>CM069133.1:54399057-54761021 GCA_035221665.1 Okamejei kenojei | reverse complement strand
TGTGGGTGTGATTGTTTTGTTTTGTTGTTTGTAATTATTGTGGATGTGGGTTTATTAAAGGTTTATTTATATTGTATAGAATGTAGTTTATAGGGATAAGATTGTAAAGAGAGGAATTATGTATTAATATAGGATAGGGTAAGTGTGAATGTTATATTAAGTTAGTTAATTGTGAAGGGGTAGTAGATGGTTGAGTGTTTTAAAATTAATGTAGGTGGGAACATTTTGGTTGATGTTCAAATAACATCCGCCCTCGTAATTCCGAACTATCTATCTTCGATCTTTCTTGCCCTATCAATCCATCTCCATCCTTCTCCGTAACGCTTACAACACACCTTCACCAATCTATATCCATACAATCACCACCATAAAAAATGCCCAACGACCTGGTCTCCACACCGTCTGTGGCAAATAATTTCCACAGATTCAATCACCCTCAGAGGCTAAAGAAATTCGTCCTCATCATCATCTAAAGGTACGTCCTTTAATTCTGAAAGGTATAATGCCCACTCTCGAGTTCCTACACTCACCCACTATATCGAAAACATCCTCACCCAAACCATCTCCATAATATCCTCGTAGCACTTTCCACTATTCAGGTAGCAGTTTTCCAATATATATATGTCCCCCCCATCGTCCTTACTAAACTCCACGATGTAACTAGGCCCCAGTGCCCTCAATCGCTCCTCATAGTTAAGCGCACCAATCTCTATCTCTCCCAGATCATTCTCAATAAACCCTCCTGTCGTGACCCCTCTCGACAAACAAAACCAGTCCCCAAGTACCTTCCTCAGTATATGGGAGCCCTAAACATGCTGCTCTAACTAAGTACATATAATACAAATGCCGGTCCTCAGTATAATGACCCATAACCTAATAAAGCGACTGTCAGACTATTTTCACTCTCTCTTTCTTTATTATTATACTAAGCATCATGCAATATAGCAAAAGATCCAATAGAAAGTCCAGTCTGCACCTATCTAGCTGGAACAGTAAGATACTACACAGAACACGGAAAATCCATTTGCACTTATGTGATAAACTGGAATACAACAACAATTATTCTAAAAAAAAAAAACATACACTACTAAAGGAATGGTGGAGTTACATCTGGGAAGATGGCAAATGGGCGACCGCCAGCCTTGCAAAACTTTATGCAGAGGGAGCCGATGAGTGGAGGCTAATACCAAGATTACTGCCACAGGTAAAACGCTATCATCTGCCCTCTCTCTTGGTCTTTTATTGAGGTAAATACAATTGCCTCCTGAATACCTACATGCAAAAATAACATCAAACACCATTTAGTAAAGACATTGCGAACAATTCAAAGTTTTAATGACAATTGTACATGACTGAGATCAATATGATGGTCAATGATCTCAACCAACAGTTTTTCCCTTCACATGTCCATAATCATCCTTTAAACAATATACTTTCAGCATGAATCTCTGAATAAATCCCTTCTCTTGGTGATCTTTATTGCTTTACACAAGTCTGCTTTATTTGCATCCCTTGTTAAATAATGAAACCAATGTAATATGCAAAGCACAGAAGGCCAACTACACAACAATTTTTTAGCCATTGACACCTCTACTTCACCTACCCGAGAATAAAATGGAGTTCTTCAAATGTGAATATATGCAAAGGGACAACTATGTGATTGTTTATGAATGTTTTTTGCTATTCAGGTGCAGGATGCAATGATCATGCCATGAACTTCAGGCAGATTGAACTAGGTTCTATTCATTAATTACTTCTTTTTCTTAACTAAGCTAATGAAATACCAAATGTTTTGAAGAAAATTCACTTTTTGCAACTACATTCCTGAATTTGCAGGTGGTCTCTGTTAACCCTGGAGTTTTGCCCTGGATTTTTCAATTCAGAAGGAGAGGGGATTGCTGTGAAATTTTGTTACTCTGTTGTTCAAGAAGGGAGCGAAGCAGAAGAGTGGAAACTATGGTAAGCCTGACTTCAGTGGTTGGTAAGATTTTTAAGTCCATTATAGGATGAGTTCAGAGTACCATAGAAGCTTATGTAAATAGGCCCAAAGAAGTACAGCATGAGCGATGTATTTTTTTGGGAAAGGGAGATCTTGCCTGACGAACCTGTTGGAGTTCTTCGAGGAGTAAGTAGCAGGACAGGCAAAGGAGAGTCAGTGGATGTTGTTTACCTAGATGTTCAGAAAGCCTTTGAAATCGGAGGTGCTAGTGCAGGATTCCCAAAATGTTAATTTGCAAGTCAAATTGGTAGTAACAAAGGCAAATGCAATGAATTGATAGTAACGAAGGCAAATTTATTTTTGAGGGGACTCGAATATACAAACAGGGATGTTATGCTGAGGCTTTATAAGGCACGGATCAGACCATGTTTGGAGTATTGTGAGCAGTTTTGGGCCCCATATCTGAGGAAGGATGTACTAGTGTTGGAGCGGGTCAAGAGGACGTTTATGAGAATGATTGGGTTAATATATGAAGAGCATTTGATGGCATTAGGGCTGCATTCACTGGAGTTTAGAAGGACGAGGGGACACCTCATTGAACCTTAGTGAATAGTGAAAGGCCTGGATAGAGTGGATGTGGAGAGGATGTTTCCATTAATGGGAGAGTCTAGGACCAGAGGGCATAGCCTCAGGATAAAAGGACGGAACTTTAGGAAGGAGATGAGGAGGAATTTCTTTAGTCAGAAGGTGGGGAATCTGTGGAATTCATTGCCACCGAGGCTGAGGAGGTTGTCAATGGATATTTTTAAGGTGGAGATTGATAGGTTCTTAATTAGTATGGGTGTCATGTGGTTATGGGGGAGGGGAGAAGACAGGGATGAATTGGGTTGAGAAGGAAGATACATAACCATTACTTAAAATGTAGATGATGGGCCAAATGGCCTAATTCTGCTCCTATCACTTAAAAAACTGTAGAAAGAAAAGTGATTTTGTTTGAATAATGGGGAAACTAGCCTTTCTCTTTAGGATAGGTTTGTGTTTCCATTCTTGATTTACTTCACATTAGTTAGCTCCCAGAACACAAAGAGAATGAAATAAAGCTGAAGATAGACACAAATTTAGTACCTCAGCAAATAGGCAGCATCTTGAAGAAGGGATCCCAACTGTGAAATCATCACCTATTTTCTTTTTCTGCACAGAGATGGTGCTGACCCGCTCGAGTTTACTCCAGCACTTTCCTTTTGAGTCTATGTATCATTGTGTAAACCAGCATCTGCGTGGTCCTCCTACACATGGATAAAGCTGAGATGTGACAGGGGTTATTGTTTCCCTTGGAGAATTGAAAGCTGAGAGGATCTTATAGAGATATTCAAATGTTATGAGGGCAATAGGATAGGGAGATTTTAGTGAGAAACAATTTTCCTGAACCAAGGCTGCTATGATTAATTATTTACAGAAAAGGATGGAACTTAGAGGGAATTTGAAGAAAAATGTTCCACTCAGAGCTGGCTGAAGTCAGAAATGCATTGCCTGAGGGGGTAGTTGAAACAGGGACTGTTGAAGAAGTATCTGGATGTGCACTTCAAACACAATGGCATAAGGCTAAGGGCTAAGTGGTCGAAATAATAATTACTACTGTTAAATACTTGATGATCGGTCCAGTCAGGATAGGCTGAAGGGCCTATTTCTCTGATGGATGTCAATAATTCCTTGACCACTTTAAAGGAAAACTAGAGTTTAAACATGAATGCTGCAGAATTTAAGGAAATATTTGTATTATTTCTCATAGAAACACAGATAGCAGAAGCAGGAATAGGCCACTCGTCTTTGAGTCTGTTCCATTATTCACTGTCATGGTGGCTAATCACCAATCTCTGCACCCTATTCCTACTGTGCCCTTTGTGCATAGAAACCTATCGCTTCGTCTTTAAATATATTCAGTAGCTTGGCCTCCATGGTCTTCATTATGGTGAACACATGCTGGGACTACATAACAAATAGGAGGAGTGTGTAATGCACAGGGGCTGTGTGCAGCACAGAGCGGGGTGTTTAATTGTCAGAATGTACAGAGCAGCAGGATAACAACCATCCACAGCACATATTTAAACCCTTATTGATGATTTATGCTTATTGCTCCAAGTGAACGAACTTGAGCTGCAGTAAGGATAAAGACCAACGCAAAGTCAGAATAAAACTAACACTATCAATGATCAATAAAAGACATATATAGTTATGATACTTAGATAAATACATTTCAAAGATGAAGGGTTTATTTTGATTGAGAAATAAGTGAAATTAATTTAGGCATGCACACATTATAAAGTTAAAGAGTTGATTTGACTAACATACAAAGAACAACAATTCCTTTGTCCAATCATTCTGCTACAGTTACGCAGGGCCTAGGTGAAACCGCAACTTGCGTATTTTGTGCATGACAGACTCTATACCTGTAAAAGGAATACTTACCATGAGGGAGTCATAAGAGTTATAGAGTCATAGTGATACAGTGTGGAAACAGGTCCTTCGGCCCAACTTTCCCACACCGGCCAACATGTCCTAGCTACACTAGTCCCATCTGCCTATGTTTGGTTCACATCCCTCCAAACCTGCCCTATTGATGTATCTGTCCAACTGTTGGGCTAGTCCCTGCACAACTACTTTTTCTCTCTCTTATTTTACATATTGTTTACAGTGTACTATGTTTACATATTCTGTTGTGCTGCTGCAAGTAAGAACTGCAAGTAAGAATTTCATTGTTCTATCTGGGATATATGCCAATAAAACACTCTTGACACTTGGACAACCTCCTCTGGCAGCTTGTTCCATACATACACTGTGTGAAAAGGTAAGCCTTCAGATTACTATTAAATATTTTCCCCTTCAGCTTAAGCCTATGTCCTCTGGTCCTCGATTCACCTACTTTGGGCAAGAGGCTCTGTGCAGTGAAGTGCAGTGAGGGTTCTCCAGAGTGATTCCAGTGAAGACAGAACTTGTATGAAGATTCACTGGATCAACAAGGCTTACATTCACTGTGGTTAAAGCTGGGAGGGGGTTGCATTAAAATGTAAAACATTCAGAGAGAGTATGACACTATTGGAAGGATGTTTCGACTGGCAGGGGGAGCCTACAATCAGTCACTGTCTATGGGATTAGATATTTAGGACTGCAATGAGAAATTCTTCACTCAGTGGTGGTGAACCTGTGTAATCTTTCAGAAAGTGTGGTAGAAGCTGAGTTGCTGAATATATTTAAGGAGAAGGTAGATAGGTCTCCCTATACAAAAGACATTTTGTGTATAGAGAGCAAGAAAATCCTATTGAGATGGATGGTCAGCCACCACAATGTTGAAAGTGGAGCAGGCTCTAAGATGAATAGCTATTCCTGCTCATGCTTTCTGTGTTTTGATGAGGACAAATACAAAATATTTGCTTAATTTCTGTGCCAATTTCCTATTCCCCATTATAATTTCTCTAGTCTCAGTCTGTGGGGGACTCACTTAACTTTAGCTAACCTTTGCCTTGTCACATATCCACGAAATATCAATAACCCTGCTGTTAAGCTTTTCTCCATTTTCCTACTCTTTCCCTTTCTTCACTAATATTTTTGTGCTCCTTTGCTAAGCTGTGAAATCCTCAGGTTTTCTGCTCTTGTTGGCAACATTATAAGCCTTTGCCTCTCATCCATTGCTATCTTTAACTTTCCTTGGCATCCTTTCCCTGCAGTGGAACAAAAGCCAGGAGCACATTCAACCATTGGAATGTGGTGCAATGAAAGGTTATGGGGAACAGGCAGGAAAACCAAGGATAGAGACCTCACTGGAAACGTTAATGCTTATTATTCATCTCAATTTGTACCTTGCAATGAGCAGACGATTAACAGCCAGTCACAATAATGGGACTGGCATTATAAACGGTTTTCAAGCAAGGGTTCCCAACCTGGGGTAAATTTACCCCCAGGGGGTAAATTTCGCCTACCCAGGGGGTACATTTGTTGATTCAGGATTTGTACATATTTTGTAAGTGTGTTTGACTGACTGTGGTTGGTTCTGGTATACCGGTATCTGTTCATCATTAGTTGTTCATAAATAAGTGAAATAACATTATTATGTGCTATTAAAGTTGTCAGGGGTAAACAGGATGAAAAAGGTTGGGGACCCCTGGTTTAAAGGAAGCACAGCAAATGGCTCTGAGGGCTCTGATGTCCGAAAGGGAACATGAGATTTGGGGATCCATATGAAGGGGTGCACGGGAACATGGCCCTTCTGTATTAAAGGAAGCACAGGAACTGGGGACCCAGTGTGTTAAACGCAATACAGGAACTGGAGTCCTGGTGTGTTAATATGGAGTACAGGAAACCGGGACTCAGTGTGTTAAATAGAACACAGGAACCAGGGCCCCAGTGTTTTAAAAGAGCACAGGAATCGGGGTTGTGTGTTAAAAGTAGCATGGAAACTTGGATCTCGTGTGTCAAATGGAGTACAGGAACTAGGGTCCTGTGTATCAAATAGAGTACAGGAACCGAGGTCCTGATGTGTTAAATTGAGCACTCGGGGACCCGTTGTGTTAAAAGGAGCACAGAAAACAATGTTAAATGGTGCATAGGCACCGTATCCCAAAGCATTATAATGAAAGCAGGGATCAAGGACCTGGTGTGTTAAAAGGAGCGCAAGAACCAGGCCACCGGTGCATTAAAGGGAGATCAGGAGCCAGGGTGTTAAAGGAATTGCGGTAACCAACACACATGTTGTGTGTTGAAGGGACTCCATGAACCAGGTCTGTTACAGGTAGTGCAGGAACCGGAGCCCTGGAGGAACTGGGACTGTGGTGTGTTAAAGGGATTGCAGGAAGTCAACAGTTGATTTCTAAAACCTTCTGCAGATCCAAGGGGTAGCCATGGACTCCAGCTGTGGTTGGCTACATGGAATAGTTATTGTTCTAAGCTGATTCCCCTCCCCTCCCTAGTCTGTGCAGCACCAATTCTTTCTCTGCTCCATCGATGACTGCATCAATGCTACCTGAAGTACTGATGCAGCTTCCACCCTGCCCTCAAATTCCCATGGACTGTCTCCAACATTTCTTGTCCTGTTCTGGATCTCTTGGTCTCCATTTCAGGAGACAAACTTGCCACTGACACCTTGTATAAATCCACTGACTCCCACAGATATCAGAACTATATCTCTGCCCACCCTACCATCCTTGTTTCAAAAATTCTTCATGTCCGCTACATACTGTTCTTATAGATAAGACTTCTGAGATGTTCTCCTTCTTCCTAAAATCTGTCTTCCTCTCTGACATGGTTGATGGAGAGTCCACGTGCAATGCCTCCGTTATTCACGACCCCACCAGGGTTTTGTTTGAACAGTCATTTTCATTATTGTATACGAGGTCAAACCTACAGCTGCCAGTGTTAGCACCACAATGCATTATGAATGGAGCCCCACTGTAGCTTGTTTCCACTCTTCCAGTGGCTGATGAGTCCAGGACTATGGGCACTAGCACCTCATGAATCTCCACACCATTCTGAAATCAATACTATTTAAAGTTCAGAAATTTTATTTGTTTTAATCTTTTCCAATCTCATTTATCTCAGATTTGTGAATGGTTTTAGGGGCAGTGCATGACTTCAATTAATTATTTAAGTAATGATGCAGAATATTCAGTACCTTATGCTCACTGGCAGCTTACAGCCGTTTAAAAATGAATACTGATGGTCTTATGGTCTTTTTGCATTTGTGGTACTGAACTGCAGGATTTTGCCTTTCAAAGGTCCTAAACTGCCTTCCACTGCATAAATTCGCACATCTACAATGTTTGGGCATCTGAAATAAAAACAGATAATGCTGGGGAAATTCAGTAGGTCACCTGATCTGCTGAGAGGGGTAAATGTGGTTTAAATTTCACCCTGGTATGGTTATTTGGCAATTATAGCCTTGTCTACTCTTCTACTGGAGCAATAGACCAGCCTCGACTAGTTTCCTAATAAGAAGTTCTTCTGCAGTTGTATAGGGCTCTGGTGAGACCACATCTGGAGTATTGTGTACAGTTTTGGTCTCCTAATTTGAGGAAGGCCATCCTTGTGATTGAGGCAGTGCAGTGTAGTTTCACAAGATTGATCCCTGGGATGGCGGGACTGTCATATGAGGAAAGATTGAAAAGACTAGGCTTGTATTCACTGGAGTTTAGAAGGATGAGGGGGAATCTTATAGCAACATATAAAATTATAAAAGGACTGGACAAGCTAGATGCAGGAAAAAAGTTCCCAATGTTGAGCGAGTCCAGAACCAGGGGCCACAGTCTTAGAATAAGGGGGAGGTCATTTAAGACTGAGGTGAGAAAAAACTTTTTCACCCAGTGAGTTGTGAATTTATGGAATTCCCTGCCACAGAGGGCAGTGGAGGCCAAGTCACTGGATGGATTTAAGAGAGAGTTAGATAGAGCTCAAGGGGCTAGTGGAGTTGAGGGATATGGGGAGAAGGCAGGCACAGTTTATTGATAGGGGACGATCAGCCGTGATCAGAATGAATGGCGGTGCTGGCTCGAAGGGCCGAATGGCCTCCTCTTGCAACTATTTTCTATGTTTCTATGTTTCTAATGCTTACTTTTGCTTTTGCCTGCATGTCATTTCTCGATCATCCAGATTTCCAGTAGAGTCATTGAGTGATACAGTGGGGAAGCAGGCCCTTTGGCCCAACATGCCCACACCAGCCAACATGTCGCAGCTACACTGATCGCACCTGCCTGCGCTTGGTCCATATCCCACCAATCCTGTTCTATCCATGTACCTGTCTAACTATTTCTTAAACAATGGGATAGTCCCAGCCTCAACTACCTCCTCTGGAAGCTTGTTCCATACACCGACCACCCTTTATGTGAAAAAGTTACTCCTTAGAATCCTATTAAATCTTTTCCCCTTCACCCTGAGCCCATGTCCTCTGGTCCTCAATTCCCCCACTGGGAAAGAGAGTCTGTGCATCTACCTGATCACAGTTCTTTGGGGCTCTGTACTGCTGGGCTTCCTCAGTTGACATCAGGCAGATTTCTGTCACGCAATTACATAGTCTAGCGTGAATAGCCCTTATCCCGACTTTGAAGTCTGAGTTTGGAATTTTGCCCAGGGTAATCTCCATGCAATTTAAGGGCCTGCCCTACTTACATGTCCTTGGCACGCAAATTACACGACCTCGTCGTCGCGTTGAGACGCACGGGTATCGTATGGCTGCACGTGGCCGGTCCCACTGAGAAGCCCGAGGGGTATGTAGTTGTACGCGACATCGCGCGGGGCTCCGAAATATTTGTAGCGAACAAAATCTTCGCGTGCCAACGGCCTGTCACATAGCTGACGACTAAAGTGGGACAGGCCCAAGACCCTGGCGTAATGCAACGTCTCACCTCCAACAGCAGCAGAAGCAGGCAAACGATCGCCGAACTCGGCCTGGGGCTCACGGCCGTTGCGGTCCGGATCCGCCCCGCCAGAGTTCTCCCAGAGCGGGGCCAAGAAAATTGAAGATAGACACAAAATGCTGGAGTAACTCAGCGGGACCGGCAGCATCTCTGGAGAGAAGCAATGGGAGATGTTTCGGGTCAAGACCCTTCTTTCAGACTGAAGAAGAGTCTCGACATGAAACGTCACGCATTCCTTCTCTCCAGAGATGCTGCCAGTCCCGCTACTCCAGCATTTTGAGTCCATCTTCAAATGACGTCACGCACTCCAGACAGCTGTGCGTACGCTTGAAATCACGTGCGACCTTCGCGGGACCGTCGCGCCTCAACACGACCATGAGGTCGCGTAATTAACGTGCCAAGGACACATAAGTGGGACAGTGGCTTTAACTCCTCACTCAGGATTACACCTTTCCCAGCTGCCCTTGATATTTCCAACAACCAACATCATGCTTTCCTGTTTTTCCCCAGTATTGAACATTCATTAAAGCTCATTCCTTTCCCGATGTTTAATGTTTTCTTTACATTGTAGGTATTTACTGTTACAACTGCCTGAGTACTGTCACATTGTTTCTCATGCTACCAACAAATATCTCTTAGTGTTGTCTTATTCCAAGAGTCTTGCCGCTCATGCTACCACCATCTAAGCAACATTTTTTCTGATTTTTTTCTACCTAGATCAAAATCTCCTGGCTGGACTATGGGAGCAACAAATGGCCAGGAAGACATATGCTGTATTTTTGTGGAGGGGTAGTCTTCCATATTTGTGGTCAGACTTCAATGCCTGCAGTCATGACTGACCTTGGCTGGGGAAGCACAGAGCTTGAGTTTTGGGCCCTCGGGTTTACCAGCAGGGAAACTGTGTTCTGTGCCGTGTTGAGTGATACAACAGGAAAGTAACAACTCAAAGGGAACACAGAAGCACAGTGGCGCAGGTGATGGAGATGCTGCCTTACAGCGCCAGTGACCCGGGTTCAATCCTGACTATGGGTGCTGGCTGATTGGAATTTTTATGTTCTCCCTGTAACAGCATGGGTTTTCTCCGGGTGCTCCGGTTTCCTCCCACACTCCAAAGACGTGCAGGTTTGTACGTTAATTGGCTTAGATTAAAATGTAAATTGTCCCTAGTGTGCAGGATAGTGCTAATGTACAGGGTGATCGCTAGTCAGCGTGAACTTGGTGGGCTGAAGGCCCTGTTTCCATGCTGTATCTCTAAAGTCCAAAGTCCAAAGTAAAGAAGGAACAACTGAAGCTGAAGACTCGAGGGCCTCGAAGACGTGAAAAAAACGACATTACTTATATCACTTAGAACTGCACCTTTACAAGGATGATGCCATCTGTTCTGAGAAAGGCCAATGGTATTTAATTTTGTAACTTTCCAGTGTAAACATTGCAGCCATTGGGAGGCTAAAGATCCCGGGCACACTCCCTATGTAAAGAGGGACTACAAACATCGGTGGTTTTCAGGACAAAAACTCTAATTGTCTTGGCGATGTGATGAAATTGAAGCGATCCTAAACCCCAAGTGGAGGCCAAGTGCATAACCCATGCCTCCTGAATTGTACATTCTGGAGGTCACAGCTTGCTTACTTGGTTTCAGTGTCCGTCTCTGGAGACATTGCAAGTACAAACTTGTACAGTAATGTACTTGTGTTAACACCACAGCCCTGAGAAGATTTACTGGACTACTAATGAGTGAGTTCCTGCATGAGGAGAGTTCAGCTGCTGGAATTTAGAAGAGTGAGAGGGGACCTAATCGAAACATACAAGATCCTGAGGGATCTTGATAAGGAGAGAATGCTTCCTCTTGTGAGAGACTATAGAACTAAGGGCCACTGTTTAAAATTAAAAAAAAATAAAAGCTTGCCATTTAAGACAGAAATTACGCATTTATCTCTCAGAGAGCTGTGAATCGTTGGAATTTTCCTGTTCAGAGGGCTGTTTAATTATTTTATGGACGAGGGTATAGAATCATGGAGTTGTCCAGCACAGAAGGGCCCTTCACCCAACCACATCCATGATAAATTGTCCATTTAAACTGTTCCCCTTTACTCACATCAGGTCTGTACATTACCCATTGAAGTGTCTGTCAAAATGCCTCTCATATGTTGTGCTTGCATTTGCTTACACTACCTCCGCAAGTTCCAGATATCAACCACTCGCTCGGCTAAAATATTCCCCTCAAATCCCTTTTCTCATCTTAACTTTGTACCTTCGTGTTTTTGATATTGCATCACTGGAAAGGATTCTAATTATCTGCTTATCTCGTGATTTTACATCCCTTCATAAGATTACTGCTCAGCCTCCTTTACTCCAGGGAAATCAAGCCCAACCTTTTAAAGGTACCTCCAGAACTAGGCAATCAATCTAGGCAGCATTCTGGTTAATCTCACTGCACTTTCTCCAGCATTATCACACCCTTTGCATTGTGTGGTGATGGATTGGTGATGAGGAAGGGAGTGGAAGGTTACTGCCAGTAGATGTGAATGTAGTGTTAAGATAGAACAGGCTAAAGGAGCGGAGTGCCAATCCCTGCTTCTAATTCATGAGCTTGTAAATGTTCTTTAGATTATCAACAAACTAGTCAGGAAACAAAATGCAAGGAATGCACTGATGAAGAAGTCTATGATGAGCATGATGAGCAAACAAACTGCAACAGGAACAGGTACCATGTAAGAATTTTAAGTTAATCATTGTTTCTTGATTACAAAAGAACTGTAAATTAACTACTGCTATTAAATTCAGCAATAGAATTTTTTAGAATAATTTAAAAATTATCTGGAAAATATATTTCCTGTTGATTTCAAATAAAGCTATTGCAATTATAGAACATAACATATAATCTCCTCAGTAACTGTGTCACCTAAAGCTGGTACACATACGTCACTTCCAAAGTTTCAAAGTTCACTCTGTGGAACTACTAGATAGTTCTCAAAGAAGTACAACTAGCTGTCTTATTTCATATCTAAGGTTCACTTCCAAGTGCATCTAAAGAGCAGTTTACGCATTCAATTGGGGCAAATTAAAACTGTAGGTAGGAGGCCTGACTGGCTATGATGGTTGAGGAATCATCAGTTGCCAATGTTCAGCAGCACATTTTTGTTGGAGGATGGATAGTCAACCTTGTTTAGTAAAAGTGGGTCGAGCGGGTTTAACTGACGACTTCTCACCTCCTGCACATGACTCCGAGCACTCCGTGAAGCCACTATATTCCCAGGAATATAACTCATCCAGATTCTGTTGTCTGGCATACAGTCGATCAGCCTCCGTGTGGTCATAATCTCCTGCCTCACTGCTGCAAGGCCCTGTGTAGCAGTCTTGTTCGGTTTGTGGTTTGGTACCTTCACATTCATCGTCTGGCAAGTCTTCCACTGACTGTGAGAAGGGCAGCAGAACCTGGCATTTGACCTTCCGAAGCTGGGTACCAACCCCACATGTTGCGCTGCATGGAGACCAGGGTCCTGGAATAAACCTGGGCACAAATGGCATTGAATATGAAGGCAGCCATAGAAATAATCATCACTTCACATATCGTTTATGGAACAAAGAGTATTATACCTTAGACGTGTTTAGTGTACAATGAGGTTCTGCATTGTAGAATCAGACTGCCATACAGCACAGTGGTGCATCAGTATTGCTGCCTTACAGTGCCAAAGACCCGGGTTTAAACCTGACTATAGGTGCTGATTTTATGGAGTTTTAATGTTCTCCCTATGACCACGTAGGTTTTCTGTGGGTGCTCTGGTTTTCTCCCACATTCAAAAGACGTGCAGGTCTGTAGATTCATTTGCTTTCGTAAATTATCCCTAGGATTGAGCTAGTGTATGGGGTTATCGCTGGTCAAAGTGGACCCGGTGGGCCAAAGGGACAGTTTCCATGCTGAATTCGAAACTAAATTAAATCTAAACAAAACTTAAAGAATGGGGCCTCCAGCCCAACTCGTCTATGCCATAGATAATGTCTATCTATGACATAGTGTATATCTATGTTGATCCAATTTGCCTGCATTAGGTCCTTACTATCTATTTCCTATCTTCTTGCCTCCACCACATCTTCCAGCATCTTGCTCCATATAACCATTGACCTGTGTGTGGAAAACTTGCTGGTTGTAGTGCCACCAATTTGGTTGCTGCTGCGAACTACTGAGAGGCCATCCTGCCCAACAGTGTCCAAAGTAGTAGACCAGTTAGAAGGGATTAGTCACAGGGCCTCCTTAAATGCCTGTCTGCACATCATGGCGATCACCCAACTATCTGGCTGAATCCTTGGTGTCACTACCTCCCCAAGCCTCCAGTCTCGAACACTTTCTCAGTCCAACTGTCATACAACTGATGCCTGCAATCTGGGAAGGGCTGCTGCTGGATACATTTCCTGCAAACATAGCCATCAAGAACACTTGACTTCCCCCTGATCTCCCACATTTCACAGGAAGAACATACCACACCAATCAATGCCATTACCACCCCCCAAGTTAATGTTGGGTTGAAAAGCAAATTGTACATTTAATAATCAGAATTATCATAACATATTTCCCAGTATATTTTTGATATCTGGTTGACCACATGAAATAGATAGTACACCCAAAATTGCTAACTTGGATAGTTACCTGTATTCAAACTTTTACTACACCACAATGGAAGATCATCATCTCCCTCTCGAAGGTAGACATAAAGTGCTGGAGTAACTCAGCGGGACAGGCAGCATCTCTGGAGAGGAATGGATGACATTTCGGGTCGAGATCCTTCTTCAGACTGATGTTAGGGGAGTGGGCGGGACGGAGATAGAATGTAGTCAGAGACAGTAAGACTGGTGGGAGAACTGGGAAGGGAGAGGGGATTGAGAGAGAGGGAAAGCAAGAGCTACTTGAAGTTAGAGAAGTTAATGTTCATATCGCTGAGGTGTACCCAAGTGAAATATGAGGTGCTGTTCCTCCAATTTGCGCTGGGCTTCACTCTGACAATAGTGGAGGCCCAGGACAGAAAGGTCAGATTGGGAATGGGAGGGGGAGTTAAAGTGCTCAGTAACCGGGAGATCAGGTAGGTTAAGGCAGGCTAAAAGCGGAGATGTTCATCGAAACGATTGTCGAGCCTGCGCTTGGTCTTGCCGATGTACAGGAGTTGACACCTGGAACAGCGGATATGGTAGATGAGGTTGGAGGAGGTGCAAGTGAACCTCTGCCTCACCTGGAAAGACTGTCGGGGTCCTTGGATGGAGTCGAGGGGGGAGGTAAAGGGACAGGTCGAGGGGGGAAGTAAAGGGACAGGTCGAGGGGGGAGGTAAAGAGACAGGTCGAGGGGGGAGGTAAAGAGACAGACCACATCATGACCCTCTCCATTGCTGTATCTTCAAGATTAGGTATTTTAAACTCTGGGATACTGATTGGTGACAGAAACTCCATAATTCCAATTATTTTTGGTCATTTTTCCTGAACATCCCCAATAAATCATTCATCCTAACCTTGTCCTTTTTCACCATGTAGATACATTAGCAGGGCTGCAGCCCTATATGTGCCCCTGTGGACAATGAAGGGCACTGACTAAACTCTGCTTCTAATTCAAGGGGAAATGGGTTGGTGGTCAACTAATAAAGTGAGTCATTCTGCAGCTTTACAAAGAAGCAATGCCATGGGATATGATGACCAAATATACTGGGTACCAGATGAGAGTGCTGGTCTTGAGGGCATGAAACAACCACAGGATCTAAGTGCATCATCAGCTTCTATCACAGGGGAGAGCTGACAACTGACCTGGAGCTCCTACTGCTCAGTATCGCACCTCACCATGTAGTTAATCTCATCAGGCTGATGGAATGGAAGGTGGATACTGTGTGAGGAAATAATGCCGCCTGACACCAGCCGGACAAATTCTTCTGGCTCTTGTCCAACCAATTCCCTGTGACCCCACCCCAACCAATGTCCTCCAGCCCTTGTCTGACCAATGCCCACCCGACCTTCCCCAAGCAATGCCCTCTGACTTATGATTAACCAACATCCATGGCCCATTCCGATCAGTACCTTCCAGCCTCAACATTCCTACCTCTGGTGTCAAAGACGTATGCTGAAAGGGCTTCCCTCTTTGTGAAAGCTATCTGATTGAGAACAGGTCCTGATTTTGTGTTACTGCTTTTCATAGCATTTTTTAAAGATCAAATTCATAGAAATCCACTAAAACCTTTATATTCTTTAATGAATGAATGAAAAAGTTGTTTTAGAGCACCTATTCAATATCTGGGGTAAGATAAGGAAACCTCATTATACAGTGAAAAACTTCACCCACGCTTCAGCCTGTGAACCGACTCCAGTTCTGCTAACTCTGTAGAGGTGCAGTTATAAAGCCAGACTGGAAGCAGTTCAAACTTATTTAAGAAGCCGCTGAGGGCAATGGATTTTTTCTGCTCTGGTTTCCATTGACAATCTGCCCCATAGAGTGAGCAGTAACAAAGTATGACCACAAAAAAATTACAACAATTCTGAGACCCAACTCCAGGACGTGTGTTTGTTCAACTCACATTCCAACAATAGTCAATGCCCACTGTGCCTATTGCAGCTCATACCACATGAAAGGTCAATACTGTGGACATAAGTTCTCCGACCTCAGAACAAGACCATTCCACTTGTGATGTGAACACAATGAATATCTTCTCATTAATTCATGCACAAATCGACCAGTATTCCGGACATTGAGAAATAACAGAGCACTAGCCATTGAAAGTTGAGTTTCACTGCACTGCAATCTACTGTGTGAAATTCCTTTTGTTTGTGTGTGTGCATGTACACTCACTTGTCTGTGTGTGTGCAAACTGACACGAGGAAGTCAAATTGAAAGGGCCATTACTTCTTAATAACATGCTGGAAATGAGAAAGGAACTTTGCCTTGATTCTGTCATGATGCACGTATGTGGTGAAGGAAGTGATAAGAATTTATTAATTATACATTT
The DNA here is from genome assembly GCA_035221665.1 of Okamejei kenojei. Classification (NCBI taxonomy): domain Eukaryota; kingdom Metazoa; phylum Chordata; class Chondrichthyes; order Rajiformes; family Rajidae; genus Okamejei; species Okamejei kenojei. The sequence continues at coordinate 54,744,707 of CM069133.1, read as the reverse complement.
GCTGACTTACTGATTTTAGTAAAAGCTAAATCCAATGTCCTGAAATAGTTTTTAATGAACTTAACTCAACAAGGTATATTATTAGGATGTATTTTTGATTGGACTTTAATATCCGTATTCTGATCTGAATACAGAAAATTACCTCTAATTGTTCTGGTGTTTGATCAGTGACATTAACATTGGAATAAAATTCACAAAAGACTCTAAAGGGCCTGTCCCACTGTACGAGGTAATTCAAGAGTTCTCCCGAGTTTCCCCTTATTCAAACTGGGAGAATTACGGTAATAGCCGCTCGTAGGTAATCGGGGCTCTCGTGGACATTTTTCAATATGTTGAAAAATCTTCACGAGCTTACTGCGTTTCCTGAGTACCTGCCATCAGCGTTACGAGCCGCTAAGAGACGTCCCGAGCTCCAACATACCCGCTACGTACATTCTACGTACTTACCGTGAGTTTGATTTTTTTTTAAACTCGGGAGAGCTCTTGAATTACCTTGTACAGTGGGACAGGCCCTCTAATCATTACAATTCGCACTCTTTGTAAAGCAGGCATTGGGACCCAAGAGTATGCTCCATTACTCAGCATGAAATGAAACGGGAAACTATGGAAACAATATCCATTAGACTCTTGGAAAGTAATACTAAGCATTTGAGTGAAGGGAGATCAGATTTCAGATAATTTCATGGCTATCTTCACGTTGATAGAAAAAATAAAATCACAAGACACTGGAAGCACAAAATAGAACCAGCCATATTACATGGTCGCTTTCTTGCCAGACAGGGAGTTTACATTTAACCAATACCACCCACATCTAGTTATGCCCACCGCTCCAATCCCCAACAAATTGACCCTCTTAGCTCCTGTGCATCCACACCCATACAGCCTCGTTCCCCCACAGCCCCACATGGGCACATGGCTGACACAGATGCACACTTACACAAAAAGACCCACCGGCATCTGGCCATCCCCTCTCTCCAGTAGCAGACTTTTAGACATATAAGGGTACTGATTCAGAACAGTTTCCAGGCTGGGGATGGGGTATATACAGACATCCCAAAGGCCTGTTTAACTGTGAGGGTTGGGGTCGTTTGCTGCAGCCTTTACACTCCTGCACACCATTGTACTCCATATTATGGCAGGTCTCCAGGCCCTGGCCTGGCTTACAAAACTCAAGGAGCGATAATGCCTCTCATACTGATCAAGAGGGATACCACCTTATGAAGTTGAGATATCACCTTATGGGTTGTCTATTACACTGCTGGAAATCCTACTTGTCTAAATATACGAAGGCAAAGAAAAGGGAGGAGAGAAATTGATGCAGTGAGTGTATGGTAACGAGTGTGTGATGGGAGAGAAGAAGGAAATGTCAGGATGTGGAGACCATTTTTTAATTGGGTCAGTTCAATCACTTCCGCAGTTTTCCAATTGAATTGGTTGAAATCAAAATTAAAATAATTTTGCAAATAATTACAAATTGTTGCTATGAAAATTTATTGAGACTAATTTGTTACTTCATAATTTTGTTGAACTTTTGTAGTTTCACAAATCACTCTTGTGTAGCAGTAGTTTATATCCACTCCCCACTCTTGTTGCTACTAGCATGCTCATTAATGTTACTAAACAATGTTAATGGCAGCAAAATTATAACACACCCAAGTAAATGCAAAAATTATACAGGGATGATTTTTGTTTAGTTTAGAGATACAGCGTGGAAACAGGCCCTTTGGCCCACTGGGTCTGCGCCATCCAGTGATTTCCGTACACTAGCACTAGGGACAATTTATAACTTTTTTAACAAAGCCAATTAACCCACAAACCTGTAGGTCTTTGGAATGTGGAAAGAAACCGGAGCACCCAGAGAAAACCAACACAGTCACAGGGGAACGTACAAACTCCATACAGACAGCACCCAAAGTCAGGATTGAACCCGGGTATCTAGTGCTCTAAGGCAGCAACTCTACCGCTGCGCCATTGTGCCGTCCTTGTTTTTACTTGCAACTGTATCAAGGAAGATCTTTTTGTTTCACTAGCATTTAAAAACTAATGAGCTCCCACATATGGCCTCCAGATTTAAACATTGGTCTAATGTTTTAAGCACAGAAGCCTGGTGTGCTCTGTTGCTGATGCCAAAACTGTAACTGAGCAAAAATGCTCAAATTGCTTAGTCAATAAAATAATCCATAAGAAATTACTCCTGAAGAATAGAATGACTCTTGTAGATGTTGGTGTGTGGTAAAGCACAGTGTTCTGTCGGGTCGGAAAGTGAAGAGCGATTCCTTCAGTGGATGCGTCTCCATTCGCAAGTTAGCCAAGTGCCACTCAGAGGAAAGAAGCCTTGTTATGAAAGTGAGTAGATTGGCACAGGACTCTTGGAATTAGAGAGCTCCAAGGTGAAATGGATTAAATCACAACAGGAAACGAGCGCTTGCCACCTGCCCAATGGTTATGGTTCAATAAGGAATGTGCTGTTGCAAGTGCTGGAGGTTTGAGTGAAACAGGCAGTGCCTGGCAGCCATGCTAATGCTCTCAGCCCCCTAATTGGGAAATGATGTGTGCTGCGGCCAAATGAGGGAACATAAACCCACGTAAAACAAGAAGTTGATATAAAATGCCAAATCAAAAACAGGGAATGGGGAGGAAGGCACATTTAGGGCAGGCTAACAATGCAGTAACTGGTTTTAAAAAAAACACAAATCCTTACAGATCCTTTAATACAGAGACTTGTTTTCAAGGTAACTTAATGAAGTCAGATAACCTCTTGCAAATTTTCCCCAATGGTAGGCAATGAGTAAAACATATATACATTCTACAATTTTACTTTGCAGTGAGTGATTCCGTGAAGAGGTCCTGCCAGAGCGCATGCACGTCATTACGTCTGACGCATGGTGCACTGACGGGCTGGAAGGCGCGTAGCCCCACCAGCGGTAAGTTTAAAACTCAAGGTAAGTGTTTTAAACTTAACTTCGGTTCTGTTGCGGTCTGTAAAGTCTTGTCCACAGGAACAAGTCGACCGTGCAAAAATGCTCAAGGGAAAGTAGAGACGGTCTGCGACAAAATCAACTACGGAAGACCGCGGCAGTGCAGGTAGCGGGCGGCCGTACATTTCCCTTGCAGAGTCGCTGGCGGCACGGCCAGTGGCTTCCGACTTGGTGCCGGTAGGAGGCACCATGGCTACTCTGGTGGGCCAGAAAGCCATGAAAACGTCGGTGCGGCCCGTAGACCTGGATGAGTTGGGCCAGGAGGAAAGCCCTCCTATAATGGATGCCATTTTTGGGTGGCTGTCCGGAATAGAGCTCCTCATGGAGAGGATGCTCCATGCCAATATGCTCGGGGAAGACGAGCCTTATATCTGCGGGTCTCCTCGTGGGGCCCGTGGCAGTAGTCCCTGTAGATGGGCTGCTTAATGCACCCCTCATGGAAGAGGAGTGTGCCCGGAGTCCGTTTTGTTTTGACTCCGAGGTCGGGGGTGTAGCCAGTGAGCATACCCCCAGACAAGGAGACCAGGAATCTGGGGTGCCAAGCCTGGCATCCAGATTTGCTATTTAAGCTGGAACAGGCGGTCCACTGAACAAGGATTTGGCCAGGACCATTAATTACATGGTCTCCCATCAATTGCAAGACCTCACCATGGAGGACACCTCCTAGAAGTACCAAACGCCTACGAATTGTGCCTCCCTTCGAGTTTCGACGGTGAACCACCCAATCTGGGGTCACATGAGTGCGGGGGTCAGAGCCCAAGAATTGAGGCTCCAAAAAGTCCTGAAGCTGCTTGCCTCAGGACTCACGGCATTCGCCAGGTCCGTGGATGATGGGGGTCTCTCTGAGAAGCAACAGGATGCACTTGCTGTCATGTGCAATGCACACTTTGAGATTAAGTGTTTAAGAAAAAGTGCAATCCGCCCCATGTTAAAGCAATGTGCAGCTGCCGAATTTGCTTTTCGGGGATGACCTGTCCAAACTGGTTCATGAGTTTTTTTGTTGAGGCAAAAACAGTTGACCTCATAAAAGCTCAACCGGCCAACAAAAATCCCCCCTGGCGGCAGCACTCCTACCAACGGTTCGCTGCAATGACCAAGCTGGAGTCAGCCAACTTTACACAACTGGCGTACGCCAACTTTCCACTCAAAAACATGGGGGCAGACGTATACACCAACTATGGAGGTAGGTGCATCTGGTTCGTTTCAGAAATGTATGGGCCAGTCAAAAGTTGTTGGGAGGTTACATTTGTTTTTCAATGAGTGGAGCTGTATAACCTCAGTCTTGTTTGTACTGCACAGTATACTAGGTTTCTGAATTGAATTTATTTTCAAATTATGTCCACCCACACAGCATACACCTAAATGGACATACTGTTTTTCACAACAACAGTCTTTAGATGTTCAAGCTGAAATTGAAACGCTAGCTAAAAAAGGGGTAATTGAGAAATCTTTTCATCAATTTCACCAATTTGTGTCTAATATATTCCCTACGCAAAAGAAAGATGGTGGGTGTCACATCATTCTGGATCTGAATCAGCTTAACTCCTATTTGCAGTATAAACATTTTAAAATGGAAACTTTTGTTACTGCCAAACAACTGGTTTCCAAAGGATGCTATATGGCTTGCATAGATCTCAAAGATGCATACTTTTCAGTACCCATTCGCCATAATCACTGGAGATATTTGAAATTTAACTGGATGAAGCAATTATGGCAGTTTAAGGCATTGCCTAATGGATTAAGTTCGGCTCCCAGGCTATTTACAAAGTTGTTAAAACCAGTGTTGGGTCTACTCCGGGCTCAGAATCATATTTTCATGGCCTATTTGGATGATATCCTAATCATAGGTAGAACTAAGTTGAATTAGTTGAATTAGTCAGTTGAATTATCTGTTTCAGCTACCAAACTCATGTTTGAAAGATTGGGATTTCTTATCCATCCAGTTAAGTCCAAATGAATACCATCCAGAGTAATTGATTATTTGGGGTTCACCATTAATTCAATTCACATGTCTGTGACTCTGCCTCCAGGCAAGAGGTCAGAATTAATAGAAGGTTTTAACAACCTCGTTGATGAGCAACAATTTTCTATTCGGCATGTGGCTAGTATAATTGCCAAATTAGTAGCTGCATTTCCAGCACAGTTTGGACCTTTACATTATCAAAATTTACAACGTGCAAAGGAGCAGGCACACATAAAGCATGCAGTCATTTTGATAGGCCTATGCAATTACCAGCTGAAGCTGTTGTTGAGTTACAATGGTGGATAACAAACATTCCTCACTGCTCCAACAAAATTCTGATTGATGCACCTTCAGTAATTTTACAAACTGATGTTAGTGCTCTAGGATGGGGAGCTACTGATACTATCTCCAGCTGTGGCGGCAGGTGGAATATACATGAGGCATTAATCCTTCAATCCAGTGGCATTAACTATTTAGAATTGTTGGGAGCACTCTATGGGTTAAAAGCGTATTGTACTACTCTGCATGACTTGCATTTGCAGCTTCAAATTGATAACACTATAGCAGTAGCATATGTTAATCACATGGGTGGAATCAAGTCGGTATCATGTGATAACTTGACTAACCTTATCTGGCATTAGTGTATTGCAAGAAACATCTGGATTTTAGCTACCTATTTATCAGGTAGATTAAACATGGTAGCAGACACCAGATCACGAAAATTTAATGACAAAACAGAATGGATGTTGAATCGTGAAATATTCAATGATATTGTCGCTTGGTATGGCATACCAGAGATTGACTTGTTCGCATTCAGATTGAATCACCAGTTACCAAAGTATGTCTCATGGGAACCAGACCCTGGTCTGGAGCAGGACTCTTCATTTGAATAGAATTGTGATCATGGTGTGGGCTGGATCTGGCGTTGAACCTTATTTACGAGATGTACATATTTTCAGGACAAATATTCCGATACATTCATCATTAGATTAGGGGTGGGGTGGAGTGGGGCTTGGTCAGATATGTCCAAAGGATCAGGGGCAGAGAAAAAATTAGTCATGAGAAATGCATCCTCAACACAGGCATATCCCTGAGAGGGTTTTTATGACAATTGTTTCATGGCATAATGTTTCATTCTGGACAGGGACAATAACCAATTTCAAACTTGTGTTAGTTTAGTTTATTGTCATGTGTACCGAGGTACAGTGAAAAGCTTTTGTTGCGTGCTAACCAGTAATTGAAAGACAACCCATGTTTACAATCGTGCCATTTACAGTGTACAGATACATGATAAGGGAATAACGTTTAGTGCAAGGTAAAACCAGTAAAGTCCGATCAAAGATAGTCTGAGGGTTTCCAAATGAGGTGGATAGTAGTCGCCTTCCCCCTGAACAAGGCCTCTCACTGAGGGTATAGGAAGCCATGCTCAACCTTTACAGGGACATGTAACAGAAATGTAACAGGAAAGATTCTCCTCAATCTGTCTGGACTGCAGCATAGACTACAGCTGACATAGAACATTTGGAGCTGAGAATCGCAACCACAACAGCACAAGAAAATAAGAATTGGAGCAGCTGCCCCAGACCCAGCCTGCCCCATCTCATCTCCAAGTGAAAATATTTCAACAAGAAACAGACTCTCTGGCAACTTGCCGTAGAGGCTGGGAGTATGAACAATCTGACTGGTGTGTGGACTGGGTCCGGTCTCTGACCAACCCCACCCCCACCCCCACCCCCCCCAACTTTACCAGCTTCCACTTTCCCCTCCCACCTCTACCACTCCCCACACTGCCTTTCTTCAATCTGTACCTCTCTCCCTGAGCCCAGATTCACCATTGACCCCTGAACCCAATTTGTGGGTGTTTTTGTTTTCCAAGTCCTTCTTGCAGGCTGGATCACTGCTGAACTCATATCCCCAGCAGCATCAACCATGCCATCCCTATCCATCTTTCTCCTCAGGTGTTGTATTGAGCCATTGTTGATGTGAGTCAAAGCCTTAACAGTGGACTAGGCCCAACTTCACCCCTGCTCCCCCACTCCTGTGCTTCTCCCTTTGAATCCTCCAATCCAATGCAGACCCAAACCCAATGTTCCCCTTAGGCCAACAGATTGCCAAAAATATGAAGCAGACTGATACTTGGAAGTTGGTCAGTCAGGTATAAGGGTTGAGCTGTCTAGCTTGGATTGGTGTTCCATCACATACCAGAGGAAGACAGAACACCATGGATGTTTTTGACACTCAGAGCACCTACAAACTGCAGATTCTCCTCCAAGTTTAGTGTTGTTCTGACTGGGAAATATAATACTGGTCTTTCTTCCTTACTGGGATTAAATCTCGGAAGCCCCTCCATAACAGCACAGCGGGGTGTTCTCACCTAAAGGAGTGCTGCACTTTAAGAAGGTGGCTCACCACGACCTTCTCAAGGGCATTTCGGGATGGACAATAATGCTGGCCTTCCAAATGATGGCCAGATTCTGAGCAATGATTGGATAAAACTACTGAACCATCTGCTGACAATGACTATGAGGTACAAAACGTGCCTAGGCAATGTACCAGAAAGTAAATGGCATCCAGCGAACAATCTCTGCCTCCAGAAGCTAAAGTGTAAACGTCAGCAGTGGATCTTGAGGGGTCAGATGGGATTGTCAGGCTGTGTTAGTTGGCTGATTCAGACAGACAGCTAATTGGTAATGTGCACAGCCACTGCTGAAGGGGAAATAGCTAACATGAAAAGCAAACCCACTCTTGGTAGATGTAATGTGACTCTCCTTTCCTGTATGACCATGGCTGTGTACACACATCAGGACATCAGTGCATGATCTGTGTGGCAGGCAGTATTAGAACTGACTTAACAATCTCATTCTTATTGACTTTAATGGTTTCTGCCGAAGAGAAATAAAATTCCAGCACACTCACGAAGGCTCCTCGGAAACAACCAACAATTCCTCCAGCTCCTGTGCCTGTTTGTACCACGGCAGCTTTGCTTCCACAGGGAGTTTCTCTGTAAACCAAACAAATAAATGAACTTGGGGGTTGAGAAAGAGAGGAGGAAGCCATATGTTCAGCCAAGGTCTTAGTCTCTTGTAAAACGCTGTTTAATGTACTAGGGTTGTCTGATCGGATTGACTTCAAGTGTTCACTGAGGAAAATTTTATTTTTCTTTCTTAATAGACCAGGAACTGTAAGATTTGAAACTTCAAGATGCAATCATGCAATTACTTCTCTGCATCAGCGCTGATTGGACAGTGGTGAAAATAAACTACTGATAACATTTTACCTTTGTCATTACATGATAAGTGGCAATATATAATCAACCAATAGCAATATCTTATCTCCCAAAGGCAATAATTAAGCACACAAAGAAAATATTTGATTGCACTATGGGATCTGTTAATTATCTAATGACAAATCTGTTGTGCAACATTGATAGATAATCACTTGAAGACAATGCTTTATTAACAGCGGCAACAAGTTAACTCAATTAATCCCATAACAATTTCTCCAGCTTCCTTCTCCTCACTGAAACTTATTATATTCTTGCTCCACAACACACCATTCTTCAGGCTCATCCTTGTATCTGTACACTTCTGTGGCTTTGCCTCTTCCCCTGCCTGCCCTCTATTTCCTACTCTCCTTCATTAGGGGTTTTCCTCTTTGCTCTGATCCTCATCCTCAGATTTCCCTCACATTTGCCTCTAAATTCCCACCTTTGGTAACCAGGTTTTAGCCAGGTAATAGTTTGAAATCTCCTCCTGAAATGCCCCCTTTGTGATGGCTGTTTGACAATGTCACTGCTTCATGTGATAATATGTTGATCCTTGACTTAATGATGCATACTGTAGATAGGTAAAAAGAAGCAGCAACTCTCATAAACTGCTGCAAAACAAAGGTGGTGAAAAATTGCAACTTTCGTAGCTTGTGGATAAACTGAAAAGTTCCAAAATTATTCCTCAGTAGCCTTTCTTCTAACAGGAGCTGTAGGAAATGGCAGTATGATTAGAGGGTGGCATGGATCCGCTGGTAATGAAGTTGCTTATTTTTATTGGTATGTAAGGAAACACAAAGGTAACAAAAGTTAATGTTTGTTTATAATCTTGCATCAATTGTCACTGAGATTAATGATCATATGGTGTTGGTTGATTGTTAAAAAATATGCAAGGGTTAATGAATGGGGTGCTCCTGCTCTTTGTCCACATTATTTCTTCCTGTTACAGCTATAAGCAGAAGGTTGCTTTTAATATCACAAGTGCTGGAATGGGTTCCCGAAGTATATTGCTGCATTAACATTGCCAAGTTACCGGTTGACAAAATGCTCCCACGTTCTTATTTGGGGTGGTGAATATCTTTGTGTCGAGGCCTGGCTGTCAATACAGGTCTCTGGTATCTGAACAGTCGCACAGGAAATGGGCCCCCAAAGAAAACCCAAAGAGAAACAATTGTTGTTGGAATCTAGGGAAGTGGGAGACACTGTCACCGTCAGCAACCTCACAGCCTTTCCACTGCGATATTCAGGATGGCTCGCCCAATGTTGGTCTCCTGATCAGTGTCCAATATAATAATCCCTCTTCCACCTTCATGCCCATGGAAACAGTCCTTCCTCCTTCTGCTCATAGAAATAGCAAATCATTCTGATCCCTCTGTAAATGGCTCATCCACTTCCTACCCCTATACAAATTGCAATTTCCTCCTGCCATTGTCAAAATAGCCCTTCCTTTTCTGACCCATGGAAATGGCCCACTCTTTCCCACCTTTGGGGAGATGGCCCCTCCTCCCTCAACCCATTGCTAAGCATATGTAACGGGGGATTATTTCCCTCAAAACAACAGTAACAAAATATCAGACTTGATCCTATCTCATCACTCCACAATCCCCACTCATTGCTCAATTGTGGAAGCAAGATGGGAAAAACTGGAGCTGGGCTGCAATACTGGAATATTTTACACACAACAAAGCAGAAATCAGCTTTGTATTTGAAAAATAAAGTAGGTTCGAAAGCAAAACCTATTGGAGGCAGTCAGGAAATGATGAGAAGTAGTGGAATGTGAAGACCCCCCAGTAAATTGTGCATGGGATGCAGAGCTCTGGTCTGGGCCACTGATGCAAGCTGAATGATTGCCAGTTAAGGCAGGATCTGGCAGGAGTCCTCAGGCAGGCACCTTGCATGAGATCGACTTTGCAATACTGGGAGCCTGCAAGAGCATGTGGAAGGGAAGTCCAATCTAATTCTGGACACAGGGAATAACGAATATCACCTTTCTGTTGGCTGCTTGTCACACTTGTCTCTAGAGCATCGTCTTAATGATGCTTCTGTCTTGCAATTTTCAATGAATCATGAGCAGCATTAATGTTTGAGAGTAACTGCAGCCCAATCCCAGTCCAGACACAACATGCTGCACCTCCCAAAACCAGCAATTGGTCTGCTAAGAGGAGTTTCCATAAAAAACTACAGGTTGTTACAGTTACAGGTTTATATTTCAGATACACTCATTAGAATAATGAGCTCCAAAGAAGAAAAAAAAACCATTGGTTTTATATTTGAATAAGCAACAGCCTTCCAATTCAACCTCCAAGAGATCACAAGGCTTTCTTTGTGGATTGGTTCCAAATGCCCACTGGAACCAAGCTTGGTTGCAACTGATTTAATAGGAATTGCCTAAAATGTGGATGAACTTGGATTGGAAACCGTTTCAGCACCTGGAGTGAATTTGATGATTTTATGCTTCCAGCACTGAGGTTCCTGCATAAGAAAATTTGAGTGATTTGTCCCTGATTGTTCTTGGCCTGTTATATGTGAACCACTGCTATAATTATTTTCATGGGAATTGATGAACAAAAACAAAGTGCCTCAAGCCTGCAGCATTAGCCAGATGACCACTGGCCAGTTTGCTCTGAACATTGGTGGGGCTTTGACACCATAAGTAGGAACAGGCATAGACTGTTCATCCTATCAAGACTGTTTTGCCCTCAATAGAGTCATGGACAATCCAACATTCTTCTGTTTCATACTCCGGAACTATTTTCATTCAGTATGATCCTCTTATTGGTTAGAAATCCACCTATCTTAGCCTTCTATCTTCAGATATCTGAAGATCTCTGCACCCATGACTCCTAATGGCGAGGAGTCCCAAAGACTTACAACCCTCTGAAAAATTAAACTAATCTCCATCTGTCTTAAATGGCTGCTCTTATTGTCAGATCATTCCCTCTGGTTTAAGACTCTCTCATGAGAAAACATCCTCTCAGTGTCCTCTCTCGCACCTCACTAAGAATCTTATCTGTTTCAATAAGATTGCCACCTCATTTTTTGAAACTCCAGTGAGTCGAGTTCTAACTACTTTAATCTTTCCTCATAGGACAATCCCTTCATTTCTAGCCACGCTAAGTGTGGATAAGCCACACTTGGAGTTATATGTGCAGTTATGCGCTGGAAAGAGTGCTGAGGAGATTTACCGGGATGTTGTCTGGATTGAAGGACTTTAGTTTTGACAAGAGATCAGATAGCCTAGCCATTTTTCCACTGGAGCGAAGGAGGCTGAGGGGTGACCTGATATAAGTATATAAAATTACTGTGCCACAAAGGGCACAGTGGTGGAGTTGTTGTCTTACAGTGCCAGAGACTGGATTTGATCCTGACATTGAGTGCTGTCTGTACATCTTGTACATTCTCTCTATGACTATGTGGGTTTCTCTCGGTATTTCCGTTTCCTCGCACAGTCGGGCTAGTTTTAGGTTAATTGCCCTCTGTAAATTGTCCCTAGTGTGTAGGATAGAAGTAGTATAGGGTGATTGTTGGTCGGTGCGGACTTGGTGGATAGAAAGGCCTGTTTCCAAGATGTATCTCTAAAACTAATCTAAACTAAAATTGTGGGGAGCATAAATAGTCTACACATACAAAATCTTTTCTCCATGGTAGGGATATAGAATAATAAAAGGGCATAGGTTTTGCATAAGACAAAGGAGATTTAAAGTGGATCTTAAAGGTAAGATTCTTTACACATAGAATGGTTGATATCGGGAATAAACTGCCAGAGCAGGAGCAGGATTCAGATCTGATTACTATATTCACAAAGCATAGGTAGACACTTAAGTAAGCAAGATAAAGAAGGGAAAAAAAGCAAAGTGCTGGAGGAACTCAGCTGGTGAGGCAGCATCTTTGGATGGGATGAACAAGTGACGTTTCGTGTCAGGATCCTTTTTCGGACTGATGGAGTAGAGGGGAAAGACCAGGAAAAGAGATGCCAGGGTTGGGCAAAGGCTGCCAAGTGATACAGTGCACTCAGAAAGTATTCAGACCCCTTCACTTTTTCCACATTTTGTTAGGCTACAGCCTTAATTAAATTCATTTTTCTTATCATCAATCTAAACACAATACCCCATATTACAAAAGCGAAAACAGGTGTTTAGAAATTTTTGCATAGTAATTAAAAAGAAATAACTGAAATATCACATTTACATAAGTATTCAGACCCTTTACTCAGTACTTTATTGAGGCACCTTTGGCAGTGATTACAGCCTCAAGTCTTCTTGGGTATGACGCTACAAGCTTGGCACACCTGTGTTAGGGTAAATTCTCCCATTCTTCTCTGCAGATCCTCTCAAGCTCCGTCAGGTTGGATGGGGAGCGTCGATGCACAGCTATTTACAGGTCCCTCCATAGATGTTCGATTGGGTTCAAGTCCGGGCTCTGGCTGAGCCACTCACTCAAGGACATTCACAGACTTGTCACAAAGCCACTCCTGCATTGTCTTGGCTGTGTACTTAATGTTGTTGTCCTGTTGGAAGGTGAACCTCCTCCCCAGTCTGATGTCCAGAATGCTCTGGAGCAGGTTTTCATCAAGGATCTCTCTCTACTTGGTCCATTCATCTTTCCCTCGATCCTGACTGGTCTCCCAATTCCTGCTGCTGAAAAACATCCCTACAGCATGATGCTGCCACCACCATGCTTCACAGTAGGTATGGTATTAGCCAGGTGATGAGCGGTGCCTGGCTTCTTCCAGACGTGACGCTTGGCATTCAGGCCAAAGAGTTCAATCTTGGTTTCATCAGACCAGAGAATCTTGTTTCTCAGGGTTGAGAGTCCTTTAGGTGCCTTTTGGCAAACTCCAATTGGGCTGTCATATGTCTTTTACTGAGGAGTGGCTTCCGTCTGGCCACTCTCCCATAAAGGCCTGATTGGTGGAGTGCTGCAGATATAGTTGTCCTTCTGAAAGGTTCTCCAATCTCCACAGAGGAACTCAGGAGCTCTGTCAGTGTAACCACCGGGTTCTTGCTCACCTCCCTGACCAAGGCCTTTCTCCCCTGATAGCTCATTTTGGCCGGGCAGCCAGCTCTATGAAGAGTCCTGCTGGTTCCAAAGTTCTTCCATTTAAGAATGACGTGGGCCACTGTGCTCTTCCGGACCTGCAATGCTGCAGAAATTGTTTTATACCCTTCCCCAGATCTGTATCTCGACACAATCCTGTCTCGCAGATCTTTGGACAATTATTTCGTCTTCATGGCTTGGTTTTTGCTCTGACATGCACTGTCAACTGTGGGACATTATATTGACCAGTGTGTGCCTTTCCAAATCATGTCCAATCAATTTAATTTACCACTGGTGGACTCCAATCAAGTTGTAGAAACATCTCAAGGATAATCAATGGAAACAGGATGAACCTAAGCTCAATTATGAGTGCCATAGCAAAGGGTCTGAATACTTATGTAAATGTGAAATTTCAGTTATTTCATTATAATTACTTAGCAAAAATTTCTAAACACCTGTTTTCGCTTCTTCATTCTGGGGTATTATGTGTAGATTGAGATAAAAAAATGAATTTAATCAATTTTAAAATAAGGCAGTAACGTAACAAAATGTGGAAAAAGTGAAGGTGAATACTTTCTGAATGCACTGTAGGTGAGAGGGTGGTGGTAAGTGGAGATCGTGACAAAGGCTCGAGGTATAAATGGGATAAAAAGATGTCATATATTGAAAGAAGAAGAAGAGTTATATGTAAAGTCATAGGGAACGGTATGGGTAGATCGGAACATATTGGAGTGGAAAGATTAGGGATAAAATGGGAATGGGGGACTGAGGTATGGGATGAATGGGAAATGATAGTAAGGAGGAGAGGAAATTAACAGTGTGACAGGGGCGGTGGAAGAAATGTGTGTGCACTGGGTGGGGGGGGGAGGGGGTTATTACTTGAAATTGGATAATTCAATGTTTATACTGTTGGGGTGTAGCAAAACATGAGGTGCTGTTCTTCCAGTTTCCAGTTTGCCAATCCCCGTCACCCTGTTCCGTGACATGCAGTCAAAAGGCATGGACCACATTGAGATCTGTGATCATAGAGTAACACAGCATTCTTTACTGAACAAACAAGTGGCACAATGATTCCGCTTGTAGAGCAGCTGCTTCACAACGCCAAAGACCTGAGTTCAGTCCTGACCTTGGTCCCTGTCTGGGTGAGTTTGCACATTCCTCACTGGGCACATGGGTTTTCTTTGAGTATCTGTTTTTCACTACCCTCCAATATTTCCTGCTTATTAAAAAAAATTCCAGTAGCTGCAGTTTTTTTTCTGATTTTCACACTTTGATCTTAAGTCACATTAGGCATTGACCATACGTTGTCCTCATCTGGCTGTACTTTGGCTAGAAAGAGGGTAGGCACACCTTCACCTGAGAAGCTTTATTCATGGCCCACTCAGAGAGGGCACAAAATGCACTTTGACCTGAATGTTAACTCAGCACTGATTATGGGCCTGTCCCACTTAAGCGATTTTTTGGGCGACTACAGGTGACTGCCGCAAAATTTTCAACATATTGAAAATATTTTGGCGACAGTGGCGCCAATTTTTGCTGTTGTAGGTTGTCGTAGGTACTGTCGCCAGGTGTCGTAGGTGAATTCCATTAAAACTAGTCCCTGGCAGTTGCCTAAAGAGTCGCCTAAGTGGACCAGGCCATTTATACTTTGACTCTCGATCAGGTAGGGAAGTAATCTCACTTTGACCTGTTACAGAATGCAGATATCACTTTGTCCTTTAGTCATGAATGACATAGAACACATAAAAATGTAGAGATTTGCAATAATACCCTTTTAGCAAAGGTGCAAAAAAACTGAGGTAGCTCCAAGGGACAAGTCCAGTAGTCATTGTCCTTTTTGTTGTACTGTATTCTTAATTTTTCAGGAGTGGATCTGTACATTACAAATGAACCATGGCCTGAATCACAGATACACGTGGACCCTTGAAAAACTTCTCTTAATGAGGCAGTCTGCCACGTTGGAGATGATGTACTGTCACCATACCTAGCTAAAGTAATTAAAAATCACCCATACAAGAATTAACATGTCTATATCTTTGTTATAGTTCTCACTGAGGCCATCCATTCAACTGCCTCTGTGGTACCTCTCCTTTCTCTTTAACCTTTTCTCTCTTGAGATGGCTTGATGTCAAACTACATTTGATATATTTTATATTATGAACTGTCTCAGTTAAACTTGCTGTGTGTACACCAATAATTGATGTTAGAACTGGCAACTTTTATTTTGAAAGATCTAAAATGCCTTCCAAAGGTGAGGATACAGAGACATCTCCAACAGTCCAGAGTTTGTAGACTACACACATTTTGTGGAAGAACCATGGCCAAGAATCTTTTTGCCATCAGATCTTTGAGGAAATTGCAGTGCACTCTCATTTACACAGGGGAAGCCCCGATTAGACTAATGACTAGCTCAAAGATTAATCCAGTCCACTCATAGAGACTGAGAGTGATACAGTGTAGAAACAGGCCCTTCGGCCCAACTAGCCCACACTGGCCAACATGTCCCAGCTACACTAGTCTCACCTGCCCGCATTTGGTAGTAAACACTGCCCAGACCATCATCGGCTCTGACCTCCCTTCCATCGAGGGGATCTATCGCAGTCGCTGCCTCAAAAAGGCTGGCAGTATCATCAAGGACCCACACCATCCTGGCCACACACTCATCTCCCCGCTACCTTTAGGTAGAAGGTACAGGAGCCTGAAGACTGCAACAACCAGGTTCAGGAATAGCTACTTCCCCACAGCCATCAGGCTACTAAACTTGGCACGGACAAACCTCTGAATATTAATAGCCCATTATCTGTTTTTTTGCACTTTTATCAGTTTATTTATTCATGTGTGTATATATTTATATAATTGTATATGGACACACTGATCTGTTCTGTTGTCAATGCCTACTATGTTCTGTTGTGCTGAAGCAAAGGAAGAATTTAATTGTCCTATCAGGGACACATGACAATAAACTCTCTTGAATCTTGGTCCATATCCCTCCAAACCTGTCCTATCCATAGACCTGTCTTAAATGTTTCTTAAATGTTTGGATAGTCCCTGCCTCAACTGCCTCCTGTGGCAGGTTGTTCCATACACCTACCACCCTCTGTGTGAAAGAGTTACCCCTCAGATTCCTATTAAATTTTTTTCCCTTCACCTTAAATACTCCTCTTGAAATTGAACTGTATATTATTGTAGGGGTACAGTGCTTCTCCGTAGAATATTAACAATGTCAATGAAAACATGAATTTCCTTTTAAAGAACTACTGTTGTTGAAGTAATATTGGAAGGAATTTGATCAAAGCATTAGCGAACATTATTGAGGACCAAATGGCCCTGCTTACCTTTTGGTTTATAACATGGAACCATGACTGTGCATTCCTCTTTGACATGAGGTTTTGTCTTGGGGTTGCAGCCACCAGCGTGCAGTCCTCTGTGATCGATACACAGGACCACCCGATATCTGAGGCCTTGTCCACATGTCACTGTACACTAGAAAGGGACAGACTGTCAACACACAAGAACTCAGAGCTCAAATATCTGATGCAGAAAAAAAATTGGTAGCCAAGGAAGTGAATCAAATAAATTAAGTAAAATCAAGGTAACAAAGTATAACACAGCATATTGGTTGATTCTGATCATCATTCTAATTACAGCTATCAAAAAGAAAATCCACTAATATAAATGCTGGGCAGTATGCCTACTAAAATGTTATGGTCTTAAATTGTTGATTAATGAGGCTGTTTGTGCATAAATCCCTATAAACAACTTCTCACTGTTATTGACTGTAGGGATTCAGTGGGAGAATGCTGAATATGCCTTCAAACAATAATGGATGAGACGAGAAGAGCAGGAGTGCCCATTAGGACAGTCCAGCCTGCACATATCAAACTTACAAATTAAAGGTATGTGAAACTTACTGTTTCCAATATTAACTTTGCCAATTCACTGCAATGAAAATCTTCTCAGTCGGTACGGTTCCAATATCCCCCCTGCACAGATATGACATGGAGAGTAGCCACTTGGTGAAATGCTGCTCTGCATGAAATACTATTTTCAGGAGAGGGACTCTCAGCCTTAACACAATCATTTAAAGATATAAAAACCTATTAATTATTTACATTTCTTCACAAACATGTTTATCTGCTTCTCCATCGAATTATGCATTTGCTGGATCGGTCAGTGATGTCCATGTCTCATGGATGAATTAATAAATTAAAAACAAACCATGAAAAGGATCTTGATATAATATAATGCATTCCTTCAAACCACCTGTCTAAAAATGACATTGGTTTTCCAAATGCATCCAGCAGTGTGTGTTACCCCACATGAACCACCCCATCTCATTCCTCCACCATAATGGCTATTCTGACAGCATCTGTGAAGTTCCAAGCTCTACCATCATGGAAATGAGTAACAGACAAATGGGAATCTGCCAGCTGCCCTCCAAGTCATACACTGCCTGACATGGAAATAGATCGCTGTTCATCCACTGCTAAATCTATGTCTTAAGCACCTTCACTATTTTCAGGACAATTTTCAAGGACAATTAGAGCAAGAGCACTAAATGCTGGCCTTGTCCACGATGCCCAGATCCCAAACAATGAACAATTAATAAAAGTGACCATGAAGTTTTGTAGTATTTACTTTTGTTGCTGACTACACTTATAGGAATCCTGGAAGACCTTCAGACAATACAACCCAAGATTGAAAGTTCCTTACAGGAGACCATTCCTGCGACAACCATTTTGGACAATCAAAGAGGTTACAGGGTTGCATGACGGGAAATTTCTGTATGTACATGCACTTCCACTCCTCGGCATTGGTGATTTGTCCATTGATATCTTCCTCAACACAGGAGACAGTGCGGAGCTGGGCACCTCCTCCACATGAGCTTGAGCAGGCAGTCCAAGGGCTACTTTCCCACCTGCCGACACAGAACAACAAGCGTTTCCTAGTATACAGTAACAGTCGTAATGCTGAAGAATACAAGCGGCGCAACTTATTTTCCTCAACTGGAGACATCATAGCACTTTGTGGTTGGTGAATAAAGTACTTTGATATTAGAGTTTTAAAAACAATTACAGGATTTCATTCCAGAAGATAAAAAGAAAGAAAATTTTAAGCAACACATAAATCACCACAAATGCATAGCTGGGGAAATAGGGTAATGTATTGGATACAATCTTTCACCGAGATCTGGAACCAAAGGTCTGGAACAGCCTCAAACCAAAAGCATTTGACCTCTTTTCTCCAAGATGTTGAATGACCTATTGTACATTCCTAACATTCCTGTTCTTGCATTATTATCTTTTTATGTGCTGGAAGCTGGTTCCAGAGCAGAACATTACTTCTCATCTAACTTTGGAAAAACAATTTGTAAGATTCCTGTAAATTGCAGAAAACTGGAAATCGAATTTGGAAAGCTAATAGTCATTGAGTCTTACAGTATGGAAACAGGGTTGGAACCTGATGGCTATCCTCAGGCTAACTGCTGATATTTACTCTCATAAATAACAGGAACATTGGGGTTTCTGCACAAAAATAAAAGTCTTCATTCACTGGAGGCTCTTTCCAGTAGTTTCCCAGGTGCTTGGTTAACCTTCCCTGTCACTCTCCTGCTGTTTAACCTCACTCCCCTCTTCCCCTCTCTCATAAGATCATGTGATAGGAGTAGAATTAGGCCATTCGGCCCATCAAGTCTACTCCACCATTCAATCATGGCTGATCTATTTCTGCCTCCTAACCCAAGTCTCCTGCCTTCGCCCCATAATCTCTGACACCCGTGCTAATCAATCTAATAGTCCCTGCCTCTCTCTGTCTTGTCCCCTTTTAGCTGTATCTGCAAGACCTTTGGAAACCCATTCCAGATCCAACCCAAAGATCTCGCCCCCTATGATATAAACCATAGTGACACTGGGACAAGAATTGTTCCCAGTCCAGTGCGACATATGATTGAACTCTGGGGATAAAGTGCAAAGAATGTAAAAGTCCCTGAAGGCTGTGAGGATTGCTGAGATACACTGTCTAGGCTGGCAGAAGCCTTCCACTTAGATGTTTAAGGAGTTGCACTGTCAGGAACAGAAGGGCAATGAAGAGATGCACAAACTGCTGAGAATAGGCGCATAGAATTTGGAATGTGGAAAAAGCTGGGAAAAGTTAGGAGGAGTGTCATGACTATTAATGCACCAGATCATGAAAATTAAAACCAGTGGTTATTTACAGTGGACACATTTTCTGAAAAGGTTTTACCTCAAGATAAGTTGAATGTTGGCAGAAATGTTATGTACATTGTCCTTTCAATATAATCATCATTAGAGTATTTGCAAACCCTCAGAGACAAAAGAGCAGGTGAACTAAGTGACAGACAACAGCAAGACAGTCCCCAGACATATTGTAGCAAACATTGCAAGGCTTTGTAGATCTGGGAGCAGCATCATATATCAGCTAATGGGAAAAGGGGAAATAGAATTATGAGCAAGCTGTGGTAACTAAAACCGCAGACAGTGCAGTGTTAATCACGTTTTACAATTGGTGCAAATCTTGCCCCAAATCATCAGCAATCACACAGTGTCATGAAAAGAAAAACAACCCACTGTGTGCAATGTTGAATGACCCATTCCATCAATTTGTCAATGGCCTCAATGGCTCAGTGCTTTGGTGTTATTTGCTTCCACCACTGTAACAACACTGCTTGTTTGGGGAAGTGGGACTCCATAAAGCAAGGGGTTTTCATGAGATAACCTCATTGTGTTGTGCCTAGACAATAGGTACACAAGAATTTGGTCGGTCATTAACTCATTCACTGACTACTGAATATGTACAAGAGGTAAAAACTCTAAAGGGAAATCTGGTTCCAAAGACCTGGCTCTTACATTTGTATGAAGTTTTGTTTCAGCAGTTCAAATAACCAAGAGTTTCAATTAAAGTTTAATTAATTCCATTGATGCTAAACTATTATCTATTCTTCATCTATTCATCCATTCACTCTCTCACACACAATCTGTCATCTTCAATTTCTCTCTCAGTCACTCACATCCTCTCTTTCAGTCTGGAGTTGGCTTACAAACAACGTCAGTGTCATATCGAGCGTTACATACCGAGGAAGTGGGTGGAAGTGGTCAAAGGGAAAGATCTGTTTGTAGCCATCACTGTTGAGAATAACAATAGCATGTGTCTGAATATAGGTTGGTCACAATATAACACGCAAACGATGATTACAATATAACACACATATAATAATCACAGTAGAAGCAAAGCGCAAAGTGATACATTTTATAAGAAATATTAGGACAACATAGACCAAATGGCACTGCTATAAAAGGTGTGCACCAACAGAGGGGCATTGGTGTAGATGTGGACATATCCTTGAAAGTAGTTGATAAAGCCCTTTGGATTATTGCAGAGGACAGCACAGGAACATGCCCTTCAGACTATGATGTATGAGTCGAACATGATGCCAGGTTAAACTAATCCCTTCTATCTGTACATGATCCATATTATTCCATTCCCTGCATATCCATCAGCCTATCTAAAAACCTCTTAAATATCACATGTATCTTCTCCACCACCACCCCTAGCAGTGTGTTCCAGGCATCTGCCACACTCTGGGTAAAACTTGCCCTGGACATTTTTTTTAAACTTCCTCCCGCTAACCGTAAAACTCCTGAGTATTTGATCTTTTTCACCCTGAGAAAAAAGTTCTGATTGTCTACTCTATGTGTGCCTTTGCTATGTACATTTATCAGGTCTCTACTCAGCGTTTGGTGCTCAAGAACAAACGATCCTCATATATGTACAATCTTTCCTTATAGCCATTACCTCTAATCCAGACAGCAACCTGGTAAACTTCTTATGCATCCTCTCCAAAGTCTTCATAACCTTCATAGAATGAGTCAATCAGAATTGCACACACTATTCCTAATGGGGCCTAACCTAAGTTTTATAAAACTGAAATATAATTTCCTAACTGTTATACTCAATGCCCCGATCGACGAACACAAGCATAACGTGTACCTTCTTTATCACTCTACTTTAGTTGCACAGGGAGCTATAAACTTTGACCATAAAATACCTCAGGATATCAATGCCACAAAAAATACTGCCATAAACTGTATACTTTCCATTTGACCTTCCAAAAAGTAACATCTCACACTTGCCTGTATTAAACTCCATCTGCCTTTTCTCTACCTATATCTGTAATTGATCTATATCCAACTATATCTCTTAGAGCCTTCCCCAGTCCACAACACAAAAATTGTAACATTTCCTACTCTTCAGTCCAATAGGTCCTTGCCTGTGGCTGGAGTGCCTTTCCTGCCTCTCTCAATAACCTGAGATGTGGGCGACACTGTGGCGCAACGGTAGGGTTGCTGCCTTACTGTGCCTGAGCCCCAGGTTCGATCTTGACTATGGGTGCTCACTGCACGGATTCTACCTGTGACCATGTGAGTTTTCTCCGGGTGTTCCAGTTTCCTGCCATACTCCAAAGACATGCAGGTTTGTTGGGGATTAAGCAGAACCATTTAGTTTCTAATTATGTTGCCCCTTAGGTAGAGGGTCTATAATTCCCTACAAGCAGAGCTGCATTCACCCATCCTGCGCTGAGATTGCTCCACCTGTGAAGGTGAAGGTCACTTTGTGTACATTGCAGGTTTGGGCAGCTGATATGTGCCATATGTAGTGGGTTGCATCTCACTGATCAATATCAAACGTATTTTTCTGCCAGAGACCAATCAGCTGCTCGTCAGTTATGGACTATTGTCTCTAATGTCACTCAGACACTGCACACGGCTGATTGCATAACTATAAGATGCATTCAGCAATATAAGGGGGATCATGACAGAAGCCTCCTCATGGCAATCCATGGAAACGATGACACGATGCACTCTGTGACGCGTCGGGAAACCAATTCTGTCAATATGTTGGACGACAACAGAAGCCAACAGCGAGCTATACATCGTCTGACACACGAGCGAAAGAAGCAACATAAGAATGAACAGTAGACTGCAGGAAACTATCCCCCATCTCAGGGATGGATAAAAATGGAGGACATAGATTCAGGCTAAGGGATTAGAGCAGATCAAAAGGGGGCCTCTTTCACCCATAGAGTGAATACACAGTCTGAGGGAGTGCTAAAACAGATTTGTTGACAACATTTAATACATGTCTGGATGTGCAATTGAATTGCTTAGGCAAAGAAGGGTATGGCCCAAGTGTGGAAAGATGGAATTAAAATGGATTGGTACCTACAGTTCAGCATGGGTATGAGGGGCTGAATGGTCTGTTTCCATTTTGTAGGTCTCCATAACATGTCCATCATGAGTTGACACTGCCATTAGCCATACTGTAAAATAACCCCCAACATGAACAGCCTTAAAGATGGAGAAAGTTGGAGCCTCATCAAAAGGAAAAAGAGATGGCGGGCCAAAGTGATCTACATGTAGTCTACTTTAAATTGCGTTTCCATAAAGCTAATTGGATTTAATGTGATTGATGAATCAGAGAACACTATTTGTATGTGTAGGATGAAACTACAGATGCTGGTTCAAATCGAAGATAGACACAAAATGCTGGAGTAACTCAGCGGGACAGACAGCATTTCGGGATAGAAGGAATAGGTGACGGTTTGGGTCGAGACCCTTCTTCAGACTGATGTCAGGGGAGTATTTGTATTACATGTGCCCAATTGGTTTTTAATATGAATTTGATCAGAAATAAGAGAACCACTTAAAAGTTATTTGGAACTTGATATGCAGGGAAAAAAAGTCATTTGGGGGAAAATAAAGCAGTCTACGGAAAACAAAGCTGTTTCCGTGTAACCTCCCTGCAGTAATCAAACACCAGACTCTCTTAAGAAGAGGTTCTATCAGTTTCACTGCAGAAGGCCAGTGAAATTTACTGTGCAATGATACCCTATTAAACAATGGAACATACAGATTTTAGTATTTTTAGCTTGCAGTAACAAAGATACTGATGGTTATTAAAAGGTCCTTTGTATTTGAAAATTCTGTTTGAAAGTTAACTTTGTTATTGTGATGTATGAAAACCTCGAGCCCCCAACCATCTTTTGTAACATTATTTTCTATTACACAAGATTTTGTCATATGTCAAAAATGTGTAGATTGGTTGGCTTTTGTAAATTATCCCTAGTGTGTGGGATAGAGCTTGTGAATACTCGAGGAGCTGAATGGCCTATTTTCACATTGTATCTCTAAACTAAACATAAATAGACAATAAATGTAATTGCACCCACCCCCATCACTTTGGCAGCTCCTTAATGTACACACCACCTTCTGGGTTAAAAAAGGTTGCCCTTCGAGTACTTTATAAATCTTTTTCCTCTCAACTTAAACCTATGCCATCTAACTTTAGACGCCCCTACCCTAGGGAAGAGGTTGTAGCTATTTACTTTATCTGTAACTTCTTATAAATATGTATACTTTTTATAAGGTCAGCCCTCAGCCTCCTACAATCACGTATGGGGACCCAGCCAGTCCAGCCTCTCACTCTCTTATAACTGAAACCCTCCAGATCCGACAACATTCCCTTGAATCCAGTTTAATGACATCCTTCCAATATCAGGGTGACAAGAACTATCCACATTACTCCAAATGTGGCCATACTGATGTATTGTGCATTGTGATCTGATATCCCTACTCATGTACTCAGTACCCTGACCGATGAAGGCAAGTATCCTAAATGACTTCCTCACCCCTGTCCCACCACTTCCATGGAACCACTGACATAAACTTACACAGGTGCTATGAGCTACGCACAATAGGGGCAACTTGGTGGTTAAGGACGAGTTCAGTCAAAGTGCTACTACCTGTGCTGAATCACTCTATGATTCCAAGACATGCACAGAAGAATGGGCAAGAACACGGCACATGCAATATCGCCTAACTGGTACAATTAGGTTGTATTGCATCTTGGGACATATGTGTACAAATCATTGATACTGTTAGGACAAGTTAACAAAGCTGCTAATAAGGCAGATCCACACCAGTAAGTTATGCTGAACCGATGGAGAACAGTTAGGCCTGGCAGGAGACCTGTGAACAATCCTTGGTACTGTACACACAGGGAAGATTGTGCAGTGCCTAGACAGCGCTGAGGAGGTGACACTAGGGAGGAAGGACTTGAATTATGTGGAGAGACGGGAGAAAATTAGGTTGTTCCCTTTGGGCGGACAGTTCACTAGATGTGTAGAAGGGAGGTACAAGATTATTTAGGTACAGAATGAGGAAAATTGTTTCCAATGTCTGGAGTATTGATAACCAGAAGAGACAGACTTAAATTGTTTGGCAGAAGAGCCAGAGGGAGATTAAATAATTTTATTTTTAATATGACACATTTAGAATGACAAATGAAACTGTACTTGAAATGCTGCTTCTCTGTCTACAGATGGTGCCTGATGGATTAGTTTGGTTTAGTTTAGAGATACAGCACGGAGATGGTGGAACTGAGTGAAATCCAGGTTAGCCGGGAAGTGGTGTTAGGTAAATTGAATGGATTAAAGGCCGATAAATCCCCAGGGCCAGAGGCTGCATCCCAGAGTACTTAAGGAAGTAGCCCCAGAAATAGTGGATGCATTAGTGATAATTTTTCAAAACTCTTTAGATTCTGGAGTAGTTCCTGAGGATTGGAGGGTAGATAATGTAACCCCACTTTTTAAAAAGGGAGGGAGAGAGAACATGGGGAATTACAGACCAGTTAGTAGACTAGTAGTGGATAAGGGAGAACCAGTGGATGTGTTATATCTGGACTTTCAGAAGGCTTTCGACAAGGTCCCACATAAGAGATTAGTATGCAAACTTAAAGCACACGGTATTGGGGGGTTCAGTATTGATGTGGATAGAGAACTGGCTGGCAGACAGGAAGCAAAGAGTAGGAGTAAACGGGTCCTTTTCAGAATGGCAGGCAGTGACTAGTGTGGTACTGCAAGGCTCAGTGCTGGGACCCCAGCTATTTACAATATATATTAATGATCGGGATGAGAGAATTGAATGCAACATCTCCAAGTTTGCGGATGATACGAAGCTGGGGGGCAGTGTTAGCTGTGAGGAGGATGCTAGGAGGCTGCAAGGTGACTTGGATAGGTTGGGTGAGTGGGCAAATGCATGGCAGATGCAGTATAATGTGGATACATGTGAAGTTATTGTCTGAATGGTTGCCGATTAGGAAAAGGGGAGATGCAACGAGACCTGGGTGTCATGGTACACCAGTCATTGAAAGTAGGCATGCAGGTGCAGCAGGCAGTGAAGAAAGCAAATGGTGTGTTAGCTTTCATAGCAAAAGGATTTGAGTATAGGAGCAGGGAGGTCCTACTGCAGTTGTACAGGGTCTTGGTGAGACCACATCTGGAGTATTGCGTACAGTTTTGGTCTCCTTATCTGAGGAAAGGCATTCTTGCCATAGAGGGAGTACAGAGAAGGTTCACCAGACTGATTCCTGGAATGGCAGGACTTTCATATGAAGAAAGACTGGATAGACTTGGCTTGTACTCGCTAGAATTGAGAAGACTGAGGGGGGATCTTATAGAAACTTACAAAATTCTTAAGGGGTTGGATAGGCTAGATGCAGGAAGATTGTTCCCGATGTTGGGGAAGTCCAGAACAAGGTGTCACAGTTTAAGAACAAGGGGAAAGTCTTTTAGGACTGAGATGAGGAAAAAAATATTTTTGTGGTGAGTCTCTGGAATTCTCTGCCACAGAACATAGTTGAGGGCAGTTCATTGGCTATATTTAAGAGGGAGTTAGATGTGGCCCTTGTGGCTAAAGGGATCAGGGGGTATGGAGAGAAGGCAGGTACTGGATACTGAGTTGGATGATCAGCCATGATCATATTGAATGGCGGTACACAGGGCCGGCCTTAGGCCGATTGGACCGATTGCTCCCAATTGGGCCCGCACCAATGTGGGGCCCCGTGCTAATTTTCCGTATTTCGTACGGCAATACGAATTTGCGTTGCTAAATACAATTATTATTTTTTAAACATTTGCCTTGTTAAATACGGATTTTTTTTTTTTTTAAACGAATATGGATAAAAACCGCGAATTTGGATAAAAACCAACGACTATGGATAAAAGCTGGCCATCAGACAAAAACGATGTGTTAACTACTAGCACGTTAACAGCCAGTAGTTAACACGTAGTTATACAATGTGTCATCAATTAATCGATCCACATTCCTCAGTAAAATTAAATGTTTAGACCAAGTATTAATGACACCCTGTGAATTTTATTCAAAGGAACACGACGTCATTAATACTTGATCAAAATACAATTACACTGAGGAATGTAGATCGATGCATTGACGACATTGAGAATTTCTTAAAAACTCATCATCATGGTGAGGGCTCAGACCACAAGCTTCTTCTTGGTGTGCAGGTTAGTCATTCACCTACCGACCCACGTTGTGTCTCTCTGTCTTTCGCACTCTCCGTCCCTCCCTCCCTCTCTCTCTCCCCTGCTCCCATTTTGTCTCTCTCTCGCCCTCTCATGCTCTAACCCTCTCTCTCTCTCACCCTGTCGTATCAGCATTCCTGGAATCATTGACGTTTTGCGATGACGACTGCATCTGCGGTTCCTTTCTGTTGGGGGGTGGGGGGGGGGGTTATTGACTTTTGTTGCTAAGGTTTTAGATTAAAGCATAACTCACTTCCCCAACGTGCTGGACAAAACTAGAAGGTGCATTGCCCTGCACTGTTTCACAGACCTCCAATGAGCTGGTTCAATGGTTGAAGGGTCTGAAGAAGGGCCTCAACCCAAAACGTCACCCATTCCTTGTGTCCAGAGATGCTGCCTGTCCCACCGAGTTACTCCAGCATTTTGTGTCTATCTTTGTTTCAATGGTTCAAAGGTTTCCATATTATTAGGAAAACTAGAGGTGATAAAAGGTACTGAACAGATCATTCTGTTCTGGGGTTTGTTCTGTATCTTTTCATACCTCTAGATTCCCTCTCCCTGGACTCTCAGCCTGAAGAACTGTGTGCAGGATAGTGTTCGTGTGCAGGGGTCGGTGTGGACTCGTTGGGCAGAAGGGCCTGTTTGAGCACTGTATCTCTCAACTAAACTAAACAGATAATCTATGGAAAGAAAATAGAGCATCTTTGTTGGTTCATTATGACTTTCAAATCTCGCACGAGAAACCTTTGCGGCACGGTGGTGCAGCGGTACAGTGGCTGCCTCACAGCGCCAGAGACCCGGGTTCTTTCCTGATGACCGGTGCTGTCTGTATGGAGTTTATACGTTCTCCCCGTAACCTGCATTGGTTTTCTCCGAGATCTTCCGTTTCCTCCCGCTCTCCAAAGACGTACAGGTTGTAGGTTGAGTGGCTTGGTACAAATGTAAATTGTCACTAGTGTGTGTGGGATAGTGTTTGTGTGCGGGGATTGCTGGTCGGTGCAGACTCGGTGGGCCGAAGGGCCTGTTTCCGTGCTACATCACTAAACTAAACTAAACTAGAGCAGATAATCTATGGAAAGAAAGCAGAGCATCTTTATTGGTACATTATGACTTGACGGGGATTTCAAATCCCGCACGAGATACCTTCAAGAATGGAGAATGCATTTCTATCAGTCATAGAAACAGAAACATAGAAAATAGGTGCAGGAGTAGCCCATTCGGCCCTTTGAGCCAGCACTGCCATTCTATATGATCATGGCTGCACCACTGCCTTCTGTGGTAGAGAATTGCACAGATTCACAACTCTCTGGGTGAAAAGGTGTTTCCTCATCTCAATCCTAAATGGCCTACCCCCTTATTCTTAAACTGTGGCCCCTTGTTCTAGACTCCCCAGTCACTCTGGGTGAAGTCCAGGTGAAGTTGACAATGTTTGCATCTTCCACTTTAAATAAAAGTAAACTGAATTACGGATGGTTAGAGAGAGGTGTATTGATTTCTCTTTCATTAGAAGCACGGTTGACATTTGTTACAAAGAGAAACCAACTTTTAGTTCAAGTAATTTAAAAGACACTTCATTAAACATGGGGACAAGCAGTGTGGAGATTGTTTTCTTCACTGCTTTCAGTGACACATCCATGGACTCCACTGAACAATGTAATGAATATCTTCTTCATTTGACCTCAACTGAGCGTTACGACAATATTTACTTAGCAAGGTCATAGATCACCTTGCAAGAAGCCTTATCCATCATGGTTAGAGTGAAAAACGTCACTGTTTTTTTTTATTGAGAAGATCTATCGTCTTATGTATTGATCTCAGGTCGCTTTACCCACTCTGGTCTCAGAGCTGGTGATTTCAACCATGGCAGCCTCCTGAATGCAGAGATGTGTGAGTTTACTGAGTCCAATGTGACAATACAATTGAGTCTGGTTTAGGTTTTTAGTTCAGAGTCAATGCCGAAAGCAGACCAAACATCTTAAACAGAGATTGGTCAGATACAGTGAGAAATCATGTGAAATAATCACTGAATTTTATTTTAAATGAATGTACCTGCATATTATACTGTTTAGTTTGGAGATGGTGTGCAGATAGTCCATTGAGTTCGCACCGACCAGCGATTTTATTATTTTCCTATTCGTCAATTTGTGCCCGATTATTTGGTGGCCAATCAACTACTGTCTCTAAGGTGGTTGCGTCCAATCACCAACCAGGTTGCCTTAACATTCCTGTCCAATCAACCGCTGTCTCCAAGGGCATTGTGTCCAATCACATAATGCAGTTTAATGGTAATTAGCAGCTATGGTAAGTTGGAAGCCAGCAGAGGTACTGACAGTCAGACAGGAGCAGGAGAGATTAAGACAGTGTATAATCCTTAGCACCTTAGTGTACAATTTCATAATATATACTAAATAACAGGCCTGACAGACCTTGGCTGGGAACCTGGGGCTCACCAAAATTGTTCCCAATTGGACCCCGCACCGCCTAAGGCCGGCCATGGTGGTGCAGGCTCGAAGGGCCGAATGGCCTACTCCTGCACCTATTTTCTATGTTTCTGTGAAACAAGCCCTTCGGTCCACCAGGTACACGTCGATCAGCAATCCCCACACATTAGCACTACGGCCAATTTACAATTATGCCAAACCAATTAACCTACAAACCTGTACATGCCTGGAGTGTGGGAGGAAGCCTAGAAAAACACACGCAGGTAAGGGAGAGAACCTACAAAGCCCATACAGCCAAGCACCTGTTGTCAGGATCGAACCCGGGTGTCTGGCGCTGTGAGGCAGCAACTCTACTGTTGCGCCGTTTGCCCCAACAATTAGTGTTTATGTAAATTTATGTAAAAAATATGTTTTAATTTCAGATTTTCAAGGATTTGGATTAAGAAGCAGATTCAATAGGAGCATTTAAAAATAAATTGGGTTGATGCTGTAAAGAAACAAAATTGAGGGATGCCAAGGAATGATAAAAGAGCAGAGCATGAGGAGCAGATGTCCTCATGAGTCCCCCTGGTCCTCACCTTTCACCCCACCAGCCAGCAAATGCAACACATAGCCCTCCGCCAGTTTCGCCACCTCCAACGTGACCCCTCCACTCGCCACATCTTCCCATCTCCCCCCCTGTCTGCCTTCCGCAAAGACCGCTCCCTCCGCAACTCCCTTGTCAATTCTTCCCTTCCCTCCCGCTCTACCCCTTCCCCGGGCACTTTTCCTTGCAACCGCAAGAAATGCTACATTTGTCCCTTCACCTCCCCCCTCCACTATTTTCAGGGACCCAAACAGGCCTTCCAGGTCCGACAGAGGTTCACGTGCACCTCCTCCAACCTCATCTACTGCATCCGCTGCTCCAGATGCCAGATGATCTATATCGGTGAGACCAAGCGGAGGCTTGGCGATCGTTTCGCTGAACACCTCCGCTCGGTCCGCAACAACCAACCCGACCTCCCGGTGGCTCAGCACTTCAACTCCCCCTCCCATTCCGTCTCCGACCTCTCGGTCCTGGGCCTCCTCCACGGCCAGAGTGAGCAACACCGCATGTTGGAGGAACAGCACCTCATATTCCGCTTGGGGAGTCTGCATCCTCTGGGCTTGAACATTGAATTTTCTCAATTCTGTTAACCCTTGCTGTCTCCTCCCCTTCCCACCTCTCCCTCAGCCCTCGGGCCCTGGCATTCCCTCTATCTCTATCTCCCTCCCCCACCCTTGTTGCACCAGTTTTCTCATTTTCACACCACAAACAGCTTACATTGGCTTGTTCCCTTTATCATCGATACTTTTTTGCATATCTTTCATTCATTGTTCTTTATCTCTCCACATCACCGTCTATATCTCTCGTTTCCCTGATCCCTGACCAGTCTGAAGAAGGGTCGCGACCCGAAACGTCGCCTATCTCCTTCGCTTCTTAGATGCTGCTGCACCCGCTGAGTTTCTCCAGCCTTTTGTGTAACCCTCGATTCTCCAGCATCTGCAGTTCCTTCTTTAACACATGAGGAGTAGATGCCTAGCTTGAGGAGGACCTGTGGCCGTGGTGTAGAATCCACCTTTGGATGCCCACACTAAACAGTTGTGTGGGTACCAATGATCATCCCTGCTTATATTGAAGAAATTAATGAAATTAAATGAGAAGAAGGGGGCACAAATGTATATAATTTTATCTGTTTATCCCAATCCACACATTAAAATCTCTGTAAGACTTTGCCTTCTGGAGTTTCTATGCATAGAGGTTCCTGTTGCAGCCGACAACATTGCAACTCTGATTGGCATGTTCTTTAGGTTTGGTCTTTGTTTTTAGTTATTAGTTTTAGGGATTAAGAGTGGAAACAGGCCCTTCGGCCCACCAAGTTCGCACCGACCAGTGATCCCCATACACTAACATTATCCTACACTCCCTAGGGACAATTTACATTTATACCAAGCCAATTAACCTACAAATCTGTACGTCTTTGGAGCGTGGGAGGAAACCGAAGATCTCGGAGAAAACCCAGACAGGTCTTGGGGAGTTGTACAAACTCTGTACAGACAAGCACCTGTAGTCAGGATCAAACTTGGGGTCTCTGGTGCTGTAAGGCAATAGCTCTACTGCTACGCCACTGTGCCACCATTCATTTGGGTGAATGAGTTTAATGGAAGCTGAAAGGCTGTCAACATTACGTAATGAAGAAAGGATTTTTTGAGTCTCATCATATACTAGCCTGCTGCTGGTAAATTGAATTAAGATACAAAATAGCTGTGATCAGATTGAATAATAAAAGATGTTTGGGAGACAGGTCCTTTTCCTGTGCTGCAGAACTGCTCGTATGCACAACTGGAACATTTCTCAACTTTATTGCCAAATGCTTACACTCTCTCAGCCTGCAATGCCCATCAAACAATAATGGACACAATTGTTTCTTGTAATAATTTTATATTTATCAGGGAATTTTCTCTTCAATAGAGTAATGTGAACTGAAAAGGAATAAAGGAAAACACTTGAAAAAAATTAGAAAGTGAGAATCACTAACATGTCCAAGAATGCATTAATAATATTCACAAGTAAAATCATATATTTAATTTATGAAAAATGCAAACCATCTGACAGCATTAAAAATTATCTTAAAAATGAACTTTTCCCCTTGTTAACCTGAACTTGCTGCTGCTAACAGTACCGTCGCTGGTCACTGTCCAACTTCCATTGAGTGATTCTCTCCATACAACATAACTTCCACAATCTGTAATGAGTTCCATTTATAGAGACAAAAACAATTACGGATGGATGGAACTGGAGAAATAAAGAGTGTCTTGTTTCCTTTCGGAGTTCTTGCTCAGAGATTGAGAAACACTTGCCTTTTTACTATTAATAATCCTCTCCATACATCCCAAAGAACAAGATTACCCAATGTGGAGTAACTCAGCGGGACAGGCAGCATCTCTGGAGAGAAGGAATGGGACATTTTGGGTCAAGACCCTTCTTCAGACTGAAGAACAAGATTAGAACACCCAAAGCTGGAGTAACTCAGTGGGACAGGCAGCATCTCTGGAGAGAAGGAATGGGTGACGTAAACTTCAGACTGAAGGGTCTTGTCCTGAAACGTCACCTGTTCCTTCCCTCCAGAGATGTTGCCTGTCCCGCTGAGTTACTCCAGCATTTTGTGTCTAACTTCGGTTTAGATCAGCATCTGCAGTTCCTTCCTACCTATTGAGAGAGGAATAAAAGTGTTGATATTTCTTGCACTTATGACAACAGAGAAGTAGTCAATGTTGGTTTACAAGGGTGCAATCTCATCAGTCCTCTTCCCCTAGTTCTCAGCATGTCTACAACACATCCTCTTTCGCACTCATCATTTCCCTCCACTTTGATTCTTTGTGATTTAGAGCAAAATTCTTTAAAGGGCTTTCCATACACATTTGTGAAATCCCAATAGCCACTAGCAGCCTAAATATGCTTAAAGCAACTTGTTTTATTTCGTATTTCCTTATGACTGAGAGGGAGTACATTCACCAACAAGTCCATGGCAGTTTTCAGAGCATTCCCACTGCTCCTATTCCCTCATTCATTTCTCTGTCACCTATTTTCCCTCATGCCCATCATGCCCATCATCGGGGAGAGAGGGAAGGAGCAGAAGGAGGGGGAAGGAGGCAAGAGTTAAGAGGTGGAGAGGAAGTGAGAAAGATGTGGGGAGCAGCAGAGATGGATGGTGGAGAATGGGCTAGAGCAAGAGGGAAGGAGAGAGGGAAATAATCAAGGTGGAGGGGGGCAATGGTGAAGTGATAACAGGAGAGGGGAAGAGAAGATGGTGAGGGGTAGGTGTTAAGGGAGAGGAAAGGGGAGAAGGGGAATGGTGGTGGGGAAAGAGGAGAGGCGAATGGAAGAAGGGAAGGAGAGGTAGAATGGGTGGTTGAGAAATTGGGATGGTGAGTGCGAGTGGAGTAAGAGGCTGACGAGGCAATCCAGCGCGGTGAAGTGAGTAAAGTGTTGTGGCCGAGTGTGGGAGAAGTGATGATGGTGAGAAAGATGATGGTGAGGGTGAGTGGAAGAAGAGAGATAGGGTTCAGAGAGCAGTGGAATGCTGAGGGAGGGCAAAGCATGTGAGGAGGAAGGGGTGAGAATGAAGGGTAGGGGTGAGTGCGAGGGGAGGAGGCATGAGGGAGGGCAATAGAGAGTGTTTGCAGAAGAATACAGTGTGATGTGGGATTAAGGGGATTGATCAGGAGAAGAGTGTGGGGACTGGAGGAGAGTTGGTTAGGGAGGTAAGATTAAGAGTTAGTGGAAGGGCGGGAGAGCATAGAAAAGGGTTGGGTAGGAGAAAACAGAAGAGAGAGGAGGGAGAGAGTAGGAGGAGGGAACGCCAAAAGTTGAAGAAAGATGGAGAGAGGTTAAAGGGAAAATTCAGAGCAGAGTAAGAAAGTGGTGAGGAATGTAGGCAGTGGTGAGGAGATAGTCTGCAAAAGGAATAGCAGAAGGAGAGAAAAAAAAGATAAGATCAAGAAGTAATGGGAACTATGAAAACTAATATCTTACTTTTGCATAGGGGAGAACTGCAAATGCTGGTTTAAACCAAAGATAGACATAAAATGCTGAAGTAATTCTGGAGCATCTCTGGAGAGAATGAATGGGTGATGTTTCTGGGTCGAAACCCTTCTTCAGACTCTTTTGCATATGTTATATGTTACTTTTGCATTATAGTGATCAGAAACATCATTCTGGAGTCATAAATTATGTGCTGAGTACATCCGAACTGCAAGGAGAATTTTATTTAAATT
This sequence comes from Okamejei kenojei, assembly GCA_035221665.1. Taxonomy (NCBI): domain Eukaryota; kingdom Metazoa; phylum Chordata; class Chondrichthyes; order Rajiformes; family Rajidae; genus Okamejei; species Okamejei kenojei. Next base: position 54,710,827 of record CM069133.1, on the reverse strand, counting down.
TCATGTCCTTAACAACCCCATTCTCCTGATGAAAATATATTGATATGTTATTCACTCTGCAAAAGAATTTGGCACCCATTCTACTGCGTGTCCCCGATTGAGAAATTAATTTACTTCAGCAGATTGTGGGTATGGGAAGCTTGCCTTTAAAAAGAATTTTGCAGAACCTTTCCAGCTCTTGTTCAATAACAAACCACCTCCTTGAACCGTCAGTTCTGGCAGCACTAGTGTGGAGAATGGAGAAGGCCACATTGCTGGAGATCAGGAGCCGATTATGTATCTGAGTGTCAAATAGCCAGCCCCAATAAAGCACCCTTGTTACTTCACAATGTTTCTAAATTCTTGCAGCAGAGATCCTAGCCTGGAGTGGACCTGACTTGGAGATATCTTTTACTAAACTATTGTTTGTTCTGCCAACATTATTAAATTACATTATTCTACCCAAAAAATCAATAAAGGAAAAAAATGATGAAATCAAATCCCACTGAAACGTTAATCTGTTACAAGTGCACCAGCAAAAACAGGAAAGGATTTGCTATCTTTGGCTCATTCTTTTATCTCTGTAGACTCTGTAAAGTTTATTTGTGAGTTGAGAGTGTGCATGGAAACACATCAGACACTGGGGGAGAACTGGCCTATTGCTGCAAGAATGCGAACAGTGTGAACATTTGGTGTGGTAATGTATTGTGGGTTGTACTGACCTGGCGGGACAGGGATCCATGTTGCACTCCTGCAACTTGGGTTTTGGCTTTATGTTTTCAGGATAATAATGACAGTACTGGTCAGATACCACACGCTCACTACGCAGGTCATAGCATTCCGCAGATGTCAGCTGGTACCCTGACAGAAAAAAAGCTGTAAGTTAAACCATACTGACATTCCTATCCATCTTAAAGTTGGAAAGTGATATTAACTTCAGTTCATTTTTGATCAACACGGATACAATGGGCCAAAAAGCCTCATGCATTGTAAATTTCTATGATTTATATAATTAACATATTTTTTATCTTAAATTGACAGAAGCTTCAACTGCCGGAACCGTAAAGATATGAAATTCACTCCCTCAGTCGCCCTACCTCATCCTTTTTTATTTATCTCTCTGTCAGTCTGCCACTTTCTCTCTCTCTCTCTCTTAATATCTCAGGATAGTACCCTTTCTGTCCAAATGTTTATGTGTCTGGCTTAATGTTCTTTTCTTTGACTGAATGTCAGTTTGGTTGTGCTCCAGCGAAGTACCCGCTTACATTTTATATGCTCAGAATGTCGTACCAATGCAAACTGTTGTATTAGTTAATTGTGTACCGAGGTACAGTGAAAAAAACCTTTGTGTTACATGCTAACCAGTCAGCTGAAAGACTACACCTGGTTACAATCAAACTGTCCACAGTGTACAGTTGCAGGATAAAGGGAATAACGTTTAGTGCAAGGTAAAGTCCGAGGTCTCCAATGAGGTAGATTGTAGGTCAGGATCACTCTCTAGTTGGTGATAGGATGGTTCAGTTGCCCGATAACAACTGGGAATAAACAGGTCCTGAATCTTGAGGTATGCATTTTCATACTTCTGTAACTCTTGCTGATGGGAGAGGGGAGAAGGGGGAGACGAGGGAGTGTCTGGCATGAGATTCACCCGTGATTATGCTGGTGACTTTGCCAAGGCAGCATGAAGTGTAGATGGAGTCATTGGAATTGAGGCTGTGATGGTCTGGGCTGCGTCCACAATTCTCTGCAATTTTTTGTGGTCATGAATGGAGCTGTTCCCAAACCGTGCTGTGATTCATCCTGATAATATGCTTTATACGGTGCATCTGTAAAAGTTGGTGAGAGTTGTTGGGGGCAAGCCAAACTTCGTAAGATTTCAAAGGAAGTAGAGGTGTTGGTGTGCTTTATTGGACATGGCTTTTATATGACTGGTCCAGGACAAGTTGATATTTACTACTAAGAACTTGAACTTGAAGCTTTCAACCATCTCTACTTATCATCATCACATTGCACTGTCAATGCATACCCGGGTATATGAACTGCTTCACTTCCTGAAGTCAATCACGCCCTCCTCTGTCTTGCTGACATTGGGAGAAAGGTTGTTGTCTTGACACCAGGTTCCATCTCTTTACTCTACTCCGTCTTGTCATTATTTGATATCCGGCCCACTATGTGGTGTCATCTGCGAATTTATAAATTGAGTTGGAGTTGTATTTGGCTGCACTGTCATGGGTGTATAATTCATTTAGAAGGGGGTTGAGAAAGTATCCTTGTGGAGCACCAGCCTTGAGGATTATTCTCACTGACTGTGGTCTGTTGGGCAGGAAGTTGAGTATCCAGTTGCGAAATTCAAAAGGGCAACAAACCTTACTTTGCAAGATCAGAAAATGCTTTCAAATCCAACATACTTTGAACAAGTAGGAGAAAGGGTAACTTTCATTATTCTGAGAATAGTTCTTATGTCCTCACCATTAGACCAGTACAGAAAAATCGAAGCATTGAATTTTCCTGATAAATGGTCCAGCTTGTCCACATTCTGATGTTTGGAATTCCTTTGACAAACTATTATGTTGCATTACTTGGTAATGCAATAGAAAATTAAAGTAAAACTGAAAATATACTTCAAAAGCTAATCTTCACTATTCATCTACAAATAGGAAAATTAGTGTTAATTAAAAATAATTATCTGTTTTATATGGTTTTATATAATATGTGATTTTCTAAGAGAAAACCAATTTGCATTGGTACAACATTCCAAGAGTCTAGCACATTCTGGATATTTCCTGGGGCACTTAAATGGTAGTTTCATAGTCAACACAACTAAGACATACAGGGTAGTTGCTGGACTGGGTTAAAGTGAGAATTCATAATTTGTGAGATTGTCAGCATGATTATGGACATCTTTTTGTTCAGAAACAAACCAGTTAATGGTATTTTTGAAAATAATTAAATATAAGCTGATTTGCTATCTTAAGAATTGATAATGTTAGCAGTCAATCAATAATTTAAAAAAAATGAAATAAAGACACAGGTAAAGTAGTGAACAACAGAAATGGTTCCAATATCATAAATACTAACGTAACAATTGTGCTGACAATAGCCAGACCGTTGCAGGAGTTGTAAATGTCTTAATCATTACCTCCACTACAAGTAACAGAACACGGGAAGAAATCGGTTTCTCTCCATTGATGTATGATTGGCTGGTAAAAGAAAAATTGTACCACACTCTCTCCTATCCCCATATGTTGTATCTGGAAAAGACCAACAATGAGACAATGATTCCACTGACATTTCCGATTTTTTTTTACCTCATCTCCTCAGTTACAGGATATATTTACTACAGTAAATAATGAACTGTGTCATATCCTCATGGCCCTTTTCAAATGTATCAATTTCTCCCTCGCATTGTTTATGTTACATCATTTAATATAGTATGACAACAGACCAGTGTTGTATTGTGACATTCAATAATAGAGCTGAATGGTACAAGGCAAGGTAACAAAAATACAAGGCACTGGGAAATATAAAGGTAAATGCAACACCTATAAAAGAATAAGCTGATTTGACGAAAGGCTGGTAGATAACCTTGTTTTCAGATTATGAATGAAATCGTGATGTTATCTGATTTCCAAATTAGTGCTCCAGTTAGTCCTGAGTGGAAGAGGGTTTGGAATAATTATTGGGGTCTCACCATGCACTTGTGGAAACTGGACTTTATTCACAGTCACAATTAAAAAAACTTCTAGGAACAAGGAACTGCAGATTCTGGTTTACAAAAAATATATATGCAAAGTGCTGGAGTAACTTAGTGGGTCAGGTGCATTACAGGAGAACATGGTTAGGTGACATTTTGAGTTCCTTCTCCAGACTGATTGTGTGTGTGGGGGTGAGGCGGTAAAAGCTAGAAGAGAGGAAAGGCGGGATAATACATGGCAGGTAATAGACGGACACAAGCGAGGTGGGTTTTGATAGACAGATGGTTGAGGAAAGGCCAGGGATGAAAAATGGTGTGAGACAAAAGGGTTGATGGGTTGCCAATTGAGAAGCCAGGGGTCAAATGTAGGTGGAGGGGGAGGGCAGAGGTAGGTGTGTCTAGGTGAGGGAGGGTGGGCAGGGGAGGGGGGATGGGTAGAAAACGTGGTGTGGTGGAGAGAGTGGAGATTGTGGGGGTTAGAGGTTACGTAACATTGAAGAACTCAATGTACACACATAAGCTACCCAAACAGAATACGAATGCCTCATGCCTCAAGAGGATTTCTTGGAATGTATGCGGGATTGTTGTGCATGACCCTTGGGCAAGAGTGACCATAATATGGTTGAGTTCTTCATTAGGATGGAGAGTGACATTGTTAAGTCAGAAACAAGGGTTCTGAACTTAAAGAGGGTATGAGACGTTAATTGGCCAAGATAGACTGGCAATTGATTCTTAAAGGGTTGACGGTGGATATGCAATGGAAGGCATTTAAAGACTGCATGGATGAACTACAACAATTGTTCATCCCAGTTTGGCAAAAGAATAAATCAGGGAAGGTAGTGCATCTGTGGATAACAAGGGAAATCAGGGATAGTATCAAAACAAAAGAGGAAGCATACAAATTAGCCAAAAAAAGCAGCCTATCAGAGGACTGGGAGAAATTCAGAGTCCAGCAGAGGATGGCTAAGGGCTTCATTAGGAAAGGGAAAATAGATTATGAAAGAAAACTGGCAGGGAACATAAAAACTGACTGCAAAAGTTTTTATAGATATGTGAAGAGAAAAAGATTAGTTAAAACTATTGTAGGTCCCTTTCAGTCAGAAACAGTGACTTGATCATGGGGAACAAGGACATGGCAGACTGAATAACTACTTTGGTTCTGTCTTCACTAAGGAAAGACATAACTAATCTGCCGGAAATAGCAGGGGACCGGGGGTCAAATGGGATGGAGGAACTGAGTGAAATCCAGGTTAGCCAGGAGGTGGCATTAGGTAAATTGAATGGATTAAAGGCCGATAAATCCCCAGGGCCACAGAGGCTGCATCCCAGATTGCTTAAGGAAGTAGCCCCAGAAATAGTGGATGCATTAGTGATAATTTTTCAAAACACTTTAGATTCTGGAGTAGTTCCTGAGGATTGGAGGGTAGTTAATGTAACCCCACTTTTTAAAAAGGGAGGGTGAGAGAAAACGGGGAATTACAGACCAGTTAATCTAACATCGGTAGTGGGGAAAATGCTAGAGTCAGTTATTAAAGATGGGATAGCAGCACATTTGGAAAGTGGTGAAATCATTGGATGAAGTCAGCATGGATTTATGAAAGGTTAATCATGTCTGACGAATCTTATAGAATTTTTTGAGAAATTAACTAGTAGAGTGGATAAGGGAGAACCAGTGGATGTGTTATATCTGGGCTTTCAGAAGGCTTTCGACAAGGTCCCACATAAGAGATTAGTATGCAAACTTAAAGCATACAGTATTGGGGGTTCAGTATTGATGTGGATAGAGAACTGGCTGGCAGACAGGAAGCAAAGAGTAGGAGTAAACGGGTCATTTTCAGAATGGCAGGCAGTGACTAGTGGGGTACTGCAAGGCTCAGTGCTGTGACCCCAGCTATTTACACTATATATTAGTGATCTGGATGAGGGAATTGAATGCAACATCTCCAAGTTTGCAGATGACACAAAGCTGGGGGGCAGTGTTAGCTATGAGGAGGATGCTAGGAGGCTGCAAGGTGACCTAGATAGGTTGGGTGAGTGGGCAAATGCATGGCAGATGCAGTATAATGTTGATAAATGTGAGGTTATCCACTTTGATGGCAAAAACAGGAAAGTAGACTATTATCTGAATGGTAGCCAATTAGGAAAAGGGGAGATGCAACAAGACCTGGGTGTCATGGCACACCAGTCATTGCAAGTAGGCATGCAGGTGCAGCAGGCAGTGAAGAAAGCGAATGGTATGTTGGCTTTCATAGCAAAAGGATTTCAGTATAAGAGCAGGGAGGTTCTACTTCAGTTGTACAGGGTCTTGTACAGACCATACCTGGAGTATTGCATACAGTTTTGGTCTCCTAATCTGACGGAAGACATTCTTGCCATAGATGGAGTACAGAGAAGGTTCACCAGACTGATTGCTGGGATGGCAGGACTTTCATATGAAGAAAGACTGGATAGACTCAGCTTGTACACGCAGAAACTTATAGAAACTTACAAAATTCTTAAGGGGTTGGACAGGCTAGATGCAGGAAGATTGTTCCCGATGTTGGAGAAGTCCAGAAGAAGGAGTCACCGTTTAAGGATAAGGGGGAAGTCTTTTAGGACCGAGATTAGAAAAACATTTTTCACACAGAGTGTGGTGAATCTGTGGAATTCTCTGCCACAGAAGGTAGTTGAGGCCAGTTCATTGGCTATATTTAAGAGTGAGTTAGATGTGACCCTTGTGGCTAAAGGGATCAGGGGGTATGGAGAGAAGGCAGGTACAGGATACTGAGTTGGATGACCAGCCATGATCATATTGAATTGTGGTGCAGGCTCGAAGGGCTGAATGGCCTACTCCTGCACCTATTTTTAATGTTTCTATGTTTCTATCACAACACCGGATGCAGTAGATGAGTTTAGAGGAGGTGGAAGTGAACCTCTGTATCTCCTGAAAGGACTGCTGGGCTCTCTGGATGGAGACGAGGTATAGGGACAGATGTTTCATATCCTGTGGTTGCATGGAAAAGTGCCTGTGATGGGGGGTGTGGGGGGGGGGGGGGGGAGGGGGGGGTGGGGGGGGGGGGGGGGGGGGGGAGGGGGTAGAGGGGGGTTTGGACAGTAGGGGATGAGTGAACCAAGGAGTTTAAGAGCTATCTCTGTGAAAGGTGAAAAGGGGTGGTGATGGTAAGATGTGAGTAGTGGTTGTATCACTTTGGAGGTGATTGAAATGTCAGAGAATAATGTATTGAACCCGGAGGCTGGTGAGATGAAAGGTGAGAACCAGGGTAACTCTACCCTTGTTCTGTCTAGGCAGAAAGAACAGAACTTCAAGACACAGAGGAGAAGCAGGTGACGCATTGATCTATGACAGCAGGGGAAAAACTAAAGAAGGAAGACATGTCTGATGTGCTAGATATCCTAAATGTCCCCAAATGACTTATTCTGACCATGGAATTCACCTACTTAACATTCCTCAGAATCCAGTTTGAAAAATTGTATCGTAATCCTCAAATCTCTGATAACTCTACCGACTTTGGGAAATATTTCCGTGGCTAGGAGAGCTCCAATGCAATGCAGAAGACTCTGTACTGAATGGGCTCCTTCTATGCTGTAGCACCCGATTATTCTGGCGAACTGTGGGAGTTATTCTTAAAAGAAAACCCAGGACATTTGCAGAACTCACCACTGCTGCTATGACAGAAAAAGAGGGAGCGAAAGATACTCTTGTCTGAAAATGCAAATAACCATCTTCAAGGTGACCTGCTGATGGTTACTCCAGATTATTGTGTCTATCTTTGGTTTAAACCAGCATCTGCAGTTCCTTCCTACACATCTTCAAGGTGGAGCTGGTAGTTCAACTTCAAGTTACAGAATATGAAATCGGAGTCATCCTGGACTGTCACCAAGGGCTTTGCCTGTATCTTTTGTGTTGTTTTGTTCCTTCAGGTGGACCTCTGCTTTTTACATGGAATTGTGGAAAGATCAGATTTATCTTCATTTTCCAGTAATTTATTAACACTCCCATCAACTGGAATTCAGAATGGATTTCAGAATGATGCAAAACGTAAGGCCTTCTCTAAACAAAACAACTAAGCATTCAGGTTTGACTTAAGAAAATCTGCTAGAATTGTGCAGAATAAATGAATGCACTGTGAAATTTCATTATAAGTTTTATAACATAATTGCAATCCTGAACTGGCATGAGTTGAAATGTTAGAATTCTGTGTTCCTAATTAATGAGTAAAATGGAAGTAAAAAGCCAGCAGATTTTTTATCCATTTAACATTTCAGAATGAAACATGCTAAAATTATATCTGCTGAAAATGCAAATAGAATTGAATAATTTAAGGCATTAATTTACCATCACGGTGAAATCTGCTCCAAGTGGCCCACTCGCTCTCAGGATCTCCTTGTCTGGAAGTTTCTGGAAATCAAAGCTGGTGTTTACACTGCTGAAGGGTCCGGGTGTGCTGAGGTTGTTCTCCCCTTTCTGGCCCAAAAGAGTCTTTGTTTCCAAATCTTGGAAAAATGAGTTAAAGAAAGTAATTCAGAACAGACTTTAGACACAATGAACTGGAAATTCTATCTCACAGTGCAATATTTATATACCCAAAGGGAGAGAATTTATTTGGAAAGCTGTCTGTGATGTCTAATTGGGTGGTGACTAAGTGTTCTGCAAAGTCCCTGGTTTTCCTTGTTTGACCTACATGTGTGTAGTACACTGACACACATGGCAGTGCCATGTACACTAACATGCAACCCCCACACGGAGAGACCAAAGTTGCTCAATGCATGCGCGATACCACTTCCCTACACTCACTGGTCAATAATGTTCATCAACAGCTTGCTTCAGTGAGTGCACCTGAAACCAGATCCCAATGGCACACTCCTTAAAAAACAGACCATTCAAAAAGGCTCTTCCTTCGCTTCCAACCTAAATACATAGTCAAAAGATCTAAATCCTGGATCTTCTTCCACAAAATCCATGTGCGAGATACCTTCAACAGATGGACTGCCACAGTCCAAAAAAGTGGTTGATTATCCCCAATTTGTCAAGGGCCATTAAAGATGGGCAATAAATCCTGGTCTTGTCAGCAATTCTCAATTCACAAAAAACGGGGCAAAGTTTCAGCAACTCTGGACACCAGACATTGGAGTGCATGCGGTGAACAGAGGCCCTTAGATACTGGACAAAATGGTGAAAACATTTGCCTGTGCCGAATATCCAATGTTCCCAAAGCCCAGGGGCCTCGGATAATGCATAGTTCATCAGCATCACTGGATTACAGAAGTCAGACTGTAGATTGGGAACACTAAGCATCACACTGCTCACTTCAATGGGAGCACTCAGCAACTCTCAGTGTATTGGAAACACTGGACATCTAGCACTGGCTGTGTGCCGGCAAAAGTGGACTCTGGGTAATGAGTCCAAAACACTAGATATCAGGCACTGAACATCAGACACGAGGAAAGATGTCACAAACACTGAACATTAGACCCAGGCAACGTGTCCAAACATTGGCCATTAGATATTGGACAGCGTGCCAGGGACACTGGAATCAGACACTGTATTGTGTTTGAGAAACAAATGAACACCAGACACTTAGGCCAGTTAACCTTGAATGCTAACCTTTATACACTGGCCATTAGGTCGGGAACACTGGAACATAGACATTAGGAATCAGTAATAGTTGATATCAGATACTGGGCAGTGCATCAGCCTCACTCAACAAAACAATTTAAAAAATGCTGTTGCGGGTAATCTGTGATAAAAAACAGAAAACACTGCACACACATCTGGTCAGGCAGAATATTGACATTTCTCTGTTTCTCTTTTCATGGATGTTGCCTGACCATATTAGATGCTGAGCTGTTGCCAGTAACATTAGACTATCTATTTAGACAAAAATGCTGGAGAAATTCAGCGGGTGAGGCAGCATCTATGGAGCGAAGGAATAGGTGATGTTTCGGGTCGAGACAAGTAGTGGTCACACTTGGGCTGTGTATCTGGAACAATGGAGATCAAATTCTGGGCAGTGTGTTAGGTACACTCAGCATTAAACACCGGACAGTGCATCAAATACACTTTGTGTAAGATGGTGATACCAGGTAAGGGTAATAGATATATGTCACAGGAATACTGTCTATTGGATAACTTAACATTTTATTAGAAAATCCGGACACGCTTTTCATCACTGCAAGGTGAATTTACAGACCATGGTTTTCTTCCTGTTGTTTTTAGTTAGAATACTTGTCTGCATCAGCTTTGAGATCTCATCCCATCTCTCCACCTCCCGAATGCTCTAAGTCACTGTTTCCCGACCTTTACAGGGATCAACATTAAAGGAAGGCCATATGAATGCCATTGGCGTGTGGTGATGTCTTTCCCTTTAATCCCAACAAATGTCGAGGCCCTTGATTAAGGTGATGTCACTCCATAAGAGGGTAAATGTCTAAAGAAGGGTCTCGACCTGAAACGTCACCTATTGCTTTTCTCCAGAGATGCAGTCTGTCCCGCTGAGTTACTCCAGCTTTTTGTGTCTATCTGGAAGGTAAATGAATTATGGATCCTGAGATAGAAGATAGAAAATCCAGATGTGCAGGCACTGTTTGCTCAGCTCACCATGTTTGTGCTGGCCACAATATTAATCTAAACTAATGCTGCATGTAGTCCATATCCCCCTATTCACTGTCTGTTCATGGGTCTGTCCAAATGCTTCTTAAACATTAATATTGTATCTGCTTCTACCTTTCCCTTTGTAAAATCCTTGCTGTGTAACCTCCGCCAAACCTTTACCCTCTGACTTTACATCTATGTCTCTTGTATTTGATACTTCTACCATCGAAAAAACACTCTATTTACCCCATCGATGCCTCTCATATTTTTACATAGTTCTATCAGGTTACCCCCTAGCTTCCACCATTCCATAGAAAATAATCTGAGTTTGTCCAACCTCTCCTTATAACTAACAGTCTACCCCAGGCAACATCACGGTAAAACTCTTTTGCACCAAAGCCTCAACATCCTTCCTTTAGTGTGGCAATCAGTAATGCACACAATAATCCAAATGTGGCCTAATCAAGTTTTATACAGCTACAATATGACATCTCAATTTTTATATTCAATGTCCCGACCAACAAAGGCAATCGTGCTCTGTTAAACATGTCTGGAGACTGAAGGGCTAATCATGGCCAAAGAAATCAAGTTACACATAAGTAACTCGCTCATCAAGCAAGATTAAATAAATGTCTATTCTTTCCTCTTCATAAGTTAAAGATGGGAGAAGGTAAAACCGCTTCCCTGCACATTTGCACATATTCAAGAGAAGGGCAGATGTGCTACGTTATTCATTGTGACACATTGGACACTGGTGATTCCTCCTTCATCAATTTTTGTAGACTGTAACCAAAGAGGACCTGATTCACTTCTCAATCTGTGTATGAAAGGACCAAAAGCTACTGTTCATTTTGAAAGGATCATCTGAAAGAAACCACATCCAAATCTTCTTAATTGAAGAAAGAGACCAAATGGGAATAATTTACTATCTAGACATACCTATCTAATGTTTGCAGTGCATAAAATACAGCAATTAGAGCATCACAGAAAAAACACGTACCTATTTTTCAGTAACAATCACTCAACCCAAATCTATCAATGTTGCTAACAGAGGCGAAACAAATTTGGCAATGAAAATAGTGATTGAAGTGTACATATTGATGAATGTTATCCACATAATCCATGCCTACAGGGTGGAAGGTTGTTCCTAATTATGCTAAATCTTTTCCATAACATCATGTAGGATGAGATCCAAAAAGATAAAGGCAATATACAGCATTCTAGAAAGGTTTTGAATTGTAAAATGTACTTACACAGATGGTCTGGGCCTTTGAGTACAATTCGGACATGTCGACTTCCATATGGAATGGCAATGATGGTGTCATCCACTGTAAAAGCAATGTGATGAATTAGATATTTTAGCTGAAAAACTATCTGTTAGAAATGGTATCGATATTGCAATTAAGTACATTTTTTTAATGCAATCCGTTTTCTAGTTTATAGAATAACATCGGAAACACTTGGCCACGAGTGTACAAATAAATTGAAATGTTTACCTGGCTATACTTCAGTAAAGAATATAGAGTTTTGCGCGATGTATTTCTTTTTCAGAATGGAAACAAATGCTTAAGCATATTTTATTAAACATGTAAGATCTCTCAAAACCACATTGGTTGAACACATATTGACTTCCAAATGAATTGAACCTAATAATTAAAACTAAATAGAGCAATAAGACCACCTTTAATTTACAAACATGGAAACTTGCACTGTAGTGAAACATGGTTGAATTCAACAGAATTGAGATAATACAATACAATAATACAATACCGTTTATTGTCATATGAACAAATGAAGTTCAAACGAAATTTGGTTTCTGCAGTTATACAACAAGAAAAAAAAACCTAGACACACAAATAACACAATTTACACAAACATCCATCACAGTGAATCTCCTCCTCACTATGATGGAAGACAAAGTAATTGTCTCTCCCTTGTTTTCCATTCTTCTCCCGATGTTAAAGCCCCCGGTGGGCGATGGCAAGTCCCGTGGCCGTTAAGGCCGCACCGGGCGATGTATGACCTTGCTCCGGGTCTTGATGGAGGAGCCCCCGGCGGGTGATGGCAAGTCCCGTGGCCGTTAAAGCCACGCCGGACGAAGTAAGGCCCCGCTCCGGGTCGTTTTCAAACCCACAATTCGGGCGGGAAAAGTTGCCGTTGCGGGAGCTCCGAAAAGCGGTCTCCCACCAGGGACCCACGAGCTCCCGATGTCACCATCCACCGGGCCTGCGGCCCGAGCCTCCGAAGCTCCGAAGTTGGGTCGCAGCCGCGCGCCACCACTGCTCTCCACGCTCCAAAGTCGGCCAGCTCTGCGATGGAGAGTCCGCAGGCTCCGTGACTGGAGCCCCCAGGTTGTTCCGGTTGGAGGCCGCTCCACGGTGCTAGACCCCATCGACAACGGAGGCACAACAGAGAAAAGGTCGGGTCCCCCGTACAGGGAAGAGATTTAAAAGTTTCACCCCCCCCCCCCCATATAGTCAGCTAGAAACAATATATAATCACAACCAAACTATACACTCAACAGGACAAAAATTTAAAAAAGGCAGACGGCCTGCAGAGGCCGCTGCCGCGAGGCGCCGCCATCTTGGAATATTTCATGAATTGAAATTTCACAGGGATTTAAAACTCTTGAATTTATTTAATTAATGCTGTTACTTAGTTAGAATCTGACAGGACTTAGATTTCCTCCAACATTCCAAGGAAATGGCGTCTGAAGATGAGTACCAACCAGAAATTAGCTTTTAATTTGTTTTTGGTGCCACAATCTTTACGAGGGCAAAGTCTCCCAACTCCTAAATTACTGAAAAGGCAAACAATACAATCATTCAATCAAAGTGCAACACCTCCGATATACCATTTCACCATTCCAGCCTGAAGCTAAACATATGTGCTAAGTATTGGAGTTGTTTTAACCGATTATTTCCTGATGGAAATTTGTGAGTGCTATCAAGTATCTTGTATCCAGGCAGCAGAAAAATGCTTGTGGTTGACTGAGGGAAAATGCCACATCCCAATTCATTTAAAAGAATCTGAAGTTATCACAGTTTTGCCGTACTTGACATGGGTATGAGCTTCTATTCTTGACTGTTGGACTGCAATCAAAACATAAACTATAAACAATATGGGCAGCAGCCAGAGGGGAAACAAAATCACACACAGATTCTACATTCAAATCCTGGGCCTCCCCGTCCAAGTGCATTGTGAGAGCACCTCACCAGATGCACTGAATTCTTGCTCAAGGGCATTTTGGGGTGGGCCATAGGAAAATGGCGATACACAAGCCACAGAAGGAAATGTATGAATTATACATCACTTTGCAGACATTTTATGCAATGCTGGATAGAAACAACATTTAAGTTATCAGTATTCCTGAATGATGGTTCAATTATATTTGATTAATTAAAGATATTTAGATAGGCACATGAACAGGCAGTGACTAGAGGGATACAGATGCAGGCAAATGGAATTAGTTAGATTGGCACCTTCTCCCCGTTGGATTGCAACCTTGTCGTGGTCGGGGAGCTTGTGTATCTCAGTGACCCCTAGAGCTATGCCAGGGGGAGATTTGTCTCCTGTTAGGATCTCCCATGCTGCACAGGTCGAAGGGTAGAGGCGAGACGAAGAACGATCCACTGGTCCTCCAGGTTGGAGGTTGAGCACAGGGCTAACAACCCTGTTTCGTAAAACAAATATGTTACAGAAACAGCAACTGAAGAAATCAACACTTCTGAGTGGAGGACCTTCGTTGCTGCCCTACATGCCAGGAGGCATAATAGGCAGTAAGGAAGTAAGTAAGATTGGTACCTTGGTCAGTACAGACATGATGGGCTGAAGGGCTTGTTCCTGCGCTGTACTGTTCTGGATAGGATAATCATTGCATTGCATAATACTAGAAAGAATCTGTAAAAATGTGACAATTACATGAAAACTCTTGAAAAACATATTTCACAGTCACTGACCTCATCATATCAACAAGTCTTTCCTTCTCAGCCTTCAAGCTGATTGGGCGCCACCCTGCACTTTCTGCTTCTAGTCCTTACCCAAGATAAAAAAACAGGACTGACCTGGTCAGCCCATTGTTTCTGCCTGCTCTTGGACTATTGAATTTATCCCCGTATACGTTGACTCAACCCTATCTCCTCATGTCCAGTCCCATCCCACCTACATCCAGGACAACTTGCATGATATTTTGATATCCTCTGATTCCCCTCCCCTTCCTGGTCCCATCGCTTACTGCAGACACATGCAAGGAATTGTTCTATGAATTTCTCAAAGATTTCAAAGTTGGTGGAGGAAATTGCAAACATTAATTAATTGTTAATTTTATAAAGTTGTAGGCATTCATTGAAATTGGTAAAGGATGTATAAGCTTTTACCATACGAGATAATTTGGATAATTTCAAACGTTTAATGGTATTAATGATTAAAAAACACCCACTGTGTTTTCAAAATATATTGCCGTGCTGTCTCACATAGGCATGTTGTCTCACAAAGCAACATAGTAATGCTGACTCACAGAGTTACATGGGCATACTGTCTCACAGAGTAATACGGAAATGCTGACCCACAAAGTAACATCGTAATGCTGATCCACAGAGTAACATGGGTATACTGCCTCACAGGGCAATATGGGCATGCTCTCTCTCAGAGTGATGTTGGATTGCTGATCCACGGAGGGACATCAGTGTGCTGTCCTGTAGAGTGACAGTGTACAGTAACATTTCGACAGTACCATGGGTGTGCTGCCTTGCAGGATGACATTGTTGTGTTGTTCTGTAGCGTTGTTCAGTATGTTGTCCTGTATAGTATCGTGAATGTGCTGTTCTGTAACCTGACGACAGCATGCTAATATGTACAGTAAAGCAGGCGTGTTATTCTATAGAGTAACGTCCGTGTATTGTCCCATAGAGTGGCGTTTGATTGTTTTCCATGGGGCGGTATTGGCCTGGTATTTGCAGAGTGATCTTTGCGGATTGACCTGTACACCTGTGTCAGTGTGCTACCCTGTAGTGGTATGATCTGATGTGGTGTCCTGCCATGTCACTGATTTTGGCATGCTGTGCCATTGAGTGCTGCTAGCATGATCCGATATTGAGTGGTGTGCAAAGTTATCTGTTCTTGGTTGTTCAGGCAGTGACGAGGGGTGGTTGCCAAATCTGATGCTGAGGATGGAATTTCAGTTGCGCTCCTGGCATGAGTGACATAGCCCGAGAGGAGGGCTGTTTCCAGCATTGGCCCAGAGATATGTGAAAACAACATTTGAGAGCTGAGTTCATTAATGCTGCTTAAAAAAAAACCTCACATCAGAGAGCCAGAGATAAAGAAGGTGCCAAAGAATAAATGAACCAAGTGATCTGATATTGGGCCGCCCCCCAGACTCTATCCCAAATGGCCATTCATTGGATTTGAGCCCGGTTCAGCAGCTTATCCACCGCAGGGAGATTGTTACAGCTCAGCCCCACTTCTGCTCTTATGTGGTGCTTGTCTATTTGTTGTACAGCTAACACGCCAGGAACCTAAATGTCCATGCTTCACAGGCATCACCTCACCTGGACAGATCAGATAAGCAGCACACGTTACTCAGGGAAACAGTCTGTGGCGTGAATAGTATGGTAACACATTATCAAGGGCGGTCATGGTGACGCAGCGTTAGAGTTGCTGCCTTACAGCGAATGCTGCGCCGGAGACCGGGTTCGATCCTGACTACAGCTGCTGTCTGTACGGATTTTGTACGTTCTCCCCTTGATCTGCGTGGGTTTTCTCCGAGATCTTCGGTTTCCTCTCACACTCCAAAGATGTACATGTTTGTAGGTTAATTGGCCTGGTAAATGTAAAAATTGTCCCTAGTGAATGTAGGATAGTGTTAATGTGTGGGGATCGCTGGTTGACGCGGACCCGGTGGGCCGATGGGCCAGTTTCTGTGCTGTATCTCTAAACTAAATCTGTTCAGTTGATCATTGCTTCCACATCTGCTGGTCGGTGGCTGGAATAGTGGAGCCCTTGGTGATCTCCAAACTGCTGATTCCCCATCTCTCACTGCACCCCTGACCTCTCTAACAGGGAGCAGCCTCCTCGGCTATGATCTCGGCTGTGCTGGGGAATTGTGCCAAGCTTAGACAACTGAATGGAGGGAACGCTCAGGCATAACAAGACTCCAGCAAGACAATGCTGGCTCAGTCCAGGATTTGGAAAGTAGGGATTGGATGGTTGTTGAACAGGAAAAAATCCCTTTAATGTTTTAATATTTTACTCTGATTCCTTTTATATTTATTTGGATAATGACCAAAAACAATCTTCTGACGTCCACCACCTGTTAGCGTCAGAAAATTGTAAAAGTACACTGCCCATTAATTTCCAAATTAATTCCACTTGGGCAGTCTTCGTGACAATGGCATGTTATAATCCTACCATCACTTAAGTTAAAAATCTACAGAAAAGAAAAATTACAGTCTTTATGAAAAACAGTTGCTGCCTACAATACAAAGCAGGCAATCTTTTCTAATTAACTGGATAATGAGGTTTATGAAGCAAGCTGAAGTTATCAATAGCAGATAGTGTTCCTTTCACTGGCAGAGCATTTAATGTTGCTAAAATAATTCTATGTAAAATTGAAGTGTTCTGCCCATGGATTTCAAGGGCATGTGAACAAATTTTGCAATATATGGTGGTTGGCTGGGAGCCATACAGGTATCCTCCGACCCCAACCCCCACCTTTGTCATCCTCCAGACCTCCCCCTTTCCGATACAGAATGGTCTATCCTAAGCAGATGCTTCACTTTTGTTCCCCTCCGCCCCCGCCTCAACAAATTCCGGATCCGCCACGACGTAGAGCTTTTCTTCCGTCGCCTCCGCCTCCATGCCTTTTTCTATGGGAAGGAGTCCTCACCACCCAGTGATGACACCTTCTCCCATCTCCACTGGTCCCCTTCCTCTTGGACTCCCCCGGTTGGCCTTCTACCCTCTTTAGACCTTTTTATTTCTAACTGCCTGCGTGACATCAACCTTCTCAACCTTTCCACTCCCCTTACCTACTCTAACCTTCCCCCTCTGTATGTGCAGCCCTCCACTCACTCTGCAGAAACCCCGACATTATAATCAAACCCGCAGACAAGGGAGGTGCCCTCTACCAGAGTGAGGCCAGACGACAACTCTCGGACACCCTACTTATCCTTGGACCATGATCCCACAGATGATCACCAGGCCATAATCTTACAAACAATTTCAGATTTCATCACTTGTTGCTGTCTGCCCTCCAAAGCCTCCAACCTTATCATTTCCCAGCCCCACACAGCCCGGTTTTATCTTCTCCCCAAAATACACAAACAGAACTGCCAAAGCTGACCCATTGTTTCTGCTTGTTCCTGTCCAACTGAATTAATTTCCACATACCACAACTCCATCCACATACCTCGACTCCATCCTATTCCCCCTGGTCCAATCCCTCCCTGCCTATGTCCAGGACACTTCACATGCCCTTCAAGGCGTAGCCCAGATATTCCCATCTCCACCCCTTTCTGCTTTCCGCAGAGACTGTTCGTTCCGCAACTCCCAGATCAACTCGTCCCTTCCCACCCAAACCACTCCCTCCCAGGCACTTCCCCTGCAACCACAGGAGATGCAACATCTGTCCCTATACCTTCCCCCTCAACACCGTCTATGGACCCCAACAGTCTTTTCAGGTAAGGCAGAGGTTCACTTGCACCTCCTCCAATCTCATCTACTGTATCCGCTGTCCCAGGTGTGGACTCCTATATATCAGTGACACCAAACGCAGACTCAGCGAACATTTTGTTGAATACATCCTCTCAGTCTGCCTAAACCGACCTGATCTCCTGGTTGCTGGACACTAACGCCCACTGACCTTTCTGTCCTGGGTCTCCTCCATTGTCAGAGTGAGGTCCAGTGCAAATGGAGGAACAGCACCTCATATTTTGATTGGGCAGCTTACACCCCAATGGTATGAACATTGACTTCACTAACTACAAGTAACCCTTGCATTCCCTCTCTCTCCATCCCTTCCCTTCCCAGTTCTCCGACCAGTCTTACTGTCTCCGACTACATTTTATCTCTGTTTGCTTTGTTGTTACCTTCTCCTAGCTAACAATGATCTATTCCACATTTTTCTTGATCTCCATTGCCTTCACCCTGTTTTCACACCTTCACTCTTCCTTATCTATGTATCTCCGTCCCCCTTGACATCAGTCCGAAGAAGGGTTTCAAAATGAAATCAAAGTAAGCATGCAGGTATGGCAGGCAGTGAAGAAAGCGAATGGCAAAGCGAATGGCATGTTGGCTTTCATAACAAGAGGAAGCGAGTACAGGAGCAAAGAGGTCCTTCTGCAGTTGTACAGGACACTAGTGAGACCACACCTGGAGCATTGTGTGCAGTTTTGGTCTCCAAATATGAGTAAGGATATTCTTTGTATTGAAGGAGTGCAACGTAGGTTCACAAGGTTAATTCCCGGGATGGCGGGACTCTCATGTGATGAAAGAATGGAGCAGCTGGGCTTGTATACTCTCGAATTTAGAAGGATGAGAGGGGATCTTATTGAAACATATAAGATTATTAAGGGTTTGGACACACTAGAGGCAGGAAACATAGAAACATAGAAACATAGAAAATAGGTGCAGGAGAAGGCCATTCGGCCCTGCATCGCCATACAATATGATCTTTCCATACCCCCTGATCCCTTTAGCCACAAGGGTCACATCTAACTCCCTCTTAAATATAGCCAATGAACTGGCCTCAACTACCATCTGTGACAGAGAATTCCACAGATCCACCACTCTCTGTGTGAAAAATGATTATCTCATCTCGGTCCTAAAAGACTTCCCCCTTATCCTTAAACTGTGATCCCTTGTTCTGGACTTCCCCAACATCGGGAACAATCTTCCTGCATCTAGCCTGTCCAACCCCTTAAGAATTTTATAAGTCTCTATAAGATCCCCCCTCAATCTTCTAAATTCCAGCGAGTACAAGCCGAGTCTATCCAGTCTTTCTTCATATGGAAGTCGTGCCATCCCAGCAATCAGTCTGGTGAACCTTCTCTGTACACCCTCTATGGCAAGAATGTCTTTCCTCAGATTAGGAGACCAAAACTGTGCGCAATACTCCAGGTGTGGCCTCACCAAGACCCTGTACAACTGCAGTAGAGCCTCCCTGCTCTTGTACTCAAATCCTTTTGCTATGAATGCCAACATACCAGCTTTCTTCACAACCTGCTGCAGGTCCAGGGTGACGTAGGCTGGGAGCTGAACATCCAGGGATATTCAATATTCAGGAGGGATAGAGAGAAAGGAAAAGGAGGTGGGATAGCGTTGCTGGTTAGAGAGGAGATTAACGCAATGGAAAGGAAGGACATTAGCTTGGAGGATGTGGAAATCGGTATGGGTAGAGCTACAAAACACTAAGGGGCAGAAAACGCTGGTGGGTGTTGTGTACAGGCCACCTAACAGTAGCAGAGAAGTTTGGGGATGGTATCAAACAGGAAATTAGAAATGCGTGCGACAAAGGCAAAACAGTTATAATGGGTGACTTCAATCTACATATAGATTGGGTTAATCAAATTGGCAGGGGTGCTGAGGAAGAGGATTTTTTGGAATGTATGCGGGATAGTTATCTAAATCAACATGTAGAGGAACCAACGAGAGAGCAGGCTAATTTTAGACTGGGTTTTGAGTAATGAGGAAGGGGTAGTTAGCCGTCTTGTTGTACGTGCCCCCTTGGGCAAGAGTGACCATAATATGGTTGAGTTTCTTCATTAGGATGGAGAGTGACATTGTTAATTAAGAAACAATGGTTCTGAACTTAAAGAAAGGTAACTTTGAGGGTATGAGACGTGAATTGGGCCAAGATTGACTGGCAATTAATTCTAAAAGGGTTGACGGTGGATATACAATGGAAGACATTTAAAGACTGCATGGATGAACTACAAAAATTGTTCATCCCAGTTTGGCAAAAGAATAAATCGGGGAAGGTAGTGCATCCGTGGATAACAAGGGAAATCAGGGATAGTATCAAAGCAAAGGATGATGCGTACAAAGTAGCCAGAAAAAGCAGCATACCAGAGGACTGGGAGAAATTCAGAGACCAGCAGAGGAGGACAAAGGGCTTAATTAGGAAAGGAAAAATAGATTATGAAAGAAAACTGGCATGGGAACATAAAAACTGACTGCAAACGTTTTTATAGATATGTGAAGAGAAAGAGGTTAGTTAAAACAAATGTAGGTCCCTTGCAGTCAGAAACAGGTGAGTTGATCATGGGGAACAAGGATATGGCGGACCAATTGAATAACTACTTTGGCTCCGTCTTCACTAAGGAAGACATAAATAATCTGCCGGAAATAGCAGGGGACTGTGGGCCAAAGGAGGAATTGAGTGAAATCCAGGTCAGTCGGGAAGTGGTGTTGGGTAAATTGAATAGATTAATGGCCGATAAATCCCCAGGGCCAGATAGGCTGCATCCCAGAGTACTTAAGGAAGTAGCTCAGGAAATAGTGGATGCATTAGTGATAATCTTTCAAAACTCTTTAGATTCTGGAGTAGTTCCTGAGGATTGGCGGGTAGCAAATGTAACCCCTCTTTTTAAGAAGGGAGGGAGAGAGAAAACGGGGAATTACAGACCAGTTACTCTAACATCGGTAGTGGGGAAACTGCTAGAGTCAGTTATTAAAGATGGGATAGCAGCACATTTGGAAAGTGGTGAAATCATTGGACAAAGTCAGCATGGATTTACAAAAGGTAAATCATGTCTGACGAATCTTGTGGAATTTTTCGAGGATGTAACTAGTAGCGTGGATAAGGGAGAACCAGTGGATGTGGTATAATCTGGACTTCCAGAAGGCTTTCGACAAGGTCCCCACATAAGAGATTAGTATACAAACTTAAAGCATACGGTATTTAGGGGTTCAGTATTGATGTGGATAGAGAACTGGCTGGCAAACAGGAAGCAAAGAGAAGGAGTAAACGGGTCCTTTTCACAATGGCAGGCAGTGACTAGTGGGGTATCGCAGGGCTCAGTGCTGGGACCCCAGCTATTTACAATATATATTAATGATCTGGATGAGGGAATTGAAGGCAATATCTCCAAGTTTGCGGATGACACTAAGCTGGGGGGCAGTGGTTAGCTGTGAGGAGGATGCTAGGAGACTGCAAGGTGACTTGGATAGTCTGGGTGAGTGGGCAAATGTTTGGCAGATGCAGTATAATGTGGATAAATGTGAGGTTATCCACTTTGGTGGCAAAAACAGGAAAGCAGACTATTATTTAAATCATGGCCAGATATAACACATCCACTGGTCTGTAATTCCCCCTTTTCTCTCTCCCTCCCTTTTTAAAAAGTGGGGTTACATTAGCTACCCTCCAATCCTCAGGAACTACTCCAGAATCTAAAGAGTTTTGAAAAATTATCACTAATGCATCCACTATTTCTGAGGCTACTTCCTTAAGTACTCTGGGAAACATGTTCCCGATGTTGGGTGAGTCCAGAGCAAGGGGCCACAGTTTAAGAAAAAGGGGTAACACATTTAGAACGGAGATGAGGAAACACAGAGAGTTGTGAGTCTGTGGAATTCTCTGCCTGCGGTGGATTCCAGTTCTCTGGATACTTTCAAGAGAGAGCTGGATAGGGCTCAAAGATAGCGGAGTCAGCGGATATGGGGAAAAGGCAGGAACACGGCACTGATTGTGGATGATCAGCCCGATCACATTGAATGGCGGTGCTGGCTCGAAGAGCCAAATGGCCTACTCCTGCACCTATTGTCTATTGAAATGGCATCAATTCCTTCTCTCCAGAGATGCTGCCTGTCCCGCTGAGTTACTCCAGCATTTAGTGTCTATCTTCAGTTTGAACCAGCATCCGCAGTTCCTACCTACACAGCTTGATAGATAATGAAAGAAATAGAGATGGAGTGATGGGCAGGTAACAAAATGCAAATACTTTTTTGCATATCTTTCAATCATTTGTTCTATATCTCTCTATATCACCATCTCTTTCCCGCCATATCTCATTTCCCTTCCCCCCCACCCCACCCCACCCCCCCCCCCCCCAAGTCTGAAGAAGGGTCTCGTCCCAAAACATTACCTATTTCTTTTCTCCACGTTCAGTTACCGACCGGCTGATTTACTCCAGTTTTGTGTGTCTACGGTTTAAGCCAGCATCTGCAGTTCTTTCCCACACCCCTTATCCGATCAATGTATTTGTGCAATGGAACCCGTGAAGGAATCTTTCCTTCATTGCTGAATGTAGCGTTCTTCTTCTTCTTCTTCTTGCATATGGCGTGCACAGCCTAAAGTTGTAGGACAACTTGTTCTATTTGATGGTTACACAAAAAGCTGGAGAAACTCAGCGGGTGCAGCAGCATCTAAGGAGCGAAGGAGATAGGCGACGTTTCGGGTCGAGCCCTTCTTCAGACTGGTCAGGGATCAGGGAAACGAGAGATATAGACGGTGATGTGGAGAGATAAAGAACAATAAATGAAAGATATGCAAAAAAGTATCGATGATAAAGGGAACAAGCCATTGTAAGCTGTTTGTGGTGTGAAAATGAGAAGCTAGTGCGACTAGGGTGGGGGAGGGAAATAGAGATAGAGGGAATGCCAGGGCCCGAGGGCTGAGGGAGAGGTGGGAGGGGGAGGAGACAGCAGGGGTTAACAGAATTGAGAAAATTCAATGTTCAAGCCCAAAGGATGCAGGCTCCCCAAGCGGAATATGAGGTGCTGTTCCTCCAACTTGCGGTGTTGCTCACTCTGGCCATGGAGGAGGCCCAGGACCGAGAGGTCGATACGGAATGGGAGGGGGAGTTGAAGTGCTGAGCGACCGGGAGGTCGGGTTGGTTTTTGCGGACCGAGCGGAGGTGTTCGGCGAAACGATCGCCAAGCCTCCGCTTGGTCTCACCGATATAGATCATCTGGCATCTGGAGCAGCGGATGCAGTAGATGAGGTTGGAGGAGGTGCAGGTGAACCTCTGTCGGACCTGGAAGGACTGCTTGGGTTCCTGAAAGGTGTGGAGGGCGGAGGTGAAGGGACAAGTGTTGCATTTCTTGCGGTTGCAAGGGAAAGTGACCGGGGAAGGAGTAGAGCGGGAGGGAAGGGAAGAATTGACAAGGGAGTCGCGGAGGGAGCGGTCTTTGCGGAAGGCAGACAGGGGGGGAGATGGGAAGATGTGGCGGGTGGAGGGGTCACGTTGGAGGTGGCAAAACTGGCGGAGGACTATCTGTTGTATTTGCCGGCTGGTGGGGTGAAAGGTGAGGACCAGGGGGACTCTGCCCTGTTTGTGAGTGGGGGAATGGGGAGCGGGCAGTGTTGCGGGGTATGGAGGAGACCCTGGTGGGAGCCTCATCAATAGTGGGGGAGGGAAATCCCGTTCTCTGAAGAATGAGGCCATTTGTGATGACCTGGTGTGGAACACCTCATCCTGGGAGCAGATGCGGCGTAGACGAAGGAATTGGGGAATAGGGGATGGAGGTCCTTACAGGAAGCAGGGTGGAGGAAGAGTAGTCCAGGTAGCTGTGGGAGTCAGTGGGTTTGTAGTGGATGTCGGTCAGGAGTGTATCACCTGCAATAGAGATGGTGAGGTCAAGGAATGGTAGGGAAATGTCGGAAATGGTCCAAGTGTATTTGAGTGCCGGATGGAAGTTGGTGGTGAAATGAATGAAGTCAGTCAGTTGTGTGTGGGTGCAGGAGGTGACACCAAAGCAGTCATCGACGTAACGGAGGTAGAGGTCGGGGATGGGGCCCTGGTACGCCGAGAACAAGGATTGTTCGACGTACCCAACAAAGAGGCAAGCGTAGCTGGGGTCCATGCGTGTGCCCATAGCTACGCCTTGTGTTTGGAGGAAATGGGAGGAATCAAAAGAGAAGTTATTGAGGGTGAGGACCAACTCCGCTAGGCGGAGGAGGGTGTCAGTGGACGGGTATGGGTTGCTCCTCTGGTCGAGGAAGAACCGGAGGGCTTTGAGACCGTCCTGGTGGGGGAAGGAGGTGTAGAGTGACTGGACGTCCATGGTAAAGATGAGAGGATGGGGGCCTGGAGAATGGAATGCACGGAGCCGACGGAGAGTGTCTGAGGTGTCTTGAACATAGGTGGGGAGGGATTTAACAAAGGGGGATAGGATGGCGTCAAGGTATGTAGAAATGTGTTCGGTGGGGCACGAACAGGCAGAGACAATGGGTCTGCCAGGGCAGTCGGGCTTGTGGATTTTGGGGAGAAGGTAAAATCGGGCCGTGCGGGGCTGGGAAACGATGAGGTCGGAGGCTCGGGGGGGTAGGGAGCCAGAGCTGATGAAGTCGGTTATGGTGCTCGAGATGGTGGCCTGGTGTTCGTCAGTGGGGTCATGGTCCAGGGGTAAGCAGGAGGAGGTGTCCGAGAGTTGGCGCATGGCCTCCACTTTGTAGACATCGACGCGCCAGACTACCACGGCACCTCCCTTGTCGGCGGGTTTGATAACCCAGTCTGGGTTGTTACGGAGTGAGTCGATGGCAGTACGTTCGGGGCTGGAGAGATTGGAGTGAGACAGGGGAGTGGAGAAGTCGAGGAGGTTGATGTCCCGACGGCAGTTCTGGATAAATAGTTCTAGAGCCGGAAGGCTACGAGGGGGGTTCCAAGTGGAGGCGGTACGTGGGAGACAGGAAAAGGGATCATCAGTGGGGGGCGAGGACTTCTTCCCGTGGAAGAACGCTGTGAGGCGGAGGCGACGGTAGAAGAGCTCCAAGTCGTGGTGGGCGCGGAACTCATTGAGGTGGGGACGGAGGGGGACAAAGGTGAGACCTCTGCTGAGGACAGACCGTTCGATGTCGGAGAGGGGGAGGTGAACACACGGCAAGGATGGGGGTTGTGGCCGGAGCAAGGCAGGTGAGTGGACTGAGGACAGAGCGTTGTGTGGTGGGGGGGGTGGAGGGTGGTCAGGGGGTGGGGGGGCATGGGGGCTGTGGTGTGGATGGGGAAGAGCAGGGGTTACATGGTAGGGGGGGGATGGGGAAGACCCAGTGGAATAGTCACTAAGGTTACTGGGGCTGGGGAGATGGGCACTAGGACCCAGTGCCGTTAAAGACAGAGTGGTGGGAGGAGTTAGCAACGTGGAGGCTTCAGGCCCACTGCAGAGTCCAGTCTGTAGGTGAGGCGACAGCCGCAGGCTACTGGAGGGCGGTGGAGTGTCGTGGGTCGGCGGACCCGAAGGTAGGAGTCCGCGGGCAGTGGAGTCGGGGACGGCGGGCGATGCGTTGGAGGTCCCGGTGGGCGGATGTGCAGTCCGACCGGTGAGGCGGCGAGATGAGTGGGGTGCGGTGCGGCGGCCGTGTTCGGGTGGCCCCGGTCCGGCGGCGATGCAAGGCGAGGCAGGTGCGGCTGTGGTCTTCGGCGGGCCCAGTACAACGGCGATGCTGGATGGGCCCGGTGTGGCGGCTGTGGTCTTCGGCGGGCCCAGTACAACGGCGATGCAAGGTGAGGCGGGTGCGGCTGTGGTCTTCGGCGGGCCCAGTACAGCGGCGATGCTGGATGGGCCCGGTGCGGCGATGGAGTTAGGTGGTCCCGGGGGGCGGCGAGGTTCGGCAGTCGCGTTGCGCTGGTGATGGGCGGTGGAATCAGGGAGGGGGAGATAAACAGAGTTACCGGGCAGGCAGCGGGGCTGGGCGTCATCGGTAGGCAGGTGGAGGTCGGCGGCAGCATCGGCGTGGAGGTCAGTGAAGGTGGCATCCTGGTGAGTCCTGGAGGCGCTCCTCGTGGCCAAGATGGCGTCGGGGGACACAGGCCGGCGGCTCGGGCCAGAGTTGGGGCCCGGGGCCTGCGGGCGGTCGAGTCGGGGATTGTCGGTGGCTGGAACGGCCTGGAGGCGGGCTAATTTCAGGTCCTTGGTGGAGGTAAGGTGGGACAGGAATTGTTGATTGAAGCGGTGGATCTTCCGGAGGATGTAGTGTAGTTGGGGTCCGTTGCAGGTCTGGGTGAGTGAGGCCCGAAGTTTCGGGAGAGTCAATGCGAGGTCCTGCTGGTGTCGGCGCATGGCAACCAGGGTGGATCTTAGTGCCCGGTTGGAGAATTGTACAGTGTGGCGGGAGATAGCCAGTCGGTACCGATAGTCCGGCTGGGGTCCGAACTGGGAGGCAGGGAATTGGAGCTGGAATCCACGGGGTATGAAGGGTCTCGACCCGAAACGTCGCCTATCTCCTTCGCTCCTTAGATGCTGCTGCACCCGCTGAGTTTCTCCAGCTTTTTGTGTAACCCTCGATTCATCCAGCATCTGCAGTTTCTTCGTTAACACTTGTTCTATTTGATCTTATTTGATTGTGCACGCCGGGTTGATTGCATTTGTCGAAACAGGGCGGGCCTGTTTCGACAAACTACTTTGCAATCTCCCACCCCAAATTAGCGTTTAAGGTAGTGCACTTAAATTATGGGGCGGATCATTGCTGTCATGACATTGTAAACTATCTTGTCAGAATCTATCTGTTTGGAACAGATCTATCTGTTTTGAACAGAATCTATCTGTTTTGCCAGGGTTCCAGCAACTATGTTACAGAGAAAGGTTGAACAAGTTAGGTCTTTATTCTTTGGAGCGCAGAAGGTTAAGGGGGGACTTGATTGAGGTCTTTAAAATGATGAAAGGGATAGACAGAGTTGATGTGGATAAGCTTTTCCCATTGAGGGTAGGGAAGATTCAAACAAGAGGGCATGACATGAGAATTAAGGGACAGAAGTTTAGGGGTAACGTGAGGGGGAACTTCTTTACTCAGAGGGTGGTGGCTGTGTGGAATGAGCTTCCAGCAGAGGTGGTGGAGGCAGGATCGATTTTAACATTTAAAAGTAAAGTGGATAGGTATATGGACGTGAAGGGAATGGAGGGGTATGGTCTGAGTGCAGGTAGATGGGACTAGGGGAAAACAAATGGTCGGCACGGACTGGAAGGGCCGAGATGGCCTGTCTCCGTGCTGTAATTGTTATATGGTTATATGGTTATATGGTTGGAACTTTGGTCCTCCAAATAGCCGTTGGGCTCAAAAACCAGAATGGGTAAAAAATCAGTCTGCACTGCACTCTCACAGTGTATTCTCCATTCTTGTTCATGGTCCTAATTGTGTGGTATGCTGTGAAGTTATTGCTTATCACTGTTGGAATGTTATTTGATGGACAAAGCTGCCAAGATTGGTCATATTTAGAACTGGTTCACCTGTGTGGGGATGTGGCACAATTTACACCTCAGCCTTTCCATGTCATTATTACCAGACGAGAACTGTGCACCTGTTTGTTATAATTTACAGCTTAAGGGCCTGTCCCACTTTTCCGTCCTCTGCCGAGTTGAAAGAACCTTAAAAAAAAACAAAATTTTTGTGATCTATGAACTCCTCCTGACTATCTTTTTACTCATGGACATTTTTGTCATGCTGGAAAAAACGTCCCAACTTACCTGATGCCCCGAGTACCTACAGCTGGCATAACGAGCCGCTATGATATATCTACGGACTCCTACGGCCTCGCTACGGACATTCTCCGAATTTGAAACAAGGGGAAAACTCGGGAGTATTTGTGCGTAACTCGGTACAGTGGGACAAGCCCTTTATGCTCACCTACGGAATATAACTGCCTGTATCGGATATGGAAGTGCTTCCTCTACTTCCTAATTTTACTTCAGAGTCACGTAAGTGACTTCGTGAAGACCCCGCCAGCACGCATGCGTGACCAAATATCTCTCCCTCATCAATAAGGAGTGTCTAAAGTCAGCCGTTAGCTGACTTTGAAGAGGGGTTGGCGCAAGAACCGATGTTGCCAGAGATGTCTGAAGAGGAACTACTGGAAGGAGTGTCAAAATTCGATCAGGGCAACCTCTTCAGCCCAAACTAGCGGCCAGCATCAATTACTCAACCACACACCAGCTGCAGGAACAGGTGCTCACGGAGGCTACAAACAAGTGCAAAGCTCCGGGAAATTGTGTGTCGTTCAATGTCCCGACCGTCAACACACCCATCTGGGGCAGTCACGGGATCAGGGGTCAGGAATTAAAAATATAGAACATCCTGAAATTGTTGACCTCAGGCATTACTGCCTTTTCCAGGTCCATAGACGGGACGGACATGACAGAGGAGCAGCAGGATGCACTAGTGTTGCTGTGCAATACACATTAAGAAATAAACTGCTTTCGCGAAAGCTCCATCCGCCCTACTCACAACCCAAAATACCCGGGTTTGTGCAAAGCCTCTGCTACACAGCCGCCGAGACAGCTGTTCGGTGAAGACCTGCCAAATCAGGTAAAGACCTGGACGAGGAGGCAAAAGCGGTCAGGTTGAGAAACCACCATCCTCGAGCAGGCCACAGGCGTATCGCAGACAGCATCCTTACGCTACATCTAACAGGCTTCGGGTTCAACCCGACGGTAATCAGAGCCTATCCACCAGTCACACCCTATCAACAAAGCCTTTTTTAGGACAGGGCCCACAGCGATCAGCATGGAAGATGCGCCAACCCCACATCCCAGCAACACAACGAACACAAAAGCCCAGAACATCAAGCCCGCCGGTAACCATGGAGATAAGGGGGTCTGGTTCTCTTGGGAGTGCTGCATGTATAACCTCACAAGTAGGAGGGAGGTTGCGTACATTCTGGGATGCATGGGGTATTTATTGTCACTATCCCAGGGAACAAGCAACAGACATAAAAGAGGCATGTAACTGCCTTGCTTGCACCAGGAAACTGGCTATTAGACATGCTGCTTAGGTGATTGGGAAGCTTATAGCCATAATCCAGCTGCACAATTTGTGTCGTTACACTATCAAAACTTGCAAAGAGCAAAATCTCAGCATTAAAAATGAATGCTGGGCATTTTGACAGGCCTATGCAGCTGCCAAACAAGGCAAAAATTGAGCTACAATGGTGGATTAGCAATGTTTGTGATTGTTTTAATCCCATCATGATATCAAACCCATCAGTCGTGTTACAAACCCAGGGCTGGGGAGCTACCGACACCACTTACAGTTGTGGCGTCAGATGGGATTTTCACGAGTCTACTCTTCTTCAATCACAAGGTATAAATTATTTGGAAATGCTGAGAGCATGTCACGGGCTGCGGGCTTACTGCACTAACCTGCATCATATGCATGTCCGTCTTCAAATAAATAATACCACTGAGGTGGCGTATTGAAACCATATGGGTGGTATCAAGTCAATATCTTGTGATGAATTGGCAAATTTAATTTGGCTCTGGTGTATTGAAAGAAATATTTGGATATCAGCAACGTACCTTCCGGGTAAGCTCAATAAAGTGACGGACACCAGGTCACGAGTATTTAATAACAACGTCGAGTCGATGTTGAACCCCCAAAAATTGCTAAATTATAGCCAAATATGGAACACCAGATATCGACCTTTTTGCGTCCAGGTTGAACCATCAGATACCAACATATGTCTCTTGGGAACCAGGTCCTGGGGCAGTGGCGATGGACGCGTTCTCACTACGTTGGGGGAAATGGGTTTCTATGCTTTTCCCCCATTCTGCCTCATTAGTCGGGTATTGCAGGAAAATCAACTAGATTTTGCAACAGGTATGCTGATAATACTCGACTGGCCCACACAACCATGGTACCCAGTGGTCCTCAATATAGAGACCACTACTGGAATTCGGGCTGTCATCAAAAACCATGGACATCATAACAGCATCGTGCAGAGAGTCCACAAGGAAACAGTACCTCACCCACATAAGGAAATGAGAGTCCTTCAGTAGGCGGACCAAGACACCTACAACTCTGCTATGATCTCCAATGTGCTGGAATTCCTCGCGGGCCTTCATTATGATGAGGGCCTCAGTTACAGTGCCATAAACAGTGCCAGGAGTGCACTGTCATCCCATCTCAACATTGGAGTGGGACCTCACCAGCTTGTATCCAAACTATGAGGGGTATATTCAATCCAACCCTCCCCGAGCACGATATGATATTACCTGGGATGTAGGGGTGGTGTTGACCCTACTCAGAGCTGGTTGCCTATGACGGATTTACCACTGGACTAACTCACCTTCAAAGTGGTGATGTTAATGGCACTGACCACAGCACAACGGGTCCAGACTCTACAGAAACTAAAACTGGATAGAATGGTCTCGACCCCCAATAAAGTGACTTTCTTTATAGATGAGTTGCTTAAACAACACAGACCTGGGACTACAGGACTGAAAATGGAATTCCTAGCATATCTCGTTGATGTAAGACTCTGTATAGCCACCCATATCCGACATTATATTAATGTCACACACACCATCAGGAATATGGAGACGGGTCTGTTTATCAGCCATGAAACCCACATCACAGGGTGATGGTGCAGACTATCTCCAGGTGGCTCAGGGTGGAATTCGGTGCAGCACGTAAGACACTAATTTTTTTAAAATCTCATTCTACCAGGGCTGCATCCACATCAGCGGCGAGGACCATGGAGGTACCCATGGATCATGTCCTCACAATAGCGGGCTGGGCCAGTGAAACTACATTTCAGCGTTTTTATAACAAACCTGTGGCCGCTCCCGCAACGTTTGCGGAGTCAGTTTAAGTGCTGTTCTCTAAACGTTTGTCCCCGGCTTCAGGGGTTTATTGTTTGTATTGACAAATATGTTATTATTTTCAGCTTGTTCAAGTCTGAAATACGTTAACATACTTCCTCCATCAGTAATTACGGCAGTGTGTGAGCATGGACGTGGTCCAGGGCATGGAATCACAGAGCTTTGAAATCTTCACGAAGTCACTCACGTGACTCCGAAGTAAAATAGTAAGATTAAACGAGAGCTTACCAGTTTGAAGTTTGATCCTTATTTTATGAGGTGTTGTGATGAGGGATTTGTGCCCTCCGCTCCCAACCCTCTATCATAAGGTCAACTGGTATATTAGAGTCTCTTAAATCTTACTATCTTCAGTCATTGTTGTTATCTGTGATTCCACACCGCTGCTTTGAAGAATGTCGCGCATGCGTGCTGGCGGGGTCTTCACGAAATCCCTCATCGCAACTCCTCATAAAATAAAGATCAAACTTCAAACTGGTAAGTTCTCGTTTAATCTTACTATTCTTTCTCACAACATGCCCGTGCTCATTCTTTAGGATTAGTGAACTGCAAGCTGATTGGGAATGGCTGTGGTACACTTTAATTCAGGGGTCAGGCATTATCGTGAAGTTGAAACAACCATTGGTGTGGGACGTGTCTTTAAAGTTATCATCAGCAGTCCAGAAGCTTGGTCTTGGGAAGAACTCCTGTGTGACCTGAGGAACATAGGGCTCACCACAGGAGTGCCGTAGGATCATCAAGGGTTCACAGAAACTTAGAAAATAGTAGGCCATTCAGCCCTTCAAGCCAGCACTGCCATTCAATCCAAATTCAGTACCCCGTTCCAGCTTTTTCCACATATCCCTTGATTCCGTTAGCCCTAAGAGCTATATCTAATGTGGCTGTCCCACTTAACTGACCTTTAGGCAACTACAGGAGACTATGAGGTCACCACATGTTCGCTGGAGGTTGCCGGGTTGTCGCCTGCATGGTGGTGAGTAGTTCACGTATTCTCGTAACTAGTCGTGGCTTCATTCTGGTCGCTGCTAATTTTTCAACATGTTTCTATGAACCCTTGATGACATGTTGAAAAATTAGCAGCAACCAGAATTCTATGCCATGGAGAGTAGCGAGAATTCACGTGACTTACGTGCAGTGGTAGTGGGTTGCCAGGAGATCATAGGTTGTCGTAGGTTATCGCCGGTGCTGACCGGTGATAACCTGCGACAACCTACGATCTCCTGGCAACCGGTGGTGCAGGAAATGATGTGTGTGTGTGTGTGTGTGTGTGTGTGTGTGTGTGTGTGTGTGTGTGTGTGTGTTCGTTCCACTCTGACAGTCACCGTTCCAGTCGTTGGCTTTTCAGTGACCTGCTACGACTTGACAGTCACCGGCAGTCGCCTGAAAAATCGCCTAAGTACCCATAACTCTTGAAAACATCCAGTGAATTGGCATCCACTGCCTTCTGTGGCAGAGAACTCCACAAATTCACAACTCTCTGGGTGAAAACACTTTTCCTCTTCTCAGCCCTAAATGGCCTACCCCTTATTCTTAAACTGTGACCCTTGGTTCTGGACTCCCCCACCACCGGGACCATTTTTCCTGCATCTAGCCTGAATAATCCCTTAATAATTTTGTAAGATACCCTCTCATCCTTCAGGAGTACAGTGCCATATCTTTCACAGAGAATGCTAGTCTGAGAACAGAAGTTCCAGCCCAAAGTCCATCCATCCACCAGCAACTTAAAAATTCAAAGTTGAAATTTACCTTGGTTAGTTTGCAGATCAACTAGCCAGATAACAGAGTAAAAGAACGCACAGCAGGGGGATTCAATTCAACTGTTTTTCCAGTGATTTAATATGATTTGTGTTATTTGTTTTTTTCACTAAAGTTGGTCAGAAATAAAAACAGAAAATGTTAGAAAAATGCGTCAGGCAAGGCAGCATATATGGAGAGAGAAAGGATGCTAACGTTTCAGTTTGATTCACTCTGATGAAAGGACATTGCCCTAAAAATGTAGCTGTTTTTTTTCTGAGTACTTCCACCATTTTCTTATTTTATTTCAGATTTCTGACATCTGCAGTGTTTTTGCTTTTTGAACTAATGTTGGTCCGGTTTCATCTTCCTTGTTAATATCGACCTGCTGCTCTCACCACACTTATTTTACATTTTTCATTCAGTCCAATATCTAAATATATCAACATGTCAGTCCAAAATCTAAGCAAAGTATCAGGAGATCAAAACCACATTTATATTCTGCCGAGTTGAAACGATCAACAAGTTAAGAATTTACAAACGTAAGAAATGCCCGTGGTATTCTTGGCATGCCTTTGGTTGTCTTATTCGATCCATCAGCGGGTACACAACACATCAAAAAAGGATGAAAAGACTCAGAGTACTGCACAGGAAAGCATCCTCTGTGTTCGGAAAGGGAACCCAGGTCTTAATTTCACACTTACCAATACTTGAGCCTCAAGACGTAATGACAAAACTGTAAATCTCCATTTGTTCATTAAAGGACAAGGTACAGGACAATATTTTAATGTAATATTGAAAGCAATGAATGCATATGGAATTGGTCAATTTCTCAACCACAGCCAAGATTTCTGAAGCCATGTAAAGTACTGCCAAAAGAAAGAAAAAAACCCTCAGAGAACAAGGAATAAAATCAAACACCATTTCTCCCTTCAGAAATAAGTTTCAAGATGCCATTGCATTCAAGATAATAAGCTGTGTGTATGCACTGTGTGTTCTAAAACAATATAATGTAAAGTACATAAAATGCTGGAAAAAAAAGCTATGCGTTCACGTAGCTTATAATTTCAAAGCTATCCGTATTAATCAAGGGGAAGAAAGCTGGCCAGGAAAGAACTCCCTATTCATCCTCAAACAGCACATGGTATTTTCAACATTCCTTTTGCTGATCCCCTTCAGCTCCCACGTAACATTTATTCAGGACCCACACCCTTTCCTGCTCTCTCTCCCATACTGATCACTCCATCCTTGTCCACCTCCTTTGGTTCTCTATTCCTCAGCAATTTAAAAATCTTGTCCCCACCTTCAACCAAGCCCTGCAGATACCTCCAAATTACATTTGTAATTTTCTCAGCTTTGACAGAGCTGAAAAACTGCACCTTCTGTTGCCTCACTTGAACCTTTAGCTCTCTTGAGCACATATTCTGGAATTCTCCCCCTTAAGTTCCACTTCCCTAATCCCCAAATCTTCCTTCATATATCAAGTTTGTTTCAGCATAAATCAGACATTAATGGCCATTCCAGAGCCTCTCGCAAATAATCTAGGCTGACACTCCAGTGTGCTGTTGGCAGAGCTGCAACCTTTTGGATGAAATGTTAATTCAAAAACTGACGTAAAGGAAGGCACTATTTGAAGAGAAGAGGAGATGTTACTGTCCTGGGGCCAACAATTATTCCTCGGCTAAGATCACTGAAATGGGTCGGCTCAGATCTTGCCAGCAAATGCTGAATTGTTCAATTAGTTTAATCCCTAGATCATGTGGAATCCAGCCTCAAAGCTTCACTTTCTCAGCTCCCAGTACTTCTGCTGGGATCACCTCTTGTATCCTGTGCCAGATTGCATTTGGCCAAGCAACAGCAATGGATATAAAAATACAAAGGGAGTGAAAGCACCCCTTCTTTAATCATTGTGGTTTAATTGACAAATAGCCCTGTTTTAGCATTGTGCTTCCACTTTGATAGTTATATATTACGTTATAATGACATTGGCTGGAGTTTTTCTACCAATTGATGAAGAGGGGACTTCCTCAATGCTCCACAAAGATCCTGCTGACACTACACTCTCCAGGACGCAGCTAGGAAAGTCAGCCACTGGAACTGAGCCTGGTGAGGGCAGGTGTGGAGTGACCGTGGCTAGCGATTATTGAAATTGGCTCCTGTTTCCGATCACTTGATCGGAGTTTGTAGAGCTTCGTACACTTCAACTCCTTTGGACCCCTTTACATGACTCGAAGTGCAAGGTTCCCCTAATGGGCCTGTCCCACTTAGGCGATTTTTGGGGCGACTACAGGCAACTGCCGCAAAATTTTCAACATCTTGAACATTTTTTGGTGACAGTGGCGATGATTTTTGCAATGGTAGGTTGTCGTAGGTGCTGTCATAGGTTGTCGCCAGGTGTCGTAGGTGAATTGCATTAAATCTAGTCCCTGGCAGTTGCCTAAAGAGTCGCCTAAGTGGGACAGGCCCATTATACTTCGTGCCCCCCTCTACATAGCACCCTTCCAGGGTCAGGGACCTGCTTCTGGCGAAACAGCCTCGAGAGGGGCAGCACAGTGGCGCAGCAGGAGAGTTGTTGCCTTACAGGGTCAGAAACCCGGGTTTGATCCTCTCTCCGGCTGCTGTCTGTATGGAGTTGGTATGTTGTCCTTGTGACCACGTGGGTTTTTTCTGGGTGCTTAGTTTCCTCCCAAATCCCAAAGATGTGCAGGTTTGTAGGTTAATTGGCTTCTGTAAATTGTCACTGGTGGTAGGATAGAACTATCGGGCGATGGCTGGTGAGCACGGAGTTGGTGGGCCGAAGGGCCTGTTCCCACGCGGTATCTCTAAAATTAAAAAAAAAACTAAAAGAGCAGAGCTGGAATGGAGCAGAAGCAACACTGAAGCAAAGCAAGAGCAGGTGTGAACACAGACATCTGTTCTCCAACACTTAGTAATGAGTGCATCCATTGCGAAACCAGACAAATGCTTGAACCAAGATGGTGAAGAACCTCATTCAGTATCAGCAAATCTTAGTGCCACCTGAGATTGGGTTCAACAAATGTGCTGGAAGTGCGGTGTTTTATCAAAGGCCTCACAGGACACTTTCAAATCTTTTAATCCTGAACCTGGCGGTTCAAGTACGAGTCCTAATTACGTGGAAGCCTGTTCCCATTTAGGATTATTCCTGGGAAGCACAGGCCCATTGAAGTACCACTGAGCAGATATTGCTAGAATATTAAAATGGTAGATTTTTTGGGGCTTGAGAGGTCAGTACTTACACTTATTTGATGATAGTTGAGATTTGTATTGTCCTCGCACAAGTCTACAAGTAGAGCCATTTCCGTCACAGATTCCACAGTTATCTTCCTTGGCGCTGCTTCCCAACTGGTGATCACAGCCAACAACCTGCCAGGAACAGCAGAGTGTCACTGCAACTGTATGCTGCATCCGTACTGCAAGGGATAATCATGTTCATGGGGACCTATCCAGAATCACAACTCCAGCAACAGTAGACAATACCTGCATATCTCAGATTACCAGCCAGATATTATGTACCTACAAGTACCTAAAGTTGAAACATCATTCAAATCAATAGGCTAGAGTAGCTTCGCTATTTTTCTATGCCAGATAAGCTCACCCAAATAATGATCAGAGAGTTATTTAGCAAAGAAACAGGCCCTAAAGCCTATCAATTCCATGCTGACCATCAAGCACTCATTTACACCAATCCTAATTTATTTCCCCAACATCCCATCAACTCTCCCTTGATTCTACCATTCAACTACACACTTCAGGCAAGGTAGAGTGGCCAATGAAACAACAACCTGCACATCCTATGGAATATGGGCGGAAACCAAAGCAATTGAATGCAAACTCCACACAGATAGCATTGAACCCCGGTTGTCTGCATTATAACCTCTGCTAGCTGTGCCACTGTTCTTCCCATTGGGTGCCAGCAGAGGAACTATGAGAAGAAAATAACAATGAGAATAATTAATTCTAAAAGATCCCTGCAACTGCTGATTAAGGAGAGATACAATGGAGGCTAACATCAATATAATCTATTCAGTCAATTGCTCTTACGAAAGCTATTCATTCTCATTTTGATTTGCATAGTGTTGTCCACATCATACTCAAAAGATGGAATTGAATGTAAATTTACTTTTTACAGCAATAACGCCAGCATGAGCTATGGGAGGAATGGTGGAGGCCTAGAATATTGTTCACAATCCAGCAGGAGTTAGGCCTGTTGCTGGGAGAGAAGGCAACCATAGTAGGCAAATTCAAGTCAGTGCACCCAGCAGACGTTTCACAGGTTGGCTTGCACATTGCTCACCCAAGGAGCAAGAATTAACACCCAGGGCCAGAAAGGACTTTTTCACCATGACTGGGAACAGTGATGCCTTTGGGATCTTAAATTTAGCCGCACAAAAACAAGCAACAGTACTGACAACTTAGATAAAATTAAATTAATTAGAGCATCAAGAAAGAAAAAACATTAAAAGTTGAAACCATACCTGTTAGCAAACATTTTTCTTCCTCTCATTCACAGGTTGGAATTCTCATTCCACCCATTAGCAGGGCAGGCTAGTGCAGAACTGGAGAGGCAAATACCTCATGTAAAGCCAAGGAATCCCTGCATGTTTGGGTTCCGGTTCTGGACTTCAGTTTAGCCCGTCGATGGGATTGTAACACATACAACAGCATATGCCCAACTCCACCCCATCCCCCACCCAGTCCTGGACCTGGGACAGACCTGAGTAGGCTCAGGACGGCCTGCCCTGGATGGCTGAATGATTGCAATGCACTGTTTGAAACCATCAGTTACAGTCAGCTCTATTTGGCTCGATAGACTTGAACAACAAAAGTCCATGAACATCAGGCTGAAAATTACCAACTAACCCAGCATAGTAACAGCCATTTCCATTTACAGCAGAGACTCTCAATCATTCATACACTCCAATTATTGAAACAGGCCCTTCCTGCAATTTCCAAATAGCAATTCTCCAATCACACTAACAGTTCCTCTTAATATCTTGAAACATTGATCAAATCATTTTTTAATATTTTAATCTCCAGCGAATATAACTCTAGTCATGTAATTGTTCCTCCTTATTTAACCCTTGGGGCACAGGCATCATTCAGCACTTCCTCCTTGCTCAGAAGTGGTTCCCGGAACTGTTCCCAGTCCTCCTTATATAGTTCACCAGGGCTTTATCCAGCTGCAGCATTACATCTGCTCCTTTGTATTCCAGTCCTCCAAAGGCCAGCATTCCATTAGGCCCTCTGATTACTTTCTGTACTGTTCCAAATACTGCAAGTCATTTTCATGACTAAGTGAACTGAACCAGAAAGGTTTTAAACACTTTGACTTAATTGGAACTGTTCCCAGATCCCAAAAGGGAAATTTAGACTACTGTGCTGCGAAAAGAAAGGCAACTTCTCAGAGTGGTCCACACCCCATTGGGCATTGAGGCAGCACACCCAGAGATGGACATTGAACACGTGGCACAGCCCAGTGGGTGATGGTGACCAGTCTTTCCGGCCAATTTCCCCAATCTCTTCAGAACTGCCGGAGAACCTTTTCCCCAAATGTTTAAAAAAAAATTGAAATATCATGAATCAATAATATCAAACTTTATTGAAAGGAATAAGGACACAGTCACTTCCCCCCACTTCTATGCTAGTTTGGTGATACTATTTGCAGAAGAAAAAAAAAGTATAAGCGCAACGTGATTAATGACAGGCAATAACTGTCAGGGCCAAAAGAAGAGGAAGATTCAATTCCACTGTTCGATAGGAAGCTTGACAAGTATCTGAAAGGAATGGGTTTGCAGGATTATGGGAGAAGACAGGGGAGGGGGACCAGTTGGATTATTTTTGCAAAACACCAGTCTGGATATGATGAGCCAAATAGGTTAGCCCATGCTGTGCTTATTCTGTGATTTTGTTGTGAAGGGGAGAAAAAGAGGGATGGTCTGACAGCTGAAGACATGAGATGTGATGGTGGGAAAGAGTGAGGTTATGTTGGTGTGAGTCTGTGGGTCTTTGATACTGTAGGAGAAGGACATGAATGTGAGGGTGACGTGTGAGAGTATGGGTAGGTTATCAGGGGGTATGCGGTAGGTGGAGGTTTGGGTATGCGCATCTATTTGAGAGACTCAGGAAATACTGGGAGCAGAAAAAAAAATCAAAGATCCTGACCATGACTGCTGTCTGTACAGAGTTTGTACGTTCTCCCCGTAACCACTTGGGTTTTCTCTGGTTGCTTTGGTT
Source organism: Okamejei kenojei (assembly GCA_035221665.1). Classification (NCBI taxonomy): domain Eukaryota; kingdom Metazoa; phylum Chordata; class Chondrichthyes; order Rajiformes; family Rajidae; genus Okamejei; species Okamejei kenojei. Next base: position 54,672,047 of record CM069133.1, on the reverse strand, counting down.
TCTTCCCACACTCCAACGACATTCAGGTTTGTAGGTTATTTGGCATTGGTAAAATTGGAAATTGTCTCTAGTGTGTAGGATAGTGTGGGTACGGGGGAGGGGGGGGGGGGGGGTGATCGCTGGACAGAGTGATCTTGGTGGGCCGAGGGGCCTGTTTCCATGCTAAAGTCTAAAGTTAAGTAAAGTCTTTCGGTTAAATTTCCCTTTATTTATTGTATTCAAGATACCATTTACAGCACACCACTCTGATTACTTACTTGGCAGTTTCCACTAATACACATGTGCAAAGTCTCAGTGTAACACCGGGTGCCATCGAGCACTTTTGGTGCCAGTTCCACGATCAGTGATGTTCCCTTTGCCAGACACTTCAATGCACAGGGCTTCTCAGGGTCATTGTAGACAGGAAGCCATTCGTAGTACTGGCCCAGGTACTTGACGTCATTGTGAGCAGAACATTGCTGTGCACGAAATTCTCCAGCTTCTGGGGGGCAGTCCTGGGAACAAAGAGCAGCAACAAGAAAAAAAATGAATGGATTATTCTGGGAGCAATGTTTAAACTCTAAGATTTGTAGTTCACGGGAAAACAATCAGTGGACTGGCTTAATCATTTTGTGTTGTCACACAATGAATTCAAGCTTCATAAGTATGACGCAAATTTCAACCCTTTGTTTTAAATTCTTAATGAGTACATTGTGAGCTGGTTATAACTTTTTGCACAAATGTCAATGTAATAAAGCAAACGGCTTTTCCTTGAGTCATCCTTTACAGAAACATGCATGAAACTGCCAACTCAGACTGATTTAAAATTTCTGCAAAATAATCTTACAAAAGCAGCCAAAGTTTGAACTGATATAATGAGGACTTAATCGTCACTTTCAATGCTGAAGCAACACTAACCATTTTATTTGTGTGACATAAAAGGAGCAGAAGCCATAGGGTCATTGTTTTCCCTGGAGTTTGAGGTGATTAGTTTGATGTTTCCATAATGTTTGGGGTATCTGATGGAGTGGATGGAGAGAAACTACTTCTGCTGGGTTGGCACTGTTTAATGGATGGAGGCAGTCATTTCTGGAATGAATCATAGAATCTCAGGGCACAGAAAATATGTTATATAGATTAAGGCCATTAGGCCCATCATGTCTGTCCTGATCAAAAAAGAGCATCTCGACAAACCAGAATTATTTGTTAGAATATGGTCTCCATTTATTGAAAAAGTGAATTAACATCTCCTAGATCTAGCTCCACAATCTTGTTATTTGTCATTTCGTTTTTCATCTTATTTTTCTCTCTATTAGTTTATCTTATTTGTTTTCTCTCTTTATCTTTATTCTTTAATAAAATTAAAAAAAGTGAAGCTATGTAAGAAATCTGTAATTATATTGTCGCTTACTACTATTTGTATACATGCTTCTAATAAAAATATTTTAAATTTAAAAAAAGAGAGATTCTCAACCTAATCCCATCTTCCATGATTAGGTCTAAAATCCTGCGCATGCTGCTGGTCAATATCTGAATAACATTTAAAGGTGATGAAGACGTCTTTCTTTATCACACTTTCAGGGAGTGCATTCCACATCCCAACCATCCTTCTTCTCTCCTCTAATCTTTCTGTCAGGTTGAAAATAGATAGGCTTTAAAGCTTGCACCACCAGACTCAGGAACAGTCTCTTCCCCTCTGTTATTAGGACTTTGAATGATCTTTCCATAAGCTAGGATACAACATGAATCACTGCAAGTTCATTGTGGACATTGGACTTTGTCTCTGGATATGTAATGCTATGATGATGAGAACTATATTCTGCACTCCACATCTTTCCTTTTGCTCTACTTATTGCATTTGGGTTTGGCTTGATTGTATTTATGTATAGTATTGTCTAGTAGTTTGATTGGATAGCATGCAAAACAAATCTTTTCACTGTACCACAGTATAAGTGACAATAATAAACATAAACCTAAACCAATTATTTGTAAATCAATGCACCTACTAGCTGACAGCCCCTTGCTACAGGAAATAATTTCCTCAATATTATTCTATCTAGGCCCCTCATAATTTTACATACTACATCTAAGTTTCATCTCAGCCTCCTCTGGTTCATGCCAGCTTATCCAATCTTTCCACATAGTTATAGGTTTCCAGAAACGTTTTTGTAAATTAAGTTAGGAAACATTTATGCTGGCAAAATGTGTTTAAATTTACGACTCTTCTGTAAATGGTAAATGCTAGGTCAATCATGTGAGACTGATTTGTTTTAATTAATCAAAGGTTCAAGAATATGAGGGGAAAGGTAGGAGAATTAGTTAGTCATAGATCAATCACAGAACATAAAACAATGCAGCACAAAAACAGGTCCTTCGGGCCACGATGTCCTTGCAGAACAAGGTAAACTAATCTCCCAGTCATGTTCCCAGTCTTCTTCTTCTTGCGTATGGCGTGCACAGCCGAAAGTTGTAGACACCAAAACACTACATCTATTTTTTGTGCATGTCGGATTGATTGTATTAGTCAGAACAGGGTGGACCACGTGAAGGTTGCAATCTCCCACCCCATGGTCCCAGTGAATGGTAGATGAGAAGTGAGGGACTGCATGGCTACTTTAACAGCAGATGCTGGTTAACAAACAAAAACACAAAGCGCTGGAATAACATGTAGTATATTTGAAGAACATGGATAGGCAATGCTTCTTCAGACTGCTTGTAGTGACGGATAGAAAGTCGGAAGAGAGGTGGGGCCAAGACAAAACCTTGGATGTGGAGCGGGGGAGGGGCAGGGGTGGGGGTGTTTATTGCTTCATTACCTAACATTGGAGAATTCAATGTTCATTCCACTAGGCTGTCAGCTACCCAAGCAGAATATAAAGTGCTGTTCCTCCAGTTTGTGTGTGGCCTCACTCTGGCAATGGACAGAAAGGTCAGAATGGGGAGGGGATTTAAAATGGTTAGTAGCTGGGAGATCCCGCAGGTTTTGGTGGTCTTGGCGCAGGTGTTTAGCAAAACGGTGGGTGGAAGGCCACATCAGGTAAACTAAATGCAGTAGATGTAGTAAACTAAATGCAGTAATTCTTCAGTTATTGGTATCAACTACCTATAGACACTAGATGTACACTATGGGTTAAAGGGTTATTGTACGAATATGCAAAACCTGCATGCTTAGTTCCAAGTTGATACACTGTGGTGGTGGCATATGTTAGTCACATGGATGCAATAAAGTCAAAGTATCCTGTCATAATTTACCCAACCTTTGTTGGCGCTGGTGTATCATCATGCAAAGTCAATGGCAACACAGTTTGGATGTTGGATCACAAAGCATTTTAGGATCTATGGCTCGTTGGCACCCAATATCGATATGTTTGCATGCAGGCTCATTCTCGCTACACAGGGGAGGAATGTTCTTTTATGGGGTTCTCCATTTTGCCTCATCAGTCGGGGCTTGCAATAATTCAGCAAGATCCCGCATTCAGGTTTCTCGGACTGTCTGACTGGCCTACATGGTTTCCCGCAAATGTTGGGAATAATATAGAACCTTATATATGGGGTTCTAAACATAAAACTTTGCTGGTTCAGCCTGGGATTCGGGGAACCAGCCACTACATGATTAATCAATTAATTGCTTTACAGAATCTGAGCAAACCTCTCCTGCGGCTCGGGCTGTCAGACTGATCTATGTATGTCTCACTGCAGAGTGCAGGGATAGTGACAATAAAGCAGTACTTTGCCTCTTCAGGAGATGGGAAGCGTTTTCTGTTAAATGTTATGTTACATATAATACGGCACGGACACTGACGTCTTAGAGTTCATTTTCTATGGGTCTTTGACAATAAATTAAGTTATAGTCCCATTAACTGTACCCAACGTGCTTCTCATCATAGTTGCTGAAAGTGGGACCCGCTTTCTCAGGTTTCACCCTCTGGTGTCCAGTATTTAGGATATCATTAACACAAGTTCTTCCAGACCCAAGTACACGGAAGTATGGGATATTGACATTGTGTTAACATTTATTCACCATGGGGCTCCAGCTATATCTCTATCTTTGGTTCGGCTCTCATAGGTAGGTTATTCCCTGACGCTGCCCTCAGCGCACGGGTCCAGTCATTACATAAATTGTGAATGGACAGGATCATTACACCTGCAACATCATAATTCATGTTTACATACCCCATGCACCTTCGGTTACATGTGGTCACACATTTACATCATTACGTCAAGGTCATCTAGAGCCTTAGAGGCTCTGATACTAGTTCAGACCATCTCCAGGTGGTTATATGAGGTTTGGCTTATACAGGAGTAGATACTGATTTCTAATCTCACTCTATCAGGGTTGCTACAACACCAGCAGCAAGGGTTATGTGCGGTCCTCTGCACCACATCCTGTCAACTGCAAGATGGTCTAACGAAAGAGGTATCCAACGTTTTATTTTAACCCATTGCTAGACCAGGATATTTGCCAACTCTATTTAGATTCAATTTATAGTTCCCCTCGGTTGAGAGGGGTTACTGTTATTATTGTTTGTTCATTTATCAGCATCAGCATGTTTTTAAATCTATGTCATGTATGTATGCATTATGAATGTTTCCCTCATCTATGGTCAACTGTGCAGTCGTGCTTGTGTGGACTCGTTTTTCCACGGCATGAAATCACAGACCTTCAAAGTCTTAACGTGACTCCGAGGTAAAATAGTAAGATTAAATGAGAACTTACCAGTTTGAAGTTTGATTGTTATTTTATGAGGAGTTACGATGAGGGATTACGTGCCCTCCGCTCCCTACCCTCGTAACATAATGATCATCTGGTAGTTCTAGTCATCTATAATCTTACTATGTTAGTTCAACAACTGTTATCTCACACCGCTGCTTTGAAGATTGACGTGCATGCGTGGGGACGGCCTTCTTCACGTAATCCCTCATCGTAACTCCTCATAAAATAACGATCAAACTTCAAACTGGTAAGTTCTCGTTTAATCTTACTATTGTCTGACATTGTTGCCACCTTCAACATGATCCCCCCCACCAGTTACATGTTCCCACCCAACCGCTTTCTGCCGAGACAGCTCCCAACACAACTCCTTGGATCACTCATTCCTTACCACACGAACCACCCACTACCCAGCATTGATTACTACATTGAGTCATAATTTTAGAGGTGAGGGTGTTCTGTGTGTCGCCACCTTGTCTGGAATTTAATATTATCATTTTGATGTTATTTATTATAGTAAATACATGGCCACAATCATTGTTTGAGTCGGTCAATCCTGAATGCAGAGATTTCTGCTGATGGAGCAGAAATGTGTACAATAAGAAAGGCATGCTAATTTGATCTCTGAAAATAGAAATCATGCTTCCATCTGGACTTAATGTAAGTCATTGGGTGTTGGTTGCCTCATAACTATTTATATACGAAGGGATGGTATCCTTCCAGCTGATTGTATTCAGGAAGGTTCAGTTTTTGGGAGAACTGTTTTAAATATTCATAGCAGTGGTTGCCACAATGGTCACCGGGGATGTGGCAGTTTCCAGATGATGCAATGTATACTATTGTAGTGATGTGTGTTTTACAACTGAAATGGTGAACATTATTCTAGGATGGATCTCAAATAAACAGTTCAGTTTATTTTATTGTCATGTGAACCGAGGTACAGTGAAAAGCTTTTTATTGCATGCTAACCAGTCAGCGGAAAGACAATATGTGATTACAATCAATCCATTTACAGTGTATAGATGATACATGGTAAGGGAATAATGTTTACTTCAAGGTAAGTCAGTAAAGTCTGATTAAAGATAGCCTGAAGATCATCAATGAGGTAGATATCTGATTTTAAACATTGAATCAATGTTTTATGATTCAAGACGAGTCAAGTCAAGTTGATTGTCATGTGCACATGTTTGGTGAGGAACAGGTACAATTAAAATCTTGCTAAAAGCAACATCAGAGGCACATAGACTCGCACAACACTAAAAAATATGCAGTCTGAGGAAGGGTCCCAACCTGAAACATTGTCTGTCTATTTCCTTTCACATATAATACCTTATCCATTGAGTTCCTCTGCCGCTTTTGTTTTTGTACACAAAAGCTTAAATTATACATAAATTGCCAGTGAAAAGAAAGACGGTGCAAAAAAAGACGGTGCAAAAGACGGTGCAAAAAAACCCCAAATACTCGTGCAATACACAATTAAAATACAAGTCCATGGTGGTGGTCTGTAGATAGGGATAGGTGGTCCTGTGGTAGGGTTAGGGTTGTGCAGGTTGGTTCATGAACATAATGGTTGTAGGAAAATATCTTTTCCAGAACCTGGTGGTATGGGACTTCAGGTTTCTGTACATTCTGCCTGATGTTAGCAGTGAGAATAGGGCATGACCTTGATGGTAGGTTCCAAGAGGACTGTACCCTTGCTAAACTGGGCTGAGTCTACTATTCCCTGCAGTCTCTTGTTTTCCTGTGAGTTGGCATGACTATACCAGGCCATGATGCAACCAGTCAGGGTATATTTTTAACATACGTCTGTAGAAGTTTGTTAGAGTATTCAGTAACATGCCAAGTCTTCTTTAACTAGTAAAACCCCCATCTCACGGTGCGAGTCGACCGACGAGTGACCCTGAGTTTTTACTCGTGGTAATCACGTACAATTAACATAGCGGGAACGTCGGAACTCGTGCGCGCATCTTAGCGACTCGTGGCGCTAACGGCAGGTACCTGTGAAACTTGTTAACTCTTGAAAAAATTCAAACCTGTTTGAGGTTTTCCACGAGTCAAATTTAATGTTCATGTTAAAAATTGAAACATTTAAACTCGTAATAACGTAGTGGCCCGTGAGTTTACCTTAGTGACGCGTGAGTCTACCGTGGGCACTCTTCAACTCAGCAGGCAGGCAGCATCTCTGTAGAGAACGAATGGGTGATGGAATGACATTTCCAAATTTCTGCTGCCTCTTTGTGTAACTCCAGCACCATGTGTTCACTTTTTGTTAACCAGCATCTGCCCTTTCATGTGTATGACATTATTTGTATCGAGGCAGTTGATTGTCGCTCACTTCAGTTTCCCAGGGGGTCGGGATGGGACTGGAGTTGGGAGGGAAAGGGGAGGGAGGGAGGGAGGGGGGGGGGGGAGGAGGGACGGGGGGGGGGGGGAGGGAAGTGGGGGAGGGAGTGGAGGGGGTGGTTGGGGTGACTTAGTATGGGAGACAAGTGTACTGACTGTGTGAGCAGACACTTTGGTAGTGATTGCCCATGGGGTTCACTGTCGAAGACTTCATAATGCAGAGAGCATTATAAACAGTGGAGCGATTAATCGTGGAAAGGGAGGAGACTTCTCTCTGAGTTGGAACCAGGACACTGAAGCAGGGATTTTCTTGAGGTTATTAACGACTGATAAATGGATGGGAAGGGTTTAGAGGGCTATGGGCCACATACAGGCAAATAGGACTACCCCAAGACACCAAATTGGACGGCATAGCCAAGCTGAGCCGAAGGACCCGTTTCTGTGTTGTACAGCACCATGACTAAGGCCTATCCAGTGGGATTGACATATTTTGTATTTTTCCTTTCTAAAGATGCAGTGTATTTTGGTGACTATTGCACACAGGAGACCAGAAGCGTTATGGCGGGTGATTGTCGCCTGCCCGCTGTTTCTGTAAAGCCTTTCGTGTTGGCGTGGAGGGGGAGGGGGGTATTGTGCTGTTTGATCGCCCCCTGCTATCCCAGGAACAGGGAGACACAGCGGCTTTTGAGACTGGTGGGCAATCACTACCATCATCCCGCAGAGAATGATCCCAGCCTAACCCAAGAGCCTTGTCACCCCAGACAGATTAATGACGCCCGCGCACCCCCCCCCCCCCCCCCTCACCAAAGCGGCTCAGGAGGCAAACCCTGAGCTCCGTCTCCCAACAATCTGATGTGCAACTGATGTGAAAGAACAGCGACTGCGGCCGGCCAGAACCCGGCATGGACTTCTCACAACCTCACACAAGAAAAGTGTGTGCGAATAAACAAAAACAAGGAATAAAACCAAAGCCCGGATTGAAAGGCAACTAAAAATATATTCCGCTTAGAACGAGCAGGCGCGGAGACATCCGTCCACATTCAAAGATTTCATCGCCCCGCAGTGTGTATACCTGGCAGTAAATTCAATTAAAATATAACAATCCTCTGCCCGCTGGTCTTCTAACTACGTGATGTGTGTTTCAAACAAATCATAAGTATAACTGCTCTGGCACTGGACGGTGCGCATTTTCCCTTTGTAGGTCATATCAATAGATACGGCCGTGCTGAATTCTATCTTTAACTCAAAGCCGCAGGATGGAGATGTCTTCTTTTACACTGTTGCTTATTAAAACAGGCCTTCATTCACGGTTGGCTCAAGAGTAACGGGAGAGGAACTTGGTAACTCGGGAAAAGGAACTTGGAACATCGCAGAAATGACATACCCATGGGAACTCGCTTAAACACTTGAACATAAACTTGGAGTCTCGTACACAACCACGAGTCTGTTTTTTTTCTTTCACTTGGGGTCACCCGTGGGTGGACTCGCACCATGAGACAGGGCTATTAGAAAGTTGAGTTATTGGCATGGCTTCCTCCTGGGCCCCGGACAAATTATCCAAGGTGTTAACTCTCTGGAGTGCACATGGGGATATTGTTTAGAATGGATGGCTTTGAGTATTAGGGAGAGATTGGAAAGACTTAAAGACCTGCCCCACTGTACGAGCTAATTCAAGAGTTCTCTCTGATTTGAACTCGGAGAATTATGGTAATAGCCGCTCGTGGGTACTCAGGGCTCTCGTGGACATTTTTCAACATGTTGAAAAATCTTCACGAGTCTTCATGAGCTTACCACGTTTCCCGAGTATCTGCCGTTAGCGTTACGAGCCACTAAGAGACGTCCCGAGCTCCGACGTGCCCGCTACATACATTCTACGTGCTTACCACGAGTTTGTTTTTTTTTTAAACTCGGGAGAGCTCTCGAATTACCTTGTACAGTAGGACAGGCCCTTTAGTCTGTTTTCCTTGGAGCAAAGGAAGTTGAGAGGTGACACTGTAAAGGTATATTGAATTATGAGACTCATAGATGGGATAGAAAGTGAGTCTGTTTTACTTGGTACAAAACCAAAACGAGGACATAGGTTTAAGAGCAGAGGGAGGAGGTTTACGGGGATCTGAGGGGTAAATTCTTCCAACAAAGAGTATCTGAAATGAGCTGCCTTATGGACTTGTCCCACTAAGGCGACTATTTAGGCGACTATAGGAGACTATGCAGTCGCCACATGGTCGCCACATATTTGCGGGTGGTTGCCGGGGAGTCGCCTTCATGGTGGTGAGGAGTTCCCGCATTTTCGGAACTCGTTGCGGCTTCATTTGGGTCACCACAAATTTTTCAACACGTTGAAAAATTTGCGGCGACCAGAATGAAGCCGCCATGGAGAGCATAGAGAATTCTCATAGAAACATAGAAAATAGGTGCAGGAGTAGGCCCCTTCCGCCCTTCGAGCCTGCACGGCCATTCAATATGATCGTGGCTGATCATCCAACTCAGTATCCTGTACCTGCCTTCTCTCCATACCCCCTGATCCCTTTAGCCACAAGGGCCACATCTAACTCCCTCTTAAATAGAGCCAATGAACTGGCCTCAACTACCTTCTGTGGCAGAGAATTCCAGAGACTCACCACTCTCTGTGTGAAAAATGTTTTCCTCATCTCGGTCCTAAAGGAATTCCCCCTTATCCTTAGACTTTGACCCCTTGTTCTGGACCTACCCAACATCGGGAACAATCTTCCTGCATCTAGCCTATCCAACCCCTTAAGAATTTTGTAAGTTTCTATAAGATCTCCCCTCAGTCTTCTCAATTCTAGTGAGTACAAGCCAAGTCTATCCAGTCTTTCCTCATATGAAAGTCCTGACATCCCAGGAATCAGTCTGGTGAACCTTCTCTGTACCCCCTCTATGGCAAGAATGTCTTTTCTCAGATTTGGAGACCATAACTGTACGCAATACTCCAGGTGTGGTCTCACCAAAACCCTGTACAACTGCAGTAGAACCTCCCTGCTACTATACTCAAATCCTTTCGCCGTAGGTGCAGTGGTAGTGAGTCGCCAGGAGGTCGTAGGTTCTCTTTGGTTGTCACCAGTGCTGAGCGGTGAATTTTTTGGCTCATTTGGATAAAAAACGTAAACGGTAGTTTTCAGAACCAAGGATAACCGTCCGGTAATGTTAATGTCCGCCACTGTTCACAGCCGATCTTCTGGCATCTTAAAAGTTGTCTCCACTCCTTCTCCCCACCTCGTCTCCCCCTTTTCCCCCATTCTCCCCATTCTCCTCCCCTATTTTAAAGGACTTGCGTGATCCTTCTCATACACTGCTTTCACCATCTTAATTACAGCGGCAACCTTCCTGTTCATCGTGGTGTGTGTCTGTATCACATTGGCTTTGCAACGTGTGAATTTCACTCAGGCTGCGCTCCCCCCCACTTGCCCTGTCCCCCACCTGCATAACTGGCTGGTGAAGGAAGCGATGTATGTGTTCCACTGACAGTCGCCGTTCCAGTAGCCGTTCCAGTCGCTGTATATTCTGCAACCTGCTGCGACTTGACAGTCGCCGGCAGTCGCCTGAAAAATTGCCTAAGTGGAACGGGCCGATTAGGAGGCAGTGGAGACGAGAACAGTAACAACATTTAAGAAGCATTTGGACAGATACTTGAATGAGCAATGCGTAAAGGAATATAGAAATAATGCGGAGAAGTAGTATCAATATAGATAAGCATAAGGGTTGGCATGCACACGAGGGGCCTGTTTAGTGCCATACTTCTCAATGATTCTCACATTGTAGTACTTTTAGGGCCTGTCCAACGATGCGAGTTAACCCAAGAGCACTCCCGAGTTTTAAAAAAATCGAACTCCTGTTACCACATCTCGAGTATTTTTTTACTCAAGAGTTTCCGCATTACGAGCCACTACGAGACATCCATGAGCTCCGACATACCCGTTGCGTACATAATACGTACTTACCACGAGTTTGATTTTTTTTTTAACTCGGGAGAGCTCTTGGATTAACTCGCATCGTGGGACAGGCCCTTTAGTAAATTAAGTCTCGGTAAATTGTGATTGACTACCAGAATATGATAGAGTCATGGAGTCATAGGTTAACAGCGTGTGGGAACAGGCCCTTTGGCCCAACTTGACCGCACCGGCCAACGTGTCCCAACTACACTAGTCCGATGTGCCTGTGTTTGGTCCATATCCCTCCAAACTTGTCCTATTCATGTACCTGTCCAAATGTTTCTTAAACATTGCAATGTTACCTGCCTCAACTACCTTCTCTGGCAGCTCGTTCCATACACCCACCTTTGTGTGAAAAAGTTACCCCTCAGATTCCTATTAAATCGTTTCCCCTTCAACGTAAACCTATGTCCTCTAGTCCTCAATTTCCACACTCTGGACAAGGGACTCTGTGCATCTACCTGATCTATTCCTCTCATGAGGTAGGGTGACTCCATTCAGGATGTCCAAGCACCAGTGTGCTCGGCCCAGAACAGAAACCCAAGAATGCTGTTCACTCATGCATTAGATCCCCCTTGATTCTCCCATATTCCTTTCCGGAGTATGAAAGTCATCTATAGGACTTTGGTTAGGTTGCATTTGGAATATTGTGAGTATTGGTCGCCCCATTACAGGAAAGACGTGTAGACTATGAAGAGGGTGCAGAGGAGGTTTACCAGATTTTGTGGATTGGAGAGTTTCAGCTAAAGGGAGAGGTTGGATAGTCTTGGATTGTTTTCTCTGAAACGTTGGAAGTTGATGGGAAACTTGATAGAATATATATAAATTTAGGAGAGGCATAGATAGGGTAGACAGTCAGAATATTTTTCCCAGGGTGGAAATGTTCAACACTAGAGAGCATAGCCGTAAGGTGAGCCAGAGAGCAGTGGGGTGGTGGGGGGGGAGGGGGTGTATTGCCACGGGTGGTAGTGGAGGCAGAAATGATAGTGGCATTAAAGAGGCTTTTAGATAAGTACAAGGCAGTGCAGGGAAAAAAGGGATATGAATCACGTACAGGCGGGGGGGGGGGAGGGGGTGTATTGCCACGGGTGATAGTGGAGGCAGAAATGATAGTGGCATTTAAGAGGCTTTTAGATAGGTACAAGGCAGTGCAGGGAAAAAAGGGATATGGATCACGTACAGGCAGATGAAATCAGTTTAACTTGGCATCATGTTTGGCACAAACATTGAAGGCTGAAAGGCCAATTCCTCTGTTGTACTGTTCTATGTTCTATGAAGGGATTGCATTTATCTTAATGGAAAAGGGATGATGTAGGCAGTGACAGGGAGGAGGAAAGATGTGAAGTGTTGAGAATAATAAACAGTGAGAGGGAGTATTTCATTTTTCAGACTCAAACAACTGGTGCCCCAGGCTCTTAAACAACACAAGGAGGAAATAACACCAGCCCTGACTGTCATTTCCTAATGACTACAGGCCTTGAGCCCAAGGACTGGAAGCTTGTTGATGTGGTACTGCTGTTTATAAGGAGAAGGGGACAGATCAAGTGACTACAGAACCATTGGTCTGATAATTAGGGGTGAGTAAATTGTTAAAATAACTTGAGAGGAATAACATAACTCACCTAAAGAGATGCACGGGTTAATTGAGGAAATCAGAGTAGGTTTTTTTGTGAAAGATTATGGTTTTGTGATTTTGTGAGTATGGGTTTTAGCAAGGCTTTTAACAAAGGCCTACTAGGCAAACTCATCAAGAAAGTAAAAACACATGGGTTTCACGAGAAAGTGGCATGTTGGATTCAAAACTAACAGTGGCAGAAACCAATAGATATGGTTGATAGGAATTGTAGGTGTCGGGTGGTCTGTGGAATGGGATTCTTCAGGGCTCAATATTAGGCATCCTGCTTTTAATGCATATATAAATGAATAGAGTTCAATGTAGTGGACGACAATATATATTTTTTAAATTGCAAATGATACCAAAATTGGCAGTGCAATTAATGATAAAGAATGTTCTAGACTGCGGGGTGATAACAATGGATTGGTCAAGTGAGAAAACGGAAATCTATTTGAACAAGTGTGAAGTAAAGCATTTGGGGAGGGTAAAGAAGATGAGGGATCACCTGTTAATCGGTGGGATATTAAAATGTGCAGAACAGAGGGATTTAGAAACTATGTCCACAAGCATGAAGGCAGCAGGACAGGTACATCAGGTCATCAAGAAGGTAGTTGGTGTATTTGCCTTTATTGACTTATGCATAGAGTGCAAGGATGGAAGTAATGCTAGAATTGTATAAGGCAATGTGGAGCTGTAGTGGGTGCTGTGCACACTTCCAGCTACCACACTGCAAGAAGGATCAGATAGCACTGGGCAGGTGTGAATGATACCAGGACTGGGACTCGCCAGCTTGCCATCTTCATTGCCATCTTGACAATCCTACTCAAGTTCAATTAGTCAAACCATAATCTTTCACAAACAAACCTACTCTGGTTTCCTCAGTTAACCTATGCATCCCTTTAGGTGACTTTGGAACAAGTGAGACTGAGGGAGATTTAATTGATGTTTATAATATTATGGGCTGTCTTGAAGTATTGAGCAGTATGGATGCCCTTTTTTCAGATCACAATTTCCTTTCCCCTCGGGAGTATACATTTACGTGTATTGGTGATAGAGTTAGAGGGAAGCTGAATAAAAAATAGTCACTTAATGATTACAAGGGTGTCTGTGATTCACTCCGTGAAAGGATGGTAGAGGTAGAAATAATCATCAGATTTCAAAGTAGCTGGATAAGCATTTCAAGGGCTATGACCTGCAGGGATATGGACCCACAGTGGGGATATAGGATTAACCTAAACTCTTTTGTATCTGGCATGGATATAAAGTGCCTTTCTATTATAAATTTCCATGATTCAGCATATATCCTCGTCCCACATCCCCTTGTAAATGGGTGACCAGAAAGGCACGCAATACTCCAAATCTGGCCTAACTGAAATCTTATAGCTACATCATAGCTTTCTCACTCATATACTCAATGCCCCAACATATGAAGGCAAGCATACCATGTGCCTTTTTAACCATTCCATCTACTTGTGTTCCCACTATCAGGGAGCTATGCACAACAATGCTGTAAAGGGTCTTGCCATTAACTGCGTACTTTTATCTTACATTCTACCTTTCACAGTGCGCTAGCCCATACTGGAGTAAATGGGTGATTGGCGGTTAAAGTGCAGTCCATGGATCAAAAGGCCTGTTTCCGTGCCATATTTCTCTGTGACCATGAGAATCATCGTGATTCAAAAAGATGCCTTGCTGTCACCGTCTCAAAAGGCAATTGGGATAGGCAATAAATGGAAACATCTCCTCCAATTTAAGGCCTTCCAGACTGTTCCTCTCTCCAATGAAATTGTGATGACACATTTCTGAACTTTGCCCCAACCTTGGATCTGCAGCCCCATTAATCTGGCTGGCCAAAGTCTACTGATAGTGGGTTTTAAGCGATCAACTGAGCTAGCACTTACGACTCTCTGTGGGAAATAAATCCACACTACCTTCACCATTTGTAAAAATATGTTCTATAGCTTCTGTCATGACTGGCTTGCTTTAAGGTCATGTCCTCTTGCCTGAGATTCCTCTGCTATGTGGAAAAGTTTCTATCTATCCAATCAATTCCTTTAAAAAAGCCCCAAAAATCCAGCCCGTGAAGCCAAGGGAACCGAGACACCAGCTGTACATTTATTTTATATTTACTCTTTGGAGCTGTCTGAATATTATGGGTTGAGGGCTTTGTTTCTGCTTGATAAATAAATTCTTTGTAAGAACATCTGGCAGTATGTGCAGCTTGAGGTTTACACAACCAGTGGAAACATCGATGTAAATGTTAAATGTGACTTGTGAGGATCCAGCATTGAGTGACTGCCAAAGGAGCTAAACTTGATAAATGACCAAGGCCTGTCACCACTGGGTATAAAACTATCATACAAGCCTGGGATTCCAATGCCATCTTTATTTAGACAGTTGTGGACTTACTGTTGGAACAACTCAGCAGGTCAGGCAACATCAGTGGAAATAAATATTTGGTAAATCTTTCAGCACAAATATCCTTTGTTGTAGAATTCAACGGAAATACCCTGAACTGTTAATTCTGTTCTTTTTTCCGCAGATGCTGCCTTATCTGTTGAGTGTTTCCATCATTTTCTGATTTTATTTCAGATTTCCAGCACCTGCATTGTTTTTTTTAATTCGCTCTTACCAGTGCCCCATTCAGTTGTAATAAGACTTTGCTACATTTATATACAATCCTCTTTGGAATAATGGCCAACATCAGATATAACTTCTGAATTCCTTTCTGTACCTATATGGCAACTTTGTATTGTGTGCGGTTCTGGTCACCCCATGACGGGAAGGAAGTGGAGGGTTTGGAGAAGGTGCAGAAGAGGTTTACCAAGCCTGGATTAGAGGATTTTAGCTATAAGGAGACATTGGACAAACTTGCATTGTTTTCTCTGGGGCGTTGGAGATTCAAGGGAAATCTGATGCGTTTATAAAATTATGAAAGACATGGATAGGGTAGGCAGTCAGAATCTCAGGGTGGAAATGTGAAATGTGAAGAACTAGAGGGCATAGGTTTAATGTGAAAGAGGGAACGTTTAAAGAAGATGTGGGGGGCTAGTTTTGTTTTACACTGAGAATGGTAAGTGCCTCAAATGTGTTGTCAGAGGTGGTGATAGAAGCAGATACTATAGTGATGCCTAAGAAGCTTTTACATACTCTTAGCCTTCGTGGGCCAAAGGGCCTGCTCCTATATTGTACTGTATGTGTGGAAGCACCCATAAACCCCTGTACAGTATTACAGTATTCTGAAGTATTTCTTCTTTTGAGACTTCTGCTCTTTCAAACCAAACCTCACTTTTCCATTGATAATTTTGTGAACATTCACCTTCCCTCACTACCCACCTTTTCAGATGCCATGTATATTCCTCACAACTTACTCTCATATTAGCAATGTTACAAGATTTTGAGATTTTAAAACTTAAAGTCTGCAATTTATTCCTTCAGATAAAGCATAAAAAGAAGTTTAATTTGACACCTAATTCACTTTCATATCTTCAGTATTAAAAAAGTTATGGCCATTTTCATACTCGGAAATTAGCATCTTGTTTTCTATTGCTTTTCCATTGACTTAACACAAAAGCTGTGATCGAGGACAGTCAAAAGGCCATAACTTTCTTAAAAATTAAGAGAACTCAAAGAAATGTTCAGTTATTATAAATTGAAGCATTCTGAAACAAATATGAAACAATCTTACTTGGATGACATGAAATTTTACTTCGGAGTCACATGAGTGACTACGTAAAGAAGGCCGTCAGTCTGCTTGCACGTCATTACGTTGACCCGCTCTGCGTGAACGAGCTGACTGGCGGCAGCGTTGCTCTGTCCAGCGGTAAGTTCAACCTCACGGTAAGTCACCTTTTTTCCAGGTTTCTTCTGTTTTCTTTTTTGCAGGACTCTCAGAGTTCAGAGAGGTACCTGCACGACTGGGGTGAAGTCCGGACGGACTGTGGAACTGCTCCCCGGAAGGGGGTAAAACTACCACACGCCGGCAATGTCTGTAGCCTGGCCAGGGGAGTTCCCCCGACACACAGGGGACATCTGCTTCCAGACCGGCAGTGATTGCCCGGAAGGGGGTTAAACTAACCACACGCCGGCAAGGTCTGCAAGCCAGGCCAGGAGGGTCCCATCACCTGACAACAGGGGACATCTGCTTCCAGGCCGGCTGTGGTTCCCAGGAAGGGGATAAACAAACCACAGGCCGGAAAGGTTTAGGAAGTCAGGGCAGGAGGGTTCCCCCCACATACAGGGGCCAGCTATATCCAGACTGCTGTGGTTCCCATGTAAGGGATAAACCAACAGCAGTGGGGCATGCCTTTCGAAATCAGGCCAGGAGGACCCCACCAACATATAGCAGTCAGCCGCTTCCAGACCGCTGTGGGTCCCCAGAAAGGGGCTCAAACCAAAGGTAAGACGGTCAGGCCTGTGGACTACGGGAGTCAGGGCAGGAGGTTTCCTGATGGAGAGGATCCTCTCCTACATGGGTAACGGTTTCAAACGTTCAAACCCACTTGGAGCACCTGATGGAGAGGTGCTCCACAATGATATACTCCATGGAGGGAGTTATCAGCCCGGGTATTATGCAGAACCCGCAGGCAGCAGCACCTGTTTCAGGGCTGCACAATGTCTCCATCTCTGAGGAGGGGAGCATTCAGGGTCAGTTTCACTGAACCCAGAGCAAAAACCTGACATGGGGCCGCTGGAGGGGCCATGTCAGCGCAGGTAGCCTCAGGGGCCTGCGGCAGCACCTGTTTTCAGGGCTGCCTACGAATCTCCCTCTCTGTGGAGGGGAGTGCGACTGATCAGTATGGAACTGACTTCAAATTCAAAGTATGTCCGTGGAACATACTGGAGCACATGCATATGGCTTCAGAGATACTCGCAAATGCTACAAGTGCCGGCAGTGAACAGCACTATCCAGGTGACATTGGAGGGCATGAAATCCAAGAAATGAAACCAGCCGCCGAATCCTCTCTTCAGGTAAGACTTTTCCTACAGGTAAGACCAGGATGTGTGGTAGCACAAGCTGTTGGACTTATCAAGGTACCGACGACGAGCAAAGCTTCATCGGCAGGTGACGACACACCCCACGCCTCCATCGGGGGCAGCGGTTCACTGAAGCCGGTGGCAGCTTGAAAGCTGGGCACGGAAATATTGCCAGCGAGGCAGGCTCAGTTTGATGTGAGTTTTCAGACCAAAGCCTAAGGGCTTAACATAAGACCACCGGTAGCCATGGAGGTAGGTGGGTCTGGTTCTTCCAAATCATGGGGTTTGGTCTGAAAGTGATTGCATGAAATTTTGATCTGGTTTAATAAACTGATGATAATATGTGATTACTCTATACTGCACAACATACATAGGTTCCAAGCAGGCTTGGAATTCGGGCCAGTGTTGTCTTTCAAGACAGGCCCAGTATAATGGGCTGGATTGCCTTTCAGGATAGGGTGAAAGATACAGAATGTCACTTCAACCAGATTTAACTCCTATGTGCAGCATAGATTTTCTAAATGGGATACGTGTTGTTATTAAGCAGCCATCTACTCATTAAGTGTAATTGGCAATATAGCAGCTGTGTTCCAGCGATGCAAATTGGGCCTTTGCAGTATCAGAATTTACTATGTGCAAAGAATTAACCCCTCAAGTACCATGTAGGTCATTGTTAATAGACCCATGCCTATCCCAGCTGAACCTACCAAAGTCACAATGGTGCCAGTATTCAGCATTGCTCCAGTAAGTTTGGTCAGTAAGTAATAAAAACTGTTAGTAAAGAGTTGCCGCATAATCTGCATGCTCAACTCCAAGTTGATACACTATGGTGGTGGCATATGTTAGTCACATGGGTGCAATAAGTTAAAGTACCCCATGATATTTACCTAACCTCGTTTGAGGCTTTTGTATCATCAACTGAAACCAATGACAAAACTGAATGGATGTTGGATCACAAAGTGTTTAATGTCATCATGGCTCGATAGAACACCGAATATCGATATGTTTACATCCAGGCTCATTTACCAGTTGTAAATATATGGCATACAGTGGCAAGAATACACAATCGCCACACTGGGGAGGAATGGTTCTTACATGTTTTTCCTCCATACTGCCACATCAGTTGGGTCTTGCAATAAATCTAGCAAGACACCACTTCAAGCGTTCAAACAGCCTGATTGGCATACGCAGCCATGGTTTCCCGCAAATGTTGGGAATAATATAGAACCTAATATGGTCATTCTAAACATAACACTTGCTGGTTCTGCCTGTGACATGGGAAACCAGTCACTGCAAGAAAAGCAATTAATTGACTTGCAGACTCTGAGACGACTATGCCAACGGCTCGGGTTGTCCGACCGATCCATGTAGTGCACACTACAGAGTGCAGGGGAGATACCATAAGGCAACACTATTCCACTTCAGCAGATGGGAACCGTTTTGTTCAAATATACATGTTACGAACAACACAGCACGGATACTTACAGTTCATTTTCAAATGGGTCTATGACAATCATTAAGGAAAGTGCCATTCACTGTGCTTACATGCTTTCTCATCATATTTGCTGCAGCAGTGGGACCCACACTGTCGGGCCTCACGCTCCGATCTCCAGAATATAAGGATATATTTAATACAAGTTCTCCCAGGCCAGATAACACAGAAGTATGGGACATAGACGTAATGTTAACATTACTTCACCGGGGGCTTCAGCTACATCCTAACCTTTAGCCGGCTCTCTAAGGTTCTTATCCTCATGGCACTGGACTCAGTGCAATGGGTCCAGTCATAACGTAAATTGCGACTGGACAGGATGGTACATCTGCTAATACATAACATTTTATGTTTTTGATTTAATTAACCAGAACTAACCAGGGGCTTAGGTCTCAAACAAGTTTCATGACATACCCTATGGACCTTCGGTAATATGTCGTCACACCTTTACACTATACATCTAGGTCACCTAGAGCCTCTAAGGCTCCTCACTAGCTGTTTGTTGGTTACAAAAAACTTCATAGAAGTATTAGTTCCACCATCTCCAGGTGGTAAAACTGTGGTTTTGGCTAATGTATGAGTTGATACTAATATTTACCACACTCACTCCACCAGGGCTGCTACTACATCAGCTCCAAGGGTATTGTACGTTCCACAGGAATGTATCCCTCCCTTCACCACCTCCAGTTTAAATTCCAGTTGGAATATTTTGGAGGACCAAGTAACCAAGAACCAAGAACCACAGCCTAACAGCTGCAGGATGGTCAAATGAACATACGTTACCAACATTTTAAATAACCCATTGCCAAACCGGGGGTATTTGCCAACTCCATTTTAGAATCTGTTTTATAGTTTCCCCCTTGATGAAAGGGCTCACTATTATTTTCTTTTGATGATGAAAGCATCAGCATTTTAACAAATTAAGTAATATCTGAATGCATTAATCTTTTTCACTCATCCATGGTCACTTCATGCAGTGTGTAACGCAAGGATTCGTTTCCAGCATGAAATCACAGAGCTTTGAAATCTTCACGTAGTCACTCATGTGACTCCGAAGTAAAATAGTTAATCTTACTATTTTATGATTTTATGATCTTGATTTTATGAGGAGTTACGATGATGGATTACATGCCCACCGCTCCCAACCGTCATTATTAAGGTCATCTAGTAGTTCTACTCTTCTCTAATCTTATTATGTTCAGTTCAACTACTGTTATCTGTGATTTCACACCGCTGCTTTGAAGATTGACGCGCAAGCGGACTGACGGCCTTCTTCACGTAATCGCTCATCGTAACTCCTCATAAAATCATAATCAAACTTCAAACTGGTAAGTTCTCATTTAATCTTACTATTAAAGCATATAATTAGTTAGTTACCCAATTGTAGCTAATTACAAAATTCAATTACAAGATCTAAACATCTATCCATTTCTTAAGAAAACATTAACATTTTTAAATAGCCTAAGTGTCCAAATAACATTCACACAAGAATTCACAATATAACATGATTTTTACATCTCATTGTCATGAATTTATAGGCCAAATGGAAGGAATTTAGTGTTTAATTCCCGTAAATTAATGGCCATTTAAATCATCTTGCGAGTGGGATTTTGTGGAATGCGATCGATTGGAACGTTGTGGTTGCGGTGAATTTAAACCCCATATCTGCAGGAAAAATAATGCCGGTTCATATGGGGCCTAAATCAACTTTTCTCAACGTAAAATGTGGATTTAGCTAATCCTACGAAGCACGTTTATATGTTAAATAAACGGCTTTCCTTTGCCTGTCCTATACCTGAAATCTGTCCCGGTTATCGGCGTTGACGGCATTAGAAGCGGCTTTTTATTTTACTCCAGCGCTGAAATTGTCCAGCGATTTAAAAAAAAAATTCACAGAACGGCCGTTGTAACATACCTACTCATATCAGTTCGCTTTACAGCTTATTACAGTAAATAAGTCTCAAATCAGCAGGTCAGGTAAGGACAGTAGATATCAGTGTGTTAGTGGGATTCTTGACAATCTGATGGTTTGGATTGTTTGTTTACTGCTACAAGCACAATGGTGCATTGGTAGAGTTGCTTCCTTACAGCCCCAAAGACGCGGCTTCAAACCTGACTACGGGTGCTGTCTGTATGGAGTTTGTACATTCCCCCTGTGACTGCGTGGGTTTTCTCCGGGTACTCCAGTTTCTTCCCACACTACAAAGACATACAGGTTTGTGGGGTAAATTGTAAATTATCCCTGGTGTATTGGATAGCATTAGTGTATGGGGATCGCTGGTCGGCGCGGACTTGGTAGGCTGAAGGGCCTGTTTCCGCGCTGTGTCTCTAAAAATAAAACTAAAAAAAGGTACTAGATTTTATTGCAGATTCTTTCTCAATAAAGATTCTGTTGACTTGCTGAGGGTTTCCAGTATTTTCACTTTTTATTTCAGATTTCTAGCCTCTGCAGTTTTTTTGTAATTGCTGTCTGACCCAGTGAAATGGATTTAAGTTTCTCAGCTGTAGTGTTGGATTTGAACTATGTGTGTATCTCCAGACTACTGGTCAGTGACATGTCCACCGGCTACAATAAGGGGAAAGAATGCAGACTCCAATAGGGTAATACAAACGCTGGATATTTTACATGAGGAGCTGGGACTCTGCCCCATAACTACTGAAACCTTGCATATAACTCAGCTGACAAGCATTCACAAATGTCTGAGGTACACAAAAATGCTGGAGAAACTCAGCGGGTGCAGCAGCATCTATGGAGCAAAGGAAATAGGCAACGTTTCGGGCCAAAACCCTTCTTCAGACTGATAGGGGGTGGGGGGAGGCGGGGAGAGGAAAGGAAAAAGGAGGAGGAGCCCGAGGGCTGAAGGAGAGGTAGGAAAGGGGAGGAGACAGCAAGGGTTAACAGAACTGTGAGAAATCAATGTTCATGCCACCAGGATGCAGGCTCCCCAAGCGGAATATGAGGTGCTGTTCCTCCAATTTCCGGTGTTGCTCACTCTGGCCGTGGAGGAGGCCCAGGACAGAGAGGTCAGATACGGAATGGGAGGGGGAGTTGAAGTGCTGAGCCACCGGGAGGTCAGGTTGGTTACTGCGGACCGAGCCGAGGTGTTCGGCGAAACGATCGCCAAGCCTACGCTTGGTCTCACCGATATAGGTCAGCCGACATCTAGAGCAGCGGATGCAATAGATGAGGTTGGAGGAGGTGCAGGTGAACCTCTGTCACACCTGGAACGACTGCTTGGGTCCTTGAATGGAGTCAAGGGGGGAGGTAAAGCAACAAGTGTAGCATCTCTTGCGGTTGCAAGGGAAAGCGCCCGGGGAAGGGGTGGAGCGGGAGAGAAGGGAAGAATTGACAAGGGAGTTACGAAGGGAGCGGTCTTGGTATAAACCGTCCATTAAGAACCTTCCCAGCTTTCAAAACATGTCTGATGCAAACAAGTGAATAATTTTATTCAAGTATCTTAGTATCAATATCATAAAGGAGTAATGTACCTTGGGACAATTAAGTTATTGGAATGCCATTAACTGTACTGAACTAATTTCCCACTTAGGGTTATAGAGTTGTGGGGGCTGTGATTTTTTAAATAGTGGATGCACTTTAACATTTTTTTTTATTTTTTATGACTGTATTTCTCAAGATAATGATGGTTGGCCAAATGCCCCAAAAAATGGCAACTTGTACTAAGAAGAGTCTCGACCCGAAACGTCACAATTTATTTTCTCCAGAGATGCTGCCTGACCCTCTGAGTTACTCCGGCATTTTGTGTTTATCTTCGATTGCCAAAATACTGTCAGGAGAGGAGAAACAGCCACACCTGATGTGATATAGGACAAAGGCTTGTGGTGACTTCAGCTGCAAGTTGAATATTTTGACCAGAACTACAACAGGAACAAAATACAAATGCCAGGTTAGGAGCTCTGTCCCAAGGGTGTCCCAAACAAAGTGCTGTAAAATTCAATTCTGGGAACCATGCGACCTTGATTCTGAACCCAAATGCTTGTTAGATAGACCTGATGCCATGGTAAATGTCAAGTCATCTCTAGAAATCCCTTTTACAACATGGAGGATAATATGCCAGGTGCACTAAATGTATTTCAGGTGATGGGAACTGTAAAATCCCAGAGAAAGGGATTGTTAATGTTTTCTCCATCCTCAGTCAATTCAAACTGTGCTGTGGTCCAATGTGTTATGGAGAAGCAGCATCTGGATCATGGTTCCTAGCAACATACTCCTGGCTCTCTCTCCATTCGTCCTTCGAGCCTGCACCGCCATTCAATATGATCATGGCTGATCATCCAACTCAGTATCCTGTACCTGCCTTCTCTCCATACCCCCTGATCCCTTTAGCCACAAGGGCCACATCTAACTCACTCTTAAATAAAGCCAATGAACTGGCCTCAACTACCTTCTATGGCAGAGAATTCCAGAGACTCACCACTCTCTGTGCAAAAAATGTTTTCCTCATCTTGGTCCTAAAGGAATTCCCCCTTATCCTTAGACTGTGACCCCTTGTTCTGGACGTCCCCAACATCGGGACCAATCTTCCTGCATCTAGCCTATCTAACCCCTTAAGAATTTTGTAAGTTTCTATAAGATCCCCCCTCAGTCTTCTAAATTCTAGCGAGTACAAGCCAAGTCTATACAGTCTTTCCTCATATGAAAGTTCTGACATCCCAGGAATCAGTCTGGTGAACCTTCTCTGTACCCCCTCTATGGCAAGAATGTCTTTCCTCAGATTTGGAGACCAAAACTGTATGCAATACTCCAGGTGAGGTCTCACCAAAACCCTGTACAACTGCAGTAGAACCTCCCTGCTCCTATACTCAAATCATTGTGCTATGAATGCTAACATACCATTTGCTTTCATCACTGCCTGCTGCACCTGCATGCCTACTTTCAATGATTGGTGTACCATGACACCCAGGTCTCGTTGCATCTCCCCTTTTCCTAATTTGCCACCATTCAGATAATAGACTACCCTCCTGTTTTTGCCACCAAAGTGGATAACCTCACATTTATCCACATTATACTTCATCTGCCATGCATTTGTCCACTCACCCAGCCCATCCAAGTCACCTTGCAGCCTCCTAGAAATCTCCTCACACCTAACACTACCCCCCAGCTTAGTGTCATCCGCAAACTTGGAGATGTTGCATTCAATTCCCTCGTCCAAATCATTAACATATATTGTAAATAGCTGGGGTCCCAGCACTAAGCCTTGCGGTACCCGACTAGTCACTGCCTGCCATTCTGAAAAGGACCTGTTTACTCGTACCCTTTGCTTCCTGTCTCCCTTCATGCTCTCATCTCAATGGGGATTCTCCTTCCAGAAGCCTCCAATAAATTTACCTTGTTCCATAATGCCTTGCACTCACTCTTGTGAATCCCAAGTGAATGTCTCTTGCTTCTCAAATGACAGATCTCACCCAAGGGTTAGTTATTGAGCCCTCCCAGCATTTGGCGTGTGTAGATCTTGCGAATATGAGTGAGGTTCAGCAGTTAAAATCTATCCAAGCCATTTCCCCTTTAGCTTATCCTTCAATCTCCAGCTCTGCTCGTCCCTTCCCCACCTTTTAGTGTTGAATTCCATATTTTTTATGATAAAAATATTTACATTTACATCACATGTGTGCACTGATGTTACTTTTAAATTGCTAAAGTTGCTTTAGCTCACGTTGAATCCCCCACTCTTCGATTTTAATTTAAAAAAATAACAACATTTGATATGAGCACATTCGGTGACCCTGCAATAAAAGTGCAAACAATAATTTATAGTCTTTTAAATAACACATTTGTGTATGTTGCCATGAGGATTTTCACACAAATGTTAAAGAGAAATCGCATTGCAATGACTCACTTCAGTTACTGTAACAACCAGGTAACAAATGCAGGTGTCTCTTACAACTTGCAATTTCAAACATAATCATATAATTACTGATTTTTTTTAAAATATATCAAACCGAGCAATTTAAAGACTGATATCTGGTTGAGGGATGCTCATCTTCTCATTTCTTATTATAAGCCTTAGTTTTGTACTTTGTTATTTTATTGCTCTGGAAGATGAAGTGACTGGTGGTAAGAGTTTTGCATTATTCCCGCATGACACACACATTCACAAATATGTTTGGCAGCTTCCCAATTCCCAGAGTCTAACATTGGTGCACTCATGGTACTTGTAAAAAATATGAGGTTATTTTTTCGGCCACATAATTACCAGAAATACATCACTTGCAATACCATTTTCTATAAAGTAATATAGAATTCATTCTAACAACAATGAAACAATATTTCTGAAGTGCTTTTGCCCAAGAAGCATGTCAGGAGGCTTCATAGAGGTGAAATGGTTTATGGCCATGCAGTAAATTATCAGAGATAGACACAAAATGCTGGAGTAACTCAGCGAGACAGGCAGCATCTCTGAAGAGAAGGAATGGGTGACATTTTGTGTCTAGACGCTTCTTCAGACCTTGCCTTCCATCTCTTTCTGTCCCTCCCCCACCCTAGTTCTCCTAGTCTCATTGTCCTCCTAATGAATCTTACTGTTTGTATGCCATGTTGTCATCTTCCCCACAGCCAACAATGAAACATTGTGCATTTCCTTAGTATCGTCTGCTTTGATCAGCCCTCTTCACATCTTACATACTCTTTGTACCCTTTCATATCTCTAGTTTCCCTCTCCCCTGACTCTCAGTCTGAAGAAGGGTCTCGACCCAAAACCTCACCTATTCCACCTCTACAGAAATGCTGCATGTTCAGCTGAGTTAATCCAGCATTTTACAACTATCTTCGGTGTAAACCAGCATCTACAGTTCCTTCACACACAATAGATTATCGGAGCTGGTCACACCCAATCGCAATGTGTGCTTTCCTAAGACACCAAATTTTAACACGGGTCCACACCTGGCTAGTGTGCAATGTTTGTATCTAAAAGACTGCACACTCTCTTCAAATGGTGGTACATGCATGTAAGATTTTATGCAGATAAGGATGAAATGGGATTGAAGGGGAAAGGACAAGAGAAGAGTTTGAGGCCAAGATTGCAGCAAGGACTCCTTAGTACGGCTGTTATTTCTCCAGAAAAGTCAATTTAGTGAAGGAGAACAATATAGCACAGGGTAATGTTTAAGAAAGAACTGCAGATGCTAGAAAAATCAAAGGTAAACAAAAATGCTGGAAAATTCAGCGGGTGTGGAAGCATCTATGGAGTGAAGGAATAGGTGACGTTTCGGATCGAGACCCTTCTTCAGACTGATGTGGACGTGGGGGGTGGGGGGGGAATAGACAATAAACAACGGGTGCAGGAGTAGGACATTCGGCCCTTTGAGCCAGCACCGCCATTCAATGTGATCATGGCTGATCATCCCCAATCAGTACCCCATTCCTGCCTTCACACCATATCCGCTGACTCCGTTATCTTTAAGAGCCCCATCTAGCTTTCTCTTGAAAGTATCCAGAGAACCGGCCTCCACCGCCCTCTGAGGGCGGGAATTCCACAGACTCACAACTCTCTGTGAGAAAAAGTGTTTCCTCGTCTCCATTCTAAACGGCTTACCCCTTATTCTTAAACTGTGGCCCCTGGTTCTGGACTCCCCCAACATCGGGAACATGTTTCCTGCCTATAGCATGTCCAAACCCTTAACAATCTTATATGTTTCAATAAGATCCCCTCTCATCCTTCTAAACTCCAGAGTGTACAAGCCCAGCCGCTCCATTCTCTCAGCATATGACAGTCCCGCCATCCTGGGAATTAACCTTTTAAACCTACGCTGCACAATAGCAAGAATGTCTTTCCTCAAATTAGGGGACCAAAACTGCACACAATACTCCAGGTGTGGTCAACTGCAGAAGGACCTCTTTGCTCCTGTACTCGACTCCTCTTGTTATAAAGGCCAACATGCCATTCGCTTTCTTCACAGCCTGCTGTACCTGCATGCTTACTTTGATAGACTGATGAACAAGGACCCCCAGATCACCGTTGTACTTCCCGTTTTCACAACTTGACGCCATTTAGATAGTAATCTGCCTTCCTGTTTTTGCTACCAAAGTGGATACCCTCACATTTATCGACATTAAACTTCATCTGCCATGCATCTGCCCACTCCCCCAAACTGTCCAGACCACCCTGCATTCTCATAGCATCCTCCTCACAGTTCACACTGCCACTCAGCTTTGTGTCATCTGCAAATTTGCTAATGTTACTTTAAATCCCTTCATCCAAATCATTGATGTATATTGTAAAAAGCTGCGGTCCCAACACCGAGCATTGTGGTACCCCTTAGTCACTGCCTGCCATTCTGAAAGGGACCCATTAATCCCTACTCTTTGTTTGCTTTCTGCCAACCAATTTTCTATCCATGTCAGTGGGAAGAAGAAAGGAAGAGCAGAGACAGTGGGCTGTGGGAGAGCTAGGAAGGCGAGGGGAAGGAGGGAGAAATCAAGGACTACCTGAAATTGGAGAAGTCAATGTTCACTGGCCAAGCGAAATATGAGGTGCTGCTCTTCCAATTTGCGGTAGGATTCACTCTGGCCATGGAGGAGGCTCAGGACAGAAAGGTCGGGTTCGGAATGGGAGGGGGAGTTGAAGTGCTGGGCCACCGGGAGATCGGGTTGGTTAGTGCAAACTGAGCGGAGGTGTTGAGCGAAGCAATCGCCAAGCCTACGCTTGGTCTCACCGATGTAGAGCAGCTGACATCTAGAGCAGCGGATGCAATAGATGAGGTTGGAGGAAGTGCAGGTGAACCTCTGCCGCACCTGGAAAGACTGCACAAGTAATGTTCATTCATTGAGTGGTCGCCAGGTGTCAATGAAGTTACCCAATTATCTCCATTCTGGCGGATACTGCAGGTGTCTCATCAAAAGAAACAAGTGAAGGCCTTTTAGCCCCTCAATCCTCCTCTACATTTCATAAAATCCTCTATCTAATTCATTAACCAATCCTCTACCACATTCACTAACCACCCCAAGACCAATATCACTTGAGACCTTTAGCATCTTCTGTCTGTTGTTAATATCAATTTTGATATATAACACTGTAGCAGAGAATTCTAAAGGTTCCCCTCTGAGTTGAAGAGACGTTATTTCAGACCTAAATGCTGGCCTCATCCTGAGAATTAGAAAGCTTATTTCTAGACTTTCCAGCCTCGATGACAATTACACTGTCAGTCACGCTCATAAATCTGATCGGGGTTGTTTGATTTTTCAACAGCCCCACAGCAGATTCCCTCTAATCCAAAATATAAAAGAAATTATGGACCCATATATTGTTAACAAAGTTCTGATAGGTCTGAAAATAGCTCAGGAGCTCTGGTATTGTGGGTCCTTCTGCAAGTTACAAAACATGGACTGTCTCTCTTAAGATGTCACTCTACAGTTGGTGAAGAAGCACTAAGCTCTAAGGAACCAGTGTTCTTCTGGTGGAAATAATCATAAATTGGGAAACAGAATCTTGGCCATGGAAGCATGGAAGAAACAGCTAAACTGCAAGGCATGTGGCTCCCTGCATCACAGCGGAATGCACAACATAACAGCTGGTAAGGGTTGCTTGCTTGCGTTCAGTCCTGAGCTCAGGTTCAGTCTGTAGGCATGTTCTCCCTGTCAGATCATGGGTTTTCTTCAGGTGCACTGGTTTTCTACCAAGGATATGCTGACTGGTAAGATGTAGAAACAAATGAACTGCAGATGCTGGTTTACACCAAAGAACACAAAATGCTGGAGTAACTCAGTGAGTCGGGCAGCATCTCTGAGGAACATGGATAGGTGATATTTTGGGTCAGGACCCTAACTGATTGTGCGGGTGGGGGAAGATAGTTGGGAGAAGGGAATAGAGGCAAGACAAAGCATGGTATTAAGTAGACATAGGCGATGGGGGTTTTGATCGGCTGATGGTTAGAACTAAGGCCAGAGATTATAGCAGAAGAAGTGAGGCAGACTGATTGAAGAGCTGCAAATTGTGAAGCCAGTGGAAGGAATGTCAGAGTAGGGAAGGGAAGATAAGAGGAAAAATACGTGTGAGTGCAGATGGGGCACAGGGGAGAGGGGAGAGAAAGGAGGAATGTATGGGAGAAATGGGAGAAAGGGGAGGAGAGGTTGTTTGAGGTGACCTAAAATTGAAGAGTTTTCATGTTCATACCTTTGGGTTGTAAAATACCCAAGCGGAATATGAGGTGCTGCTCCTCCAGTTTGCATAGCAATGGAGGAGGCCCAGGACACAAAAGTCAGTATGGGAATGGGGAGTGAAAGGGGAGGTCAAATAGTTTGCAACAAGGAGATCCAATAAGCCTTGGTTAGAGGAGGTGCACATAAACCACTTTCTCACCTGGTAGGTCTGCTGGATGGAGGTAGGGAGAAGGTATCTGAACAGGTGTTACATCTTCTGTAGTTGCAGGAGAATCTACCTGTAGAGGGTATGGCATGTGTGCGAAGGAATGAGTGTTACTGCAGAAGGCGGAAAGGGGTGGAGATGGGAAGATGTAACTGGTGGTGGGTCACATTGGAGGTGATGGAAATGTCGGGGGATGTTGTGTTGGATGCGGAGGCTGGTGGGGTGAAAGGTGAGAACCAGGGGAACGCTTATCCTTGTTCTGTCTGGGGGGAAGGGGAGCGAGGGCATAACCAGGGGACACAAAGGTGACAATGATGAGTTATCCCCCTTATGACAGAGGGGGAGAATCAAGTTTATAAAAGAAACAGGGTATCTCGGATGTCCTAGAATGGAAATCTCATCTTGGGAACAGATGGAGGAATTGAGAGTAAGGTCTAGCATCTTTGCAAGAGGCAGCGTGGGAGGAAGTGTGGTACAGATAACTGTGGAAGTTGGTAGGTTTGTAGTTGATGTCAAAACTCCCCTCCCTTCCCCTGTGCGCCATGTGGACTCGTACCCTTTTCACCCCTCCCCAACCACTTATATTGCTTCCTCTGGCTTCACAATTTGCAAGTCTTCAATCCATCCAACTCAGCCTCTGCTTTAATCTCTGGCCTTTTCAACCATCTGCCTATCAAACCCACTCATAGCAGCGTCCACCTGTCACGCAGAGTCCAGCCTCTTGTCTCTCCCGACCTTGTCCCCCACACCTCACAATGTCTGAAGAAGCGTCCCAGCTCAAAACGTCACCTATTCATGTTCTCCAGAGATGTTTTTTGACCCGTTGAGTTACCCCAGCACTTTATGTCCTTCCAGGTTGGTAGGTTAATTGACCACTGTAATTTATCCCAAGTATCTCAGTGAGTGAGAGAATGAGGTCTGGGGGTGCGAGTTGATAATAATGTGGGGAGTTCATAAGAATGTGAGGAGAATAAAAAATTGAATTAATATAGAATTAATGTAAATGGTTGGTTGATGTATGGTGTGGAATCAGTGAGCCAATGGACCTGTTTTCATCCTGTATGACTCCATGGCTCCATGAGTGGACCAGGTATTTCTTTCCAGGATTAATTCACATTTTACACTCCAATAAGAAAAAAAATAAAAGGCCATTATTTGGATGCACATGACAATTAAATCAGACAAATGAATGGATCCATTTTTTTTTTACATCTCAAGGAAATTCTGATCTTGGTTGTTATGAAATCGGCAATTTAGTAAAATATAAGTGTGGATTGAAAGGTCACCAAACACACTAATGGATGACATTTCTCAAGATTCCCACAGGAAATAAGAATGCCCATAGGAAACAGTTTAAAATCACAGAATTAGAACAATGGAGCATGTATCTTTCTGTTTAAAACTTTCACGGAATTGTTTATATTGAACCTCCTTGTTAAATTCATCATTTGTCATGATTAGACTATGTGTGTTTATTTACTATCTTCAAATTCATCATTGATAAATTATGGCCAACACCTAATCAAAAATATGTTAACAATTAAAATGGATTATATTTTTCCTCAAGGATAACTGGCAAAGCCATTTTGAGCATGAAATGGGACAATTTGTTCACTGCAACAAATATGTCACTCTTATTCCTGGCCAGAGGAAGTCGTCATCAATTAGCAGCAAAAGATCCGTTTTACGAGCCTAATATCCTCATCTTGCTCTCTCCTCCTGATGTTTCTCAGAAAACAATGAATAAAATCCTTCAAAATGGGGATCTGCTCTGTAGAGAGACAGGAGAAGCTGGGCGTGTACTCACGGCAGATTAAGTCAAGGGGAGATTTTAAAGACATGTTCAAAATGATAAGGGATTTCAATGGCTTAAAATTGACAGTGGCAGGTCAGCAACCAGCGGAGTCTGCAACCAAAGATGCTACAAGCAGAGACGTTTTTACATAGCGAGCTGGTGTGATCTTGAAATTGATGCTGAAAGGGCAGTGAAAGCAGCTTCACAGGAACTTCCAAAACCAAATTGGTTAAATATTCAAAACTGAAATTAATTCCTGGGAATACTGTGGGGAACAATGAGGGGAATAATTAAAAGTGGAAAGCTCAGTTACAGAGCCAGCATTCATGGGCTGAATATCCCATCTTGGAAAACATATACCTTTGATTGGTGGCCAGAGAGGGTGTAGTGACTAAAGAACCCAGGGGCCACTGCCACTGGGTACCCAGTTTAGGTACGATATGATACAATACGATATAACTTTATTTATCCCAGGAGGGAAATTGATCAGCCATAAAAACACAAGAAACATGAAACATGAAAATAAAGTGACGATTGGAAAGAATTGCGGATATGCAAAGATTGGGGAGGGGAGGGGAGTCAGTCTCAGTCTATCCCACATCAGAAAGGGGAGGAGTTGTACAGTTTGATAGCACAGGGAAGAAGTATTCAAGCAGACTGCTACCTCATTCTGACAACTGTCTAGGGGAGGCCTAAATGATTGGCCTCATGAATTAGGTGCAGATGGCTGCTTGCACAGCAGAGGCACAAGCCAAGCTCCTGTGCACTTGATCTGTCGCCAACCTGCTTTACACCTGAGAAACAAATGCAAGGATAGAAATAGCAAACTGATCTCTGCCCCGTTATAAGATTATTCATCTTGTCACTGGTTGCAAGAGCTTTCTGCTTTTGAAGGTAGACACAAATACTGGAGAAACTTAGCGGGTGAGGCAGCATCTATGGAGCGAAGGAATAGGTGACGTTTCGGGTCGAGACCCTTCTTCAGACTGATGTGGGGGTGGGGGAGGGTGGGAAGAAGTTATATTTGGGTTAGGATGTGGTCGTAGAATTGGAGGGAAGGGGGAATCACTGAGGGGGGGCAGTGAGAGAGGAGGTTGCTAAACTGTCTACGGAGAGAGAAGGAGAACCTCTTCAAAGTAGGCATACCTTGAGGAGATTTCACAGTTGAGTAGACAAAATGTTTAAGAAAGAACTACAGATTCTTGAAAAATCGAAGGTGGACAAAAATGCTGGAGAAACTCAGCTGGTGAGGCAGCATCTATGGAGCGAAGGAATAGGTGACGTTTCGGGTCGAGACCCTTCTACAGACTGATGTGGGGGTGGGAAAATGTTTGATGTATTTGGTGTGCTTCGTAAATGTAAACGTAGAGCTGCATAGTTCAAAGTAGAAATCTGGTGAATGATAGGGCCCTATAGTAGTACAAGTACATAGTTCTCTGAACATGGTGTCCTGTTGGGGAATCACGAACCAGAGTATCTAGGTTTCAGCTGAGGGGAAAGCCATTATAGGAACTCGAGGGAGCAACTTTTTCACACCACGGGTGGTACGCATATGGTACAACCTTCCAGAAGAAGTGGTTGAGATATGTATGATAATTGCATTTAAAAGACATTTGGACAGCTGCATGGATAGGAAAAGGTTGTGAGGGATATGTCAAATGCAGTTTACATGCTATATGGCTTGATGAACCATTGTTCATTATTCACTATTAGGAACCAAAATAATAATTGATAGCACAATTTAATATCAGCATATTTTATTACACTCTTAACAGGAAAAATGCTTCACTTAACAATTAAACCTAGAATACTGTTGATTCTGTTAGTGAATCAGCACTTACCCATCTGTAAGATTATTAATTATGTATGTCTCAACTAGATGAACGATGTAAACTATATGGGTTTCTAAACCTACAGAGTAGCCTATCAGAGTATAATTGAGTGTATTGAATGTAAAGTTATGGAAAATATGAGTTTATTTTATGCTTAGTATTGACTCTCATGTGCTGCTTACCATTAAAGGTAGTCTACTTATAACATAATACATCCTCATAACTAGCATCACTGCAATTGCTGAAAAGGGAAGCCACACTTTAGGAGATGATGCATATTCTCAACTCTTTCCATTTCTAATGATATCTCTGGTCACTCATTTCATAAAAGTATCATCCGCCACGTGAAAAGGTTAGCCATTACGTTCCTATTAAATCTTCCCCTCTTTCTTCTGCCTATGCCTCTGGTTCTTGACTCCCCAACCCTGGAAAAAAGCATGTGTGCATTCAACATATCTGTTCCCCTCATGATTTTATACACCTCCATAAGATCACCCCTCAAGTGATAGGAAGAACGCTTTTAATATAAAGAACTTCTCCCAGACGTGGAATGAACACAAAAAGCATCAAACTATAGGAAATGCTGCTGCTTATTTTCATTGCAAACAGATGGAATAGAAAACCTTGTTATTCCCCATCTCTATCTTGTTTGGCAGTAGACCCTCAGTTATAGGTCTACTTGCATTGATGAGCTGACTACAAACATTGCTTATCCCTCTGGTCAGGTTTACTGAGAGTAAAATTAAAAGACTTACCACACTGCTGCATGTCCTGTAACGGATATTCTGTCCGTCACAATTTCTACAGAAACAAGCAAAAGATAACACATAAGATAGAGAGAATGAAACACAATACAGCGGACAATGTGCATATACTGGACAGAAATTAGGTGTAAAAAAAATCCCAGTATTTTATTTATTTTATTCTTGTAGCTTTTGTTTAATCTTATTTAACCTTCCTAAACTATATAACAATGCCACATCCCACAGCAAATTAAACCCATGCTGAGATATAAACTGCAGGAGACCCAGAACACAATTGAGATTGATTCAGCCAAATATTGAGGAGACAGTTGTAGAGGTATTGAAATAGAGATACAATTGTCACCTGGATTTTGAAGGGGAAAATCGCAAACAACTTGGAACTGCTGAGATGACCGGACTTATATGAGGACAGATCGGGTGATCTGGGCCAAAATTCACTGGAGTTTAAAAGAATTAGAAAACTGTTACAGGTGTCAAAATGAGGGCATCCAACAGACTTGATGGGAGGAGGATATTTCTGTTGGCTGGTGGGTCCAGGTTCAAAGAGCCTGCTCCAATTTACCTCCAGTTCCTAGTTTACTGTTTCTATGATTTCATGTATTAACACTATCTAGAAAATATGACATGAAAATGGGACATTAGTTGGAGTATATGGTACAAATAAATGACGTGGAAATAGGGGATCAAATCATAAGTGTCTACATAAACCCAGTAATTTTTATGTGAGATTTATATGGCAATATTGTCGAGTTTTATGATTTTTTAGTCTATTTTAAAAGCTGATGCTATGGAAACTGGTGAGAGATTGATTCTGGATTTGATTGAACTGAGTCAAGAAGTGAGCATGAGCCTCAAGGCACATATGAAATACAGCACAAGTTCCTTTGAGAAAATCAAAAATGATCGGAAAACCTCTCACTCTTCTTTTAAAAAAGTAAAAATAGTGTAACATAAATGTGTGACATATATTGACGATGAATATTCACATCCAGAGTGTAGTCAGATAGTCAAATAAACTGTTGCACATTTCCACACAATTCCCCATGTCTGTTTGCATTTTTCCATTTACTCTAGAAAATTGGGTTGAAAGTGGGGAATGTATGCACATACATCTATATTGTATGGACTTTAGCAAAGTCTTTAGCAAACACACACAGGAGGTTAGAGAAGATTAAGCGGAACGGAAATGGGAGGAAGATGGTGAATGGAATACAGAATGAATAGTAGAATGAAAGCAGAGGGTAGTGTCAGATAGTTTTTTAGCGCCGTTTGAAATATCTACCTGTATCCTGAAAATATACAGACACCTGCCTCTGCATTATATGCTCAATTAAAACATTCAGTTATATGACAAACAGTGGAGGGATAGGTTAAATTATTTTCCTGATCACAAAAATGTATCAAATAATTCCAGCCCATTCTCTGCGGAGATTATATACAGTTTTGGAAATTACCCTTTCAAAATTACTTTCAAACTTGTGACTGGCCAGATTTTGAGGAGATTAGAATACGATGAACTATATGAAGATGAGATTTTAAGAACAACAAATTATAGTTGAAATTGCGAAATGATCGGATAAAGCAAAAAAGGTTAAAGGGAGGCAGGCTCTGAGTGTTTCCTAATGTTGACAGGAAACAATACAAACAGTTTCCATGTAGATCTTCAGCCTTTATTTGAGAAGTCTATTAGTGTTGGGGAATTGGAACCATCAATTAGGACCCTTTCAGAACCGTGCCTGTCAACAATGTGTGAAGTTGCCCAATAAACTCCAGGCTGTAGATGGTGGTGCTGTAAAACACAGTGTATCCTATTAACAGTAAATCTGATTGAAACCAGTTATTTTAAAGCCACAACTCACACATTGTGACTGTAAACATTAGATCCTCATCTTCCTCTTAAATTACTTTATCTTCATTTCAAACCCGCCAATCTCTCTGAGGCATCCCTTCTTTCTGTCAAACCCACACAAACCAGCTTCTGTGATGTGTAGGAAGGAACTGCAAATGCTGGTTTACACTGAAGATAGAACCAAAAATGCTGGAGTAACTCAGCGGGACAGGCAACTTTTCTGCAATGTAGGAATGGGTGAGGTTTCGGGTCGAGACCATTCTCGAGATGTTGTGGATCTCAGGAGGAAGCCAAAACAGATCATTCACTGGGCAATTCTGATGGAACATATTGCCTGTATTGTATTCTTACCCTGTTCAGGACTTGGTCATGAGGTCACTACTATAGAGCCACCTATTGACTGCTTTTCGATTTTGGAGAATGTCATTGCTTAAAAATTGCTGTTTCAATGATGGGCGAAGGGAGGGAAAATGCTCCTTGGTGAAGGATGTAGATAAGCTGGTGAATAATATTACCCACACAAAGTATGTCCTTTGACCTAAGCGGCCAGTGAAGCTCCCAAAGGCTTCACTCTAAGATACATGGAAGGAAGTTGCCATGGAGATTTCTGGAAGGGCCTGAGTGCGGTTTATGAGTGCCTACACTTTGGGGGAGCTTGCAATGGCAGCAAGTGGATAGCCACACTGCCTCTTTCCGTGGGGTGAAGAAAAAGTAGACGCAGTTTCGTCTTGTTGAATATAGAAGTTGAACAATCTCATTAATGTAACAGTGAGCAGCGAACTGTGAGTTGTGGAAGATGTCAGTAGGAGTATGGTGACAGATTAAATAGTGGTTAAGGTTATGTATTGGTTAAGTCACTGGTCCACCAGGTTCTGCATCATTTATCCAGAGATATGAGTTAAACTCTCACCATGGCAACTGGGAATTCAATACTGGGAATTTTTTTTATGATCCATTCATAGCACCAATTCCACGATGCGATTGACTCTTAACTGCCTCCTCAGTTCAAGGACAATTAGGGATGGATGATAAATACTGGCATTGGCATCAATCTGCGTCTTGCAAGCTATATAAAAATATCCTGGGGGCAGGAAACTAAGAGCACCAATGGAGACATACATGGAACTGTGGATGCTGGAATCCTGAGCAAAACACAGTGCTGGAGTAACACAGCGGATCTAGCAGCATCTTAGGACTTTCTAAGGTAGCGAACCAAAATGTTGCCTGTTCATTTCCTCCAAAACTGCTGCCTGACCCATTAAAAGTGACAGTGATCTTGACTTGATTTTGCAGTGGAGCAGACAAAATATGTAAGAATGAACTGCAGATGCTGGTTTTAATCGAAGATAGACACAAAAAGCTGGAGTAACTCAGCAGGACAGGCATTCTGAAGAAGGGTCTCGACCCAAAACATCACCTATTCCTTCTCTCCAGAGATGCTGCCTGTCCTGCTGAGGTACTCCAGCGTTTTGTGTCTATCAATTAGTGATCTCGACTTTATCTCTTGCAGCATTCCAGACACATATGTGGATGTATTTAGTGTTTGTTTAAATGTTGCTCTAGAGAGAGGTCCAGCAGAGTGGGTTGATCCATAATTCAGTGTGCAATATATCTCGAATGATGAGTCCTCCTATATTTT
This sequence comes from Okamejei kenojei, assembly GCA_035221665.1. Taxonomy (NCBI): domain Eukaryota; kingdom Metazoa; phylum Chordata; class Chondrichthyes; order Rajiformes; family Rajidae; genus Okamejei; species Okamejei kenojei. The sequence continues at coordinate 54,634,782 of CM069133.1, read as the reverse complement.
ACTTCGGAGTCACGTGAGTGACTACGTGAAGAAACCCCGCCAGGCGCATGTGCGTCATTACGTCACATTCAACGGAACTGGAGAGCGCAGCTCCACCAGTGGTAAGTAGAAAACCTTGCAGGTAAGTTTTAAAAACTTCCAGCGAGACTTAAGCTCCATAAGGCTGGCGTGTGAGTCAGCAGGAGCCTGTTCAGCGGGAGGAGCAAGCATGGGCCACGCAGCTTTGCGGTCCCATCGCAGCGGTCGGCAAAATAGATACGTGCGGTGCCGGTTCCGATACCGGTGGCCGTTATTCCGTAGTTAATACCCTCCAGCTGGTCTAGGTCGATCGGGCTGAGGCCACAACGATAGGTAAGCATACAAGGTCTGCTCTGAGTATGTGTTACTAGATGCAGTTCCTTAGTTTGATGTGTATGATATGTGCATTATTAAACTTTCATCCCTGCTGGGAGAACAAGCAGGTTAAATACAAAGATTTGATTCTGGGGCCAGCAGAGGCAGAGAGATGGGTACAAAGTTTTATACCCAATACAGCCACATCAATCCTTATATTGGGAGAACTGTGTAATACTGAGAGTAATATAAATATTCTGCAAGTAAAATGTGCCTGTCAGAATCTATAATTCTAAACATGAATATATATGATTATGCACAAATACACACGGAAATGTAAATAAAGTTGCCTAAATATGTCATAGGAGCCAGACCCAGGAGCAGTAGCGGTGGATGCATTCTCGCTACATTGGGGAAGTATGATCTTCTATGTTTCCCCATTTTGCCTGATTAGGCCATGTCTCACCAAAATAGAGCAAGACTCCACCGCAGGCGTTTGGTGGTTACAAACTGGTCTACATTGCCATTGTTCCCATTGGTGCTCAGAATGATGACTCAGCCATTCATGACAATCCCCAGCTGCAATAATTGTAGGTACATCCAGTACAGGAGAAGTCATCCATTACATGATCGTATTAATTGTTGATCTGCAGGTTCTGATGGACTGTCGGAAAGGACAATGGATGTTATAACTGCAGCTTGGAGAGATAGCACTAAGAAACAATATATGTCTCAAATAAGGAAATGGGAAATCTTTTGTTTACAGTCAGATATATTTTATCATACTGCAAACATATTGGATGTATTGGAGTTCCTTGCTATGTTGCACCTGAGATATAGTGCCATTAATAGTGCTCGGAGTACTTTGTCCTCCTATTTAGAACATAATTCAGAACGACAATCTATCGGGTTCATCTGTTAATATCCCGATTTATGAGAGGAATTTTAATAAAATCCCACCAAACCCTGATATACAGAAATCTGGGATGTCAGTATAATTCTCACATTGCTTCGGCAGTGGGCTCCTATTACGTCGCTGTCTTTTCACAATTTAATATTTAAAGTGGTTATGCTCATGTCATTAATATCAGCACAATGAGTACAAACATTACAAATGTTGCGCTTAGATTGTATGCAGTTGTCTGTAGATAAAATTACTTTTTACGTCTATGATCTAAGCAAGCAAAGCAAGCCAGTGAAGGCTGGAACCAAAGTAATCTTTAAAGCATACACTGTTGACCAAACATTGTATGTGGTTAAGCATCTGACTCAATATATTAAAGTAACTAAGAGTCTCCGAGATTGTGAGACACCAATGCTCATTACCCACAAAATAAAAAAATTAAAAGAAGTGACAGTACAAACTATTCTAGATGGTTAAAACAGGTTTTGTATTTAGCTGGAGTTCACACTCGTGTTAAATCTCAACTCCACAAGGGCGGCATCAATGTCCGCGGCAAAGGCGCAGGACATGCCGCTCGACCAAATTCTAGAGGCCGCAGGATGGTCTAAAGAAGTAACTTTCTAGATTTATGATAAACCTGTTGTCACAGTGCCAGGGTGTGCACATGCTATGTTGTGTTCATTTCAATTTGTTTGCTTTGTTTCATATCATTGTTTCATATCATTTGTTGTAATTTTCCCCTGGGAGAGAGGGGTTATTACATTCCTTGTTATTATATTATTAACATAGTTATTGAATAATTTGAAGCAATGTTCAATATATTATTATTCACCACTGTGTCAACTGAAGCAGTGTGCCGTATGGAGTGAATCTACGGCATGAAAATCACAGAGCTTTAAAATCTTCATGTAGTCACTCACGTGACGCCGAAGTAAAATAGTAAGATTAAATGAGAACTTACCTGTTCGAAGTTTGATCTTTATTTTATGAGGAGTGGCGATGAGGGATTACGTGCCCTCCGCTCCCGACCCTCATAATCTAAATGATCATCTGGTAGTTCTAGTCTTCAGTAAGCCTTACTATCTTACTTCAGATATTGGTTGTATTTGGACTACTCTTCCTCCCACCCTGCTTCCTGTAAGGACTCCATCCCATATTCCCAATTCCTCCGTCTACGCCGCATCTGCTCCCAGGATGAGGTGTTCCACACCAGGTCATCACAAATGGCCTCATTCTTCAGAGAACAGGGATTCCCCTCCCCCACTATTGATGAGGCTCGCACCAGGGTCTCCTCCATACCCCGCAACACTGCCCTTTCTCCCCATTCCCCCACTCGCAAACAGGGCAGAGTCCCCCTGGTCCTCACCTTTCACCCCACCAGCCGGCAAATACAACACATAGTCCTCCGCCAGTTTCGCCACCTCCAACGTGACCCCTCCACCCGCCACATCTTCCCATCTCCCCCCGTCTGCCTTCCGCAAAGACCGCTCCCTCCGCAACTCCCTTGTCAATTCTTCCCTCCCCTCCCGCTCTACTCCTTCCCCGGGCACTTTCCCTTGCAATCGCAAGAAATGCAACACTTGTCCCTTCACCTCCCCCCTCCACTCCTTTCAGGGACCCAACCAGTCCTTCCAGGTCCGACAGAGGTTCACCTGCACCTCCTCCAAACTCATCTACTGCATCCGCTGCTCCAGATGCCAGATGATCTATATCGGTGAGACCAAGCGGAGGCTTGGCGATCGTTTCGCCGAACACCTCCGCTCGGTCCGCAAAAACCAACCCGACCTCCCGGTGGCTCAGCACTTCAACTCCCCCTCCCATTCTGTATCCGATCTCTCGGTCCTGGGCCTCCTCCACGGCCAGAGTGAGCAACACCGCAAGTTGGAGGAACAGCACCTCATATTCCGCTTGGTGAGGGTGCATCCTTTGGGCTTGAACATTGAATTTTCTCAATTCTGTTAACCCTTGCTATCTCCTCCCCTTCCCACCTCTCCCTCAGCCCTCGGGCCCTGGCATTCCCTCTATCTCTATCTCCCTCCCCCACCCTGGTCGCACTAGCTTCTCATTTTCACACCACAAACAGCTTACAATGGCTTGTTCCCTTTATCATCGATACTTTTTTGCATATCTTTCATTCATTGTTCTTTATCTCTCCACATCACACATCATCTCTCGTTTCCCTGATCCCTGACCAGTCTGAAGAAGGGTCTCGGCCCGAAACGTCGCCTATCTCCTTCGCTCCTTAGATGCTGCTGCACCCGCTGAGTTTCTCCAGCTTTTTGTGTAACCCTCGATTCTCCAGCATCTGCAGTTCCTTCTTTAACACTTCAGCTATTGGTTTCTGTGTTTTTCACGCCGCTGCTTTGAAGTATGACGCGCATGCGCCTGGCGGGGCTTCTTCACGTAATCCCTCATCGTAACTCCTCATAAAATAAAGATCAAACTTCGAACAGATAAGTTCTTGTTTAATCTTACTATTTTCTTTCACATTATCCATGTGGCTGCCCGTGATGTCCCCAAAAATTATGACAATCTGCTTGTCACCACGGGATTGTGGAAATATTACTGATGATGATAGGAATGCATAATTATAAGCATGAATAGTGTGTGCTAATCATAAGTGGTGAGGAAGCCTAGAGGTGTGGGTGGCAAAGAACCCAAGTAGAACGTGACACTTTAAATACCAAGGAGAAGCAGGATTAATGACAACTGCTTGTTCCGCAAGTAAATAAAAACAACTGTTAATCAAACCAAGGATAGTGGAAATCATGCAAAATCTTTAAATCAGGCTTTGGACAATTGTTGATATTATTTGCAGGATTCAGAATCACGCTGCTAGTGGTAACAAAAATCCCAAAGGGAAGCCAGGATTCAAATTCCCACTGGCAGCAAAAGTCCCGGAAATTGGTATGTTTTTGCTTCAATGTGGAGTAAACCTATTTTCAGCTGCATGGCTGTGCTTCTTCGAATCTTGTGGGAATAGATTCTCATCTTTCAATCTGACATCAGAATGTGGCACAATTACTGTAGGACACTCACTTATAGTGAATCCAGTTTTGTATGCAGATGGCAGTGAGAATGGTGCAACCTCCCTCACAGGCAGCAGCTGAATTGAATGCATTGATGTGTTTTAAGGGATGCTGTATGAACACGAGGGAAGGAAAGGAATACTGTGAGACGAAGTCGTGGTGTTGCTTAACTATTAGCAAAAAATAACTGGGACACTGGCAGGTTTCTATGCTGTAATGGTTTGATATGCTTGGTAAATGAGCTCACAACTTCTACATGAGCTTTGACAGTTTATATTATTGTGTCTGTGAATTGGAGAAGTTCTGACTAAAATCTGAAAAGCATCCCCAACAGAGATCCAGAGTTATGCAAAACATCGCTTAGCATGAAGCGTAGAGTGGGCTATGTTCCCTGGAACACGCTGTAGTTTGCAGCCCCATTTCCACAAAGAAATTCTGAAAAGGTCAATGACCAAGGTCAAAGTAAATATTACATGGATTCAACGAATCAAGGTAAAAATATGTTTTTATCTCCAGAGGAGGTAGTTGAGGCTGGGACTATCCCAATGTTTAAGAAACAGTTAGACAGGTACATGGATAGGGCAAGCTTTGAGGGATATGGACCAAACGCAGGCAGGTGGGATAGTGCAGATAAGACCTTTTGGCCGGTGTGGGCAAGTTGAGCCAAAGGGCGTGTTTCCACACTGTATCACTCTATGACTATAATCTACAATGTTCTTAATGCCTCATGTCTTACCCCAATTACATCTTGAAAATTTCTGCTGACTGGAATGCAATCATCTGCGTACCTCAGAGTTTCCCATCTCTGCTTCCTTTTCTAATTTACTGATGGATTGGATAATCTGAGGGAGTTTTAGAAAGCTGCAACTTCTTCCTCCTAAAGCTTCCTCAGGTTAATGAGTCGCTCATAGAGTCATTGAGTCAAAGAGTGATACAGTGTCGAAACAGGCCCTTCGGCCCAAATTGCCCATACCGGCCAACATGTCCCAGCTACACTAGTCCCACCTGCCTGCGTCTGGTCCATATCCCTCCAAATGTGTTCTATCCATGTACCTGTCTAACTGTTTCTTAAACGTTGCGATAGTCCCAGCCTCAACTATGTCCTTTGGCAGCTTGTTCCATACACCCACCACCCTTTATGTGAAAAAGTTACCCATCAGATTCCTATTAAATCTTTTCCCCTTCACCTTGTACCTATGTCCTCTGGTCCTCGTTTCCCATACTCTGAGCAAGAGATTCTGTGCATCTACCCGATTGATTCCTTAGGATTTTATCTCATTTTCCTCTCATTTTGACAACAAATTGTCACAATTAAAAAATAATAATAATTTGAATTATTGCTGGTTTTAAAATTTGGAAAGAAAAAATAATTTTAACTCAGCATGTGAACAAAGCAATCTAAACAGATACTTGATTACGAATCTGCAGGGTAAATTAGCAGTAACTCATTCAGTGGAGTTATGTACAGCTGCGGTCAATGCCCAAGGTGCATTAAGAGGTGACAAATTCCACTGAGTTCTGTGAGATTGATTCAGAATAGTAAAAAAAAGGTAATTATTCAGTTGGGCTCAAGTAGCAGATTTAAAAAAATGTAATCTAACCCTTGTGTGGAGCAGCATTTAATGAATGATTTGAAGCTGTTAACTCTCTGTTGTGCTGAATATATGTGAGGAAGAAACTGACTCATGGAAGTGGAAGAAAATACAATAGCTTTCAAGCTCATTACTCGGTTAACTCTGTTCCTCCACGTCTGTGGTTGGATATAATTAACAGATGTTAAGTTTAACAGAAAAGGAAATGATCAATGGCCAGGAGAGAGCAACAATTTGCAATGTTCCACTAAGATAACTAACATAGAAATAAGTCAGTAGCTTCAGTAGAGAAGGCCAGAAGTTAGGCGACAGCATGTGCAAAGGTGGCTTTAAATTTCATTTTTTATCTTTAAAACCTTGGGTTCCAAACAGATACCAGAGTATGGTCATGTTATTTTACTACCATTGCCAGTACGGTTTCAGCACAGTAATGTCAAATGATTTTCATATATTGCTGCCAAAAGTGCAGAATACGTGGCACAGATATTTTGTTGGATGTCATAAATCCAGTTTGGATATGATTTTCTGCAAATTATATTTCTGTTATTTTCTTTGAATTTTCGATAGATTTTTTGCAGAATTTATAGTGGATTGTTGTACTAATGCAAAGGGTAACAGTGTAGAATCAACCCTGTTAAATCAAGAAAACAATCAAGAAAACTAACAGAATATCAGCCTTTAACTCAGAAGAATATGTGAAGTGATATTTTGTCTTAAAGTGATATATAGAGGTACTTTGTCTTAAACTGGTCTTAAGTTGTCTTAACCTCCCAAAATAAATACAATATATTTTAGACATAATATCAGCAAGAGTAATCTGCCATGTTAGAAGTTGTGGAGGAATTTGGTTCAATGACAAAAAGAATATAAAAGTTGTAAAAGTAACGGAGAAACTATTTCCTCTAGTGAGGGGATCTAGAACAAGGTGGTATAATCTTTCAGTTCCGGGAGCTCTGAGTTACAGAAAGAAATGTGGTAATCTGGAGATTGCTCTGCAACAACCATGGATACCGACTGTGCCAGCAACACATAAGCACCAGAAAGATGTATTACTTCCTGCAGTCATCAGGAAATCTTAAAGCTTATAAGTGTCCATTCGCTAAGTCTGTCTCTGTTGTCCAGTAAGCTCCACACTCCAGCTTTTTCTCATTACGCATGTACAAATGAATCAGAAGCAGGAGTAGGCCATTTAATAAGATGGTGGATGATCTGACTGTAACCACAGCTCCATATCATTGCCTGGCTTAACATCTTTTAATATCCTTGCTTATTAAGTATCTATCTACCTCACATTAAAAACATTCAAATACTCCACTCTCATTGACCTTTAAGGAAACATTTCTAAAGAATTGCGACTGTTTGAGAGAAAAAGTTTAATCTTATCGATATCTACCTCTTTTTTTAAACAGTGATCCATTATTCTAGAACCTCCCATGGAAGAAATAGCCTCTACATCCAAGCCTTAAAGATCCCTCAGGATCCTATATCTATCTTTCCATTAACTTATTTCTCACTTTTCTGAACTATAATAGGGTTTCCTAATGCAGAATGAGGATAATGCAAGTTGAGGGACTATATTGGACCTAGTATTGGGAAACGTGCCTGGCCAGGTAAATGGTATTTCAGTGGAAGAGCATTTTGGGGATAGTTATCACAACTCTATAAATTTTAAGATAGTTTTGAACAAGGAAAAGTCTGAATCTTGGGGGAAGGTACTGAATTGGAGTAAGGCTGATTACAGCGTTATTAGGCAGGTGTTAGGGAGAGTAAATTAGGAGCAGTTGTTAATAGGTACCTGCCATATGGGGGTTGTTTATAGGACAGATGATCAAAGTTCCAAAATGGAGGGGTAAGGATGGCAAAGAAAGAAAACTGGATAACCAAAAGAAATTGTAAATTTGATCAAAAAGAAAAGGAAAGCTAAGGTTTCAGAAGATTAAATCAAACAGGGCCTTTGAGGAATATAAAAGCAATATGGAAACAACTCAAGTGGTGATTAGAAGGGTCAAAAGGGGTCATGAAATGTCTGGTGAATCAAGAAAATCCTAACATACACTTTTATGTACAATAAAGCAAGAGGGTACCCAGGAATAGGTAGGACCACTCAAGGATAAAGAAGGGAAATTATGCTTGGTCAGAGTATATAGACGGGGTATTACTCCAATGAAAATAATGAAAATTTCACCAAGGAGAAGGATACAGAGGACAGTAAGATCAGTGTGGAGAACATTATTATGCAAGGACGGTTTGAAATCATGAAGGAGTTGGAATTGGGGCTCTTGAAAAATATTAAGGTGGTAAAACCCATAGGACCTGACTTAGTAAGGCATTTGATAAGGTTCCGTATCGTAGGTTGCTCTGGAAGATTAGATCGCATGGGGTCCAAGGAGAGATAGCTGAATGGATAGCAAATTAGCTTCATGGAAGGAAGCAGAAGGTGATGGTGGAAGGTTGCTTCTCAGACTGGATCCCTGTGACTAGTGGCGTGCCTCAGGGTTCAGTGCTGGGTCCCTTACGGTTTGTCATCTTCTTCAATGATTTGAATGAGAACATACACGGCAAGATTAGCTAGTTTGCTAATAATACAAAAGTGGGTGGTTTTGCAGATAATTAAGATGGTTGTGAAAGATTGCAGCAGGACCTTGATCGATAGGCAGGTGGGATGAGGAATGGTTGAAGGAATTTACTACAGAGAAATGTGAGGTGTTGCATTTTGGGACATATAACAAGGGCAGGACCTACATTGAATGGTAGGCCTCTGTGGAGTATTGTAGAACAGAGGGATCGAGGATTGCAGGTGCATGGTTCCTTCAATATTGAGTCGCGGGTAGATAAGGTGGTCAAAAAGGCTTTTGGCAATTTGGCCTTCATCAGTCAGAGTATTGCGGATAGAAGTTGGGAGGTCACGTTGCAGTTGTATAAGAAATTGGTGAGCGTCATGTGTGCACATGGCGCCGACGGAGGACAGGCCGAAGCAAAGAACTCGAAGCCAAAGAACAGAATGGGGACAAGAAGGGAGAGAGAGAGAGAGAGAGAGAGAGAGAGAGAGAGAGAGAGAGAAGGAGAGAGAGAGAGAGAGAGAGAGAGAGAGAGAGAGAGAGAGAGAAGAGAGAGAGAGAGAGAGGGAGAGAGAGAGAGAAGGGAGAGAGAGAGAGAGGGGAGAGAGACGAGGGGAGAGAGACGAGGGGAGAGAGACGAGGGGAGAGAGACGAGGGGAGAGAGACGAGGGGAGAGAGACGAGGGGAGAGACGAGGGGAGAGAGAGAGAGACGAGGGGAGAGAGAAGAGAGACGAGGGGAGAGAGACGAGGGGAGAGAGAGCGAGGGGAGAGAGACGAGGGGAGAGACGAGGGGAGAGAGACGAGGGGAGAGAGACGAGGGGAGAGAGACGAGGGGAGAGAGACGAGGGGAGAGAGACGAGGGGAGAGAGACGAGAGAGAGAGAGAGAAGAGGGGAGAGAGAGAGAGAGGGAGAGAGAGAGAGGAGAGAGAAGAGGGGAGAGAGAAGAGGGGAGAGAGAAGAGGGGAGAGAGAAGAGGGGAGAGAGAAGGGGGAGACGGGAGCGTGGGGTTCATTCTCCCACACAAGCCAAAGGTGTCTGGGCAATCTGAACCCAAGCACCAAGTTGAAAGCGGCCGAAGGTGTGCATCGCTCGGGACAGCCCCCATTCTCCCACGGCCATCCTCCGGGGGCTGCGGGTCGGGTGGAGCAGAGGTTTGGGACAATATTGATGCCTTCACAGTGATGTGATGGACGCAGGGGTCTGGATCAACGCTGACAAGTCCCACCCCCTGGCAACGTCAGGTCCGTTATTGGACTTTTCTGTTGAGCGACAGTCGGTCCTTTGGCCTGTAGGCGACGCCGCCTTTCGGGTTGGTGGTGTTTCTACAGAGCGGACATTCGGTAAGTTTGCTTTTAGGCGACGCAGCTTTTCGGTTCCTTGGGATTTAGGCATCCCGCCCTATCGGTTAGTTTGCATTTAGGCATCCCATCCTTTCGGTTAGTAGGCGTTTCGTCTTCAGACTCTTTCGGTTTATTGCATTTCGGCCTCGTTTCGATTCCGTTCTTTGGCTTCGACTTCTTTTCTTCGGTTTCTTGTCTGTCGACGCCACGTCTGGGTACCGGTGAGCGCATTTGGAGTATTGTGTTCCGCCCTGGGCACCATGTTATTGAAAAAATATCGTCAAGAAGATTTATGAGGATGTTGCCAGGACTAGAGGGTCTGAGCTATAGGGAGAGTTGAGTAGGCCGAGTCTCCGTTCCTTGGAGAGCAGGAGGATGAGGGGTGACCTTGTGTATAAAATCATGAGAGGAATAAATCAGGTAGATGCACAGCGTTGGGGAATCGAGGACCAGAGGACATACATTCAAGGTGAAGGGGAAATGATTTAGTAGGAATCTGAGGGGTACTTTTTTCACATAAAGGATGGTGGGTGTATGGAACATACAAGGTAGTTGAGGCTGGGACTATCCCACCTTTAAGATACAGTTTGACAGGTACATGGATAGGACAATTTGGAGGGATATGGACCAAATGCAGGCAGGTGGGACTAGTGTAGCTGGGACATGTTAGCCCGAAGGGCCTGGTCCAATCCTATATCACTCTATGACTCTGAATCTAATCTATCCCAACATATTGAGAGAGGCGAGAGATGAGATTACAGCAGACTTGGTGAAGATCTTTATATCTTTTCTAGCCACTGGTGTGGTCCCAGAGGATTGGAGAGTAGCTACTGTTGTACCTTTGTTTAGAAACATAGAAATTAGGTGCAGGAGCAGGCCATTCGGCCCTTCAAGCCTGCACCGCCATTCAATATGATCATGGCTGATCATCCAACTCAGTATCCTGTACCTGCCTTCTCTCCATACCCCCTGATCCCTTCAGCCACAAGGGCCACATCCAACTCCCTCTTAAATATGGCCAACGAACTGGCCTCAACTACCTTCTGTGGCAGAGAATTCCACGGATTAGAAAGGGAAGCAGAGATAATACAGAAAATTATAGGCTGGTGAGTCAGAACTCTTCAGATTGATGATCAGTTTGAAGAAAGGTCCAAACCTAAAATGCTGTCTGTCTATTTCCATCCACAAATACTGCCTGACCAGCTGAGTTACTCCAGCACTTCGCTGTATGCTTAATTATGTCTTTATATGGCAGCTTTTGAATGTTCATGCAGACAACATCAAGCATAGTGCAATAATCAACATTCTCTGTGAATCTAACCATGGAATTCAGTCAACAACAAAATCTATCTGAGTACTCTATCCACTTCGAGTGCAGTGACAACAGTTTAGGTTTATTACTATCATGGCGAACAAGAGGACTGTCCATTGTGCAAGAGCCTGGATGAACATTTGAAACATAGATGATGGACACGAAAGAAAGAAAGGCTATCATGTGTACCAACGGACTGTGACAACCTCTGTTTGTATGCTATTCAATCAGATCAGGTAATAAATAGTCATAAATACAGTCAAGCCAAACTGAAGTACAGTAGGTAGAACAAAGGAAAAGATACAGAGTACAGAATACAGTTCTTAGCATTGTGGTGCACCAGTGCCATAGACAAAATCCAATGTCCGCAGTGGGGTAGAAGTGAATTGGACAGGACCCCAGCTTATGGAAGGACCATTCACAAGTCTGATAACAGAAGGGAAGAAGCTTTTCCTGAGTCTGTTGGAGCACGCTTTGAAGCTTCAGTATATTTTGCCTGACAGAAGTGGGGAGAAGAAATAATGACCGGGTGGGACGAGCCTTCTTAGCCACTTCCTGGAAGTCTGTTCTTGAATGAGGAATATTGGGTTCCTTTAGAAGACACATGATTTTACAAAATTCCAGAGGAGGGAAAAAAAAACTGAGGAGAAACCATAGGTAGTAAAAATGACAAATGGCAGATTTGATTGCTCAGATATTTACTTTTAAATGCCACATAGCCGCTTGTATTTAATTAGTTGCTGGTAAGTCTTAGGTTTTCATAGTTGACCCATCAAATGTTTAGACCTCCAACAGAAACATTCTGTGAATAAAACCACATCAGTGTTGGGTGCTAGACCTCTAACTTTATACAGCGGCAAGATTTTACCAGCACTGTTTTGCTTTTGATAATTAGGTAGGTTTCAACACTGGTTTTGTACCAACCCACCTAATTGTTAGAAACAGTTTTATATAAATTGGTTCCTTGTGTCCATAAGCTACATTTATCCCTCTAATTATCCATGCAAGCTGAGGGTAAAAAATTGTTTGTAGTGCCTGGTGTTATTCACGTGCCTCCAGTACAGAGTTTCCTGCAAGCATACAGCATGGAAACAGGCTGTTCAGCCCAACTCGTCCATGCCGACCAAGATGCCCCATCTTAGCTCGTCCCACTTTCCTGCATTTGCTCATATCCTTGTAAATCTTTCCTATCCATGTACCATTGAGAAATTGCACTTGACTAAATTATTAAAGCAAACACGGGATAAATCTATGATTCAAATGCCTCTTAAATGCTGTTATTGTACTTGCCTCAACTACTTCATCTGGCAGCTCATTCCATTTATCCATCTCGGTCTGTATAAAAAAGTTGCACCTCAAGTTAATATTAAATCTTTCCGTCTCACTTCAAACCTATGTCCTCTATTTCTTGATTCCCCTACCCTGGGTCTGAAGAAGGGTCCTGACCTGAGACGTCACTTATCCATGTTCTCCAGGGATGTTGTATGACTCGCTGAGTTGCTCAAGAAATTTGTGCCTTTTTCCAGGAAAAAGACTACTCCCCTCATGATTTAATACACATCTATAAAATCACCTCAGTCTCCTTTAATCAAAGGAATAAGATTATAACCTCTCCAGCCTCTCCTTACAGCCCAGGCACTTAAGTCCTGGAAATATTCTTCACCACTCTGTTTACTCGTAATAACACTTTTAGTGAACTAGGTGCTTGTTCCTCCATGCTCTACAACGTTCTTCAGAGCCCTACCATTCACTGAGAAGGTCCTGCCCTGGTTTGACTTCCCAAAATGCAATGCCTTACACATATCTGAATTAAACTCCATTAGCCATTTCTCTGCCCACACCACCTCCACTGTCCGCAATACCATATATTTTAGTGTCATCTGCAAACTTAGTGTCATCTGCAATCGTACGTTGATATAGAGAAAACAGCAATTAGTCCAGCACTGATACCTGAGGTGCACCGCTGAGTCACAGGCATCCAGTCCAAAGAATCTTCCTCCACCACTCTCTGCTTCCTATCATGAGGCGAACTCTGTATCCAGTTTGCTAGATTTTCCTACATCCCATGTAAGCTAACCTTCTTGTGCAGCCTATCATGTGGAACTAATGAAAGTTCTTGCTGAAGTCAATGCAGGAAACATCGCTGGCCCTGCCCTCATCAACCTTCTTCATTACCTCTTCATAAAAACTCAATCAAATTCGTGAGATGCAATCTCATTTGTACATATCATGTGGACTGACGCTAATCAAGAAGGGTCTCAACTGTAAACGTTGCCTATACATGTCTTCCAAAGATGCTGCCTGACCTGTTGAGCTGTCCAGCATTTGGTGTCTTTATTTGTAAACTAGTATCTACAGTTCCTTGCGTCTACGCCTTGTGCCACCACTGTTGAGTTATTTTAGGAAGTGTCATTTAAAATTGCCAGTTAAACTGTGTGGATTCATTACAGTCAGTAATATTTGATGACGTGAGTTGCAGGGAGAGTTTACTCATTGTTCATGGAAGCTTAATAAAGTGCAGCTGCACTGCCATTATTATCAGTGTCATTTGGCAGCATAGCACAGTGCCACAGAGTCTGGGCTTTGTAAAAACATGGATTAATCCTCAGTCAGAATAACTAAACTATCTATCCTGGGTTTGCTTTATTTATTCACAGTCAACTGCAATTTCTCAACTGTATTTATGGAGCGTATTTTGCCATTATATTTTGACCATTCTGAAGTATTATATAACACAGAGCTATTATTCCACAACTGATTAGTTACTGGAGAGGATTCTGAGGATTAACATTTACACGCATTGGTCTGGCAGGTTGATTTTACGGCCTGATCTTGATTGGTACTGCAGTGTGGGAGGTCTTTGACAGAAAGTGTTGTGGTCATGTGACTTCACCGATTCGGTAGGTGAGGTAGTCGGTCGGTTATGGATACGGGTTATTGATAGCGGACAATCAGCCATGATCACAATGAATGGCGGTGCTGGCTCGAAGGGCCGAATGGCCTCCTCCTGCACCTATTTTCTATGTTTCTATGTTTCTATGGTTCTCCACGTTGGCTAGCTTTAACCAGTCGACGAATACAGTGCCAGTTTTTTGGTTCCGACAGATCACTAAACCTTTGGTTAGGCATTGGATGACTTGGTACGGGCCAACATATGCTTGCTTAAGAGGTCGGCAGACGGCGACGTGTCGGACCAAAACGTGTGCAGCATTGGGGGTCAGCAGGCACGTAGACTATTGCTTAGTAACTCAAATTTCAATGTATCTTAACTGGAACATGTGACAATAAACTGACCTTGAATAACAATATTCCTCACAATAGCTTGTTTGGTAACTAAATTATCCATAACTGTTGCCATTTTGGTGAACAGTGGAGCATAATCAGAGAGAGACCCCCTGTGAACACTGCATAGGATGTCTTGAAAAACAATGGATCTCCTTTGTGCCAATTCTTCCCTCACCTGCACAATGATTCTAAACAAACTATCAGAGCTCCGAACATAAACACAAACAGCTGGAGTAACTCATCGAGCCAGGTAGCATCCCTGGAGAGAAGGAATGGGTGACGGATCAGGTTGAGACCCTTCTTAGGACCAGTTACGGATAAGGGAAACGAGAGATATAGATGATGATATATAGATGAGCGATAAAGAACAATGAATAAAAGATATACAAAAAAGTAACGATGATAAAGGAAACAGGCCATTGTTAGCTGTTAATAGGATGAAAACAAGAAGCCAGTGTGACTTGGGTGGGGGAGCGATAGAGAGAGAGGGAATGCCAGGGCTACTTGAAGTGAGAGAAATCAAAACTCATACCACTTGGTTGTAAGCTGCCCAAGCGAAAAATATGAGATGCTGTTCCTCTAATTTGTGTTTAGCCTCACTCTGATAATGGAGAAGAGCCAGGACAGAAAGGTCTGTGTAGGAATGGGAAGAAGATTTAAAGTGTCCGGCAACCAGGAGTCCGTCGGGTTGGTTCACACGGACTAAGCAAAGGTGTTCCGCGAAACGATCACCCAGTCTGCATTTGGCCTCGCCAATGTATAAAAATCCATATCTTGTACAATGGATACAGTAGATGAGGTTGGAGGAGGTGCAAGTGAACCTCTGACTAACCTGAAAGGACTGTCGGGGTCCCTGGACAGTCGAGGAGGAGGTATAGCGACAGGTTGCAGGGGAAGGTACCAGGGGAGGGGGTGGTTTGGGTGGGAAGAGATTAGTTAACCAGGGAGTTGCGGAGGGAACAGTCTGTGTGGAAGGCGGAAAGGGGTGAAGATGGGAAAATGTGGCTAGTGGTGGGATCTCATTGGAGGTGGCGGAAATTTCGGTGATTATTGTTGAATGCAACGGCTGATGTGGTGGAAGGTAAGGACTAAGGGGACTCTGTCTCTGTTGTGACTAGGGGGAGGGGGAGCAAGGGCGGAGCTATGGGGTACCGAGGAGACATGAGTGAGGGCCTCATCTATGATGGGAGAAGGAAACCCCCATTTCCTAAAGAATGAGGGCATCTCGGATGTCCTGGTAAGCTGCGATCTTTACAACTGCCTATTAGTAGACTTTCCCTCTAACGCAACTGAAATATGTATTTGTTTAGCGCCTTTACCACATCTAAGTTTCCATTGCAAACAAACAAAAACAGACCGAGCTGCAGGAAAGAGTGACCTATATAGGTAACCAATATGTCAAATAGGTAATTTTTAAGAAAGTTCTTAAGAAAGAAACAGTGGATAAGACTTGGGGACTGAATTGCAATTACCATTTCTGTTGTCATGGAACTAAGAAAGAATGAGGGAAATGCTTTCTCTTGCATATCCAAAACCATTTCACAATTATAAATATTCTAAATTGACATCAAGGAAGGGGGGCGGAAATTCAAATGTAGAGAAATAAGTTATCATATTTCAACATCCCTAGGAGACAGCCTAATTAATCCATGTCTTGATTCTACTGTGCATCCATCATTATTCAGCAACAAGGTCCCAGTGTGTGGCAAGCATCCCAATCAAATAACACCCATATCAAATACCTATGCTCAATACAAACATCTATGCTCAATGGGTTCCTTAAACATAAGTGCAGTAACATTGAAGGAGGCCACTTGGCCCATTAAGTCCATCCCTGCTCTACTATAAACGGGTCTTTTTCTCATTGGCAAGGTGTAATGAGTGGTGTGCCATTGGGATCAGTGCTGGATCTTCGACTTTTAATCATTTATATAATTTATCGGGATGAAAGATGACTGTTGCCACACAGATGGACAGGGAAGTAAGTTATAAAGTGAACATAACTTTGTCATGTAGGAATATATGCTGAGAAGTTTGCACTCTAAATATTCTGCACTCTGTATCATCCCCTTTGGTCTATCTATTGTACTGGAGTTAGACTTACTTGTATTTTGGTGTGGTACATTTGATTTATTTGGATAGCATGCAATACAAAGCTTTTTATTGTACCTCAGTACACGTGACAATAATAAACTTAAATTATACATAATAAACAGGATTTGTGTACAGGTGTAAAGATTTCTTACTACATGTATATATAGCCACACCTGGAGTTTTTTTCGTGTTTTTATCTTTTTATCTGTAAAAAGGCTATACTTGCAAATGTTAATGCAGTAAAATTCATTAGCTGAATCCCAGGGCTGGTGGGTTTGATATTTGAGGACAGATTGAATAGACAATAATATCTGAACTTTAGAAAGATTAAACACAAAACAATTAGAGCACAGCTGGATGATGGAGGACATTTTTTCCTGGCTGTAGAGTCCAGAATATCAGGAGGGTGCTTTAGGATTGAGAGCAAGAAACATTTCTTTACTCAAGACAATAGTGAACGTTTGAGTGAATGAATAGGTTTATTGGCCAAGTATTTGCATACAATAAATTTGCCTTGGTGCTCCGCCCAGAAGTGACAAAGACATACAGTGACAGTTAGAAATGGCACATAAAGCATTTTACTTCGGAGTCACGTGAGTGACTACGTGAAGAAGGCCCGCCTGGCGCTGGAACGGCATTACGTCGACGCTGACGGCAGAAGCAGGAGCTGCACAGGCAGCTCCTCGACAGCGGTAGGTACGGAATCGGCAGGTAAGTGCAGATGAAAATTTTTTAGGAAGTCTGGAAAACTCCGTGCCTGGTGTATTGAACCAGGATTTTAAATGAATTTAAAACAAAGTAAAAGTTTAAATTAGAACAGAAATACTGTTAAAACAACGGAGTTTAGAAAAGAACGTCCCGGGGGAATACCCAGCGATCGGGACGAGAGATTAATTACGGGGCCGGTTCCGATACTGGTACCGTTAAAAATACGGTAGGGAGGTTAAGATGCTCCACAATCTTTTGGCAGGGGGGGGGGAAATTTTAAATAAGTCAGAAAGGCTGTAATTTAAAAAGTTAATAAATTTTGCGATATGGAGAAAGTACTCCGAAATGTAAAAAAAAATAAAAATTTAAAAAATAAATAAATAAATAATAAAAAAAGAAAAAAAAAAGAGACAAGGGTCACAGTACCCAAACAGTTTCCCAAAAAGATCCTGAGGGGCTTGAATATACAGAATATGGCTATGTGCCAAATTGGGAATTTGAAACTCCGGACCCAGGATTTAGGGTGGAGGAAGTCTCTTTGGATATAATTCCAAGTGGATCAGGGCTGCAAAAGACAGGCCCTGCAAGTGGTGATGTGGATTATGAATGCACACCACAAATAAAAAAGAGAAGGCCAGATGTGCCTGAGATAGCAAAAGATTTTGCTATATCTGAAGAAAGTGGTGAGGCTATGGAAGAAAACCTAGCTGCCAACATTAATTATATGGTATCTCACCAACTTCAAGAATACGATAAAACTTTTATGTTTTATTAAGATGTCAACGGTAAATCCGTTTATAATATCCATGTCTCAAATTATATGAGATATAAGAAATACAATTTCAAAGTATTTCAAAATGGTGCAAATAAGTAATACTTTCAAAATAAAATAAATTGCCATCAGTTGTGGAGCTCAATATTTATATATATAATGTATGTGTGTATATATATATATAATCTGTCCAAAATTGTAAAAAATATAAAGGCAGGAGATAAATAATCTTGAATTGCCTTAGGAAATCGACTCTAACTCTATCTATGATTCAAAAAAGTTAAACATTGAAAATAATAATGCTGATGACTTTAGTATCAATATAAGAGTGCAAACATTGCAAATGTTATGTTATAATTGCATGTGGATACAGATTGCATTATCATATATGTTTATGAATCTACCAAACAAAGCACACCAAGAGGAGCTGAAACCAAGGTAAACCTATAAGCATATCCTGTCGGCTTTAAGTTGTGTGTGTGTGTGTGTGTGTGTGTGAACATTGATGAAATATGTTGCAGTAGGTAAGAGTCTCTGTGGCAATGAGACTGCTTATTACACACAAAAACCACATTGGGTTCAGTAAAAACTGATGGTTATAGAGGAATGTATTTCTAGATGGTTAGAAATTGGATACACTCAGTAGGAACTAGACACTGAAAGGTGGAAAATCACTCTGTTTATGAGGTAGATACATTCACAGGAATAGCACGGGATGAGCCACTCGAGCAAAGATGCAAGGCCGCAGGAGGCTGTAAATTAATGTTAAAGTAAAAAGGAACCAGTCATGGTGTCAGATTTGGACACGCAGTGTTGGGTTCTCTATAATTGTTGCTTTGTCATGCCATCAAAATATATATATCAATTGGTATTTTGTGATAAACTTGCCTTTCAATGGAAAGGGCATTACTTTTATTCTTTATAATGTGAAATAATTTATCACATAACTTGAGGCAATGTTTGGGGAAAAATGTGTTATTCGCTCGTTATTGTGTTAAATGAGCCGGACTGTCGTATGGAATAAATTCTACGACATGAAAAACACAGAAAGCTTCAAACTCTTCACGTAGTCACTCACGTGACTCCGAAGTAAAATAGTAAGATTAAACGAGAACTTACCAGTTTGAAGTTTGATCTTTATTTTATGAGGAGTAACGATGAGGGATTACGTGAAGAAGGCCCGCCTGGCGCTGGAACGGCATACTTCAAAGCAGCGGCATGAAAAACACAGAACACAATAGCCGGAGTAAGATAGTAAGGCTCATCATAGATTTAGAACTACCAGATGATCACTTATTTTATGAGGGTGTGGAGTGGAGGGCACGTAATCCCTCATCGTTACTCCTCATAAAATAAAGATCAAACTTCAAACTGGTAAGTTCTCATTTAATCTTACTATTAAACATTATTGATTAAACATGTGAATTAAATAAAATTCACACGTTACAGTTGATACTTGCTATCCCCAACGACAGGTAGAGATTCAGATATTTTGTTCAGTCAAAATAGAGGAAAGTTTTCCTAGTTTGGAGATATTTGAGGGATATAGGGATAGGATGGTAAAATAATCCAGAGATGGAAGATTTACCACAATCACAATGAATGGTGAAGGAGACTCGGAGGCCAGACTCCTGCTCCTGCATGTTCCTATTGTGAAAGATCTCAAGCATTCGAAGTCATTTGTTCATATTTTATAACAGTGTGATTGAAGAAATTCATCTTTCAATTTTTTTCTTAAAACCAAGGAAGTCAATAAATTTAAATCTGAAAAAATACCGCGGAATTGAAATAATGTTTGAAATCATAGCGCAATAGTATAATTCTTTCACTGCCATTTTGCTGCCACTGGGATAACAGGGCTTTGCTTGAGGTTTGATGAATTGGCTGGATATATATTACTGTACCTTAAACCAAAACTTAATGTTTACCGAAAACCTGAGGTTACTACTTGAACTTGGTAGGTGGTATTTTCTATTTACAGTTGTATTAACCGCAGTATTTTCCCATAGTGGCAAATAGAGGTCAGCTCCATTCAGCTCCTTCATTTGGATTCCTCATCTGCAAAATAAAGTGGAATTTAAGACCTGACTTATGTCCTCTCAATGACAAGGAAAACCGCTCAAGAACCATAGGTTTAATTTTGACCTATTTTCTCAACCAATGTAGAGAAAGAATAAAACTGGACAGACCACCTGGCATCAACCTAGGAATTTGGACATTGCAAAGTCACTCCCAACCCAGTAAACCTCATGACGCAATACTGGGCACTGGCATCTAAAATGAGAGGGTCGTCCAACAAACCAGTCAATCAATAGCCTGGCATAATCGTTCTCACAGAATCATTCCTCGCAAGCGTTGTGCCAGACTCATCCATCACAGCCCCAGGTAATATCTAGTTCTGCCACTGATAAATAGGTGCACTCTCACATTGAACCACACTTGGAAGAAGAATTGAAGGAGTTCGGGTGCAGAATGTACTTTGTATGGGGGCTTCAGTACCCATCATGACAAGTGGCTTAGCAGCACCACCAGAGACCAAGTTGCCCATGCTTGGTCAGATGTAAGGGTCAGATACTGTAGATGCTTGGTCGGATTTATGCTTGGTAGGATATATCTACCCAACTGAGTCTGCAGCAGATGGTGAATGAACCAACACCGGAGGCAAACCTATTTACTCTTGTCCTGACCAAATCGCCTGTGTCAGGTATATTTCTCCACGGTAGCATTGGCAGAAATGACCATCACACAGTGCCTTTGGAGACGAAGTCCCACTTTCACATCCAAGACACCTTCCATCATGTTGTGGTATGACAAATGTGCGAAAAGGATAGACAGTTCAGATTTGGCAGCTGAAACTAGGCATCCTTGAGCTGCAGCAGGAATACTATCATGACCTGCAAGCTCAAGCACAGCATATCTATCATTCTGCCATTACCAAACCAGGGATTAATCCTGATTCAATGGGGAGCACAAAAGACTGACGGGGGTGACACTAAAGATGACAACCCAATTCACTCCACAAGATATCAGCACTGGATACAGGATGGACTTCACAACCAGCTAACTTCCTAAATGTAGCAATGTTACAAAATTTTGAGATTTAAAAAATCAAGTCTGCAATTTATCCCATCAGATAAAGCATAAAAAGTTTAATTTGACACCTAATTCACTTTCATATCTTCAGTATTAAAACAGTTATTGCCATTTTATTACACGGAAATTAGCATCTTGTATCGGCAGGAAAAACACTGCCGGTTCGTAGGGGGCCCAAATCACATTTTTGCCATGTAAAATTAGATTAAAGCCATCCCAAGAAGCAAGATTATATGTAAAATACACGACTTGCACCCTGTTTATACGTAAAATAGACGACTTGCATTCTTGCGATCTGTCACGTTGTAGGCATTGAAGGAATTAGAAGTAGCTTTTTATTTTAATCCAAATATTAAATTGTCCAGTGATTAAAAAAAAATAGCGCAAACAGGAGGCGGATCGATTATTCTTCAGCAGCTTAGCAGCCCGAGGAAGTCCGCCTCCGATAGGCAGTACAAAACGGCATTTTTATTCCACCCCCCCACCCTCAAAGGTGCCAAAGTTGCGCACACGGCCAGTGGCAGAACTGCAGCGCCGCTGAATGTAAGTATTGTAACATTGCTACTAAATCGCAACCTTGTGTTCCAGAACTAGCTGTGTCTCCAGCAAAGTTTATTCCCCACTAGTTACAGGACTGGTATCTACTCAACAATGTGGAAAATTGCTTATATATCTCCAAAAAGCAGGAGACGTCCTGTGACTGTGTTGTACTTACCAATACCCAGTTCAGGATTTGACAGAATTTGTCAGAACCACTCACCAGATCTCATCACAATCATGGTCTAAACATGGATCTAAGATCCAAGAGATAAATTCTACAGGTAAATAGAAAATGATTCCTCTGGATGTTCTAACGATATTGGATCAAGTACATGCTATCCCCGGGTTTTGTGTTCCATTTTTATAGTCACACAAAAGTCGATTTTGCCCACGTTGGAAAATACACAAAATCACTCAAAATACACAAAATCAATAGTTCCTCTTCTGGAACAGCACTCATTAGATTAGATCAGGTTGGAGGAGATGCAAGTGAACCTCTGCCTCACCTGAAAGGACTGTCAGGGTCCCTGAATGGAGTCGAGGGTTCTCAGGGTGGGCTCCTATATATTGGCGAATCAAATGCTGATTGGGTGATTGTTTCACTGAACACTTACACTCAATCCACCTTGGCCTATGCGATCCCCGGTTGCCAAACATTTTAACTCCCCTTCCCCATACTAACCTTTCTGTCCTTGGCCTCGTCCATTGTCAGAGTGAGGCCACATGCAAATTGGAGGACCAGCACCTCATAGTTAGCATGCACTGACAACACCACACAAATGCACCGATGCATGACGTGTGCTGATCCATTTTCACATCTGGCATCTTTATGACCTTTTATATCAAAGAGAGACGCACAATTCATCAATCACCATGCAACCTATTGACATACTTCCCTTTTACTTGAGTAGTTTTCCTGGACCTGAGAAGATATTTTAATCTAATTCATTTTACCCATTGGAAATAATCTGTACAATCTTGATTTGCTATAGTTGGAATGTTTCAGATTTGTGTACACAGAATTCACAGAATTAACTAGTGCAGGTATAAACATGCCATTAACGTTTTGAGCTGTTGTTTTATATCGACAATTCAGTACTAATGGCCTCAACAGTTCCAAGTACTCTTCTTAGATCAATATCGTCACCTCCCAATATGGTAAGAAAAAACGAAGAACTGAATTGGATCATTGTTTCTGTGTGGCACTGTGAGAATTAATCTCCTACTCTGAAGTCATTTACAGCAGTTGAAGGATTTCAGAGGTAAGGCAAGTAGGAAGGAAGTCAGTGAAACAAAGGCTCTTATCAAAATGCTTGACCTCGTTTGACACTGCTTTTGAGTCACTCTCAGAACACTTGAACTGACATGTGGATGAACACTTTTATTAGTCATCACTGCACATTGCAATTGTGGTCAAAGTAGAAATTCACAAACCTGCTGTATAAATTGGAATCTTTCTGGATGCTCCTTATTCAAGCATCTAATGGTTCAAACTAATGTCGGAAACCCATTTTATTTGAGCTTTATTATTTCAAGAATTTAGCAAATACCTGTAAGCCACACCTAAATACAAAAAGTCTTCTGTACACAAGGAACAGTAAGCAATTTGAAACCACAAATATATCTTTGCAATTTTAGAAGAGTTTGTGGGACACCGACATCAGAGATTGAGGCTGATATTTTTAATCTCTTTGACAGAGGTGGTGCTGAATGAGAATTTTACACATTCGTTCATTTTGCAAGTGTTAGTTTGATTGTTTAATAGTATGGGCATTTTGTTAAGGAAATTATACCAAATTAATTAACAGATTAAAATGCACGAGCATTTTGGTAATAATCTATATTGAAATAACATTTCAATACATTATAATTATAAATAGCTTTTTTTCCTCCACTGCTTCTGTCTAACAAATTCATTAATAATATCCTGCTCATTTTAAAAGTGAGCAAATCTTTGATCGCTGTAAAAAGGCATATAGAAAAATCGATTTGCAATGGGCATGATCATTATCAGGGGACTCTTGAAACCACTTTGAATGCAAATGTAACTCTGAGCCCTCATCTATTGGGATCCAGCGATGTGAAACAGACACAAAAAAGCTGGAGTAACTCAGCACGACAGGCAGCATCTCGGGAGAGAAGGAATGGGTGACATTTCGGGTCGAGACCCTTCTTCAGGCTGCAGGTTATTGCATGTTGTTTATTCTCTATGCTGCTGTTAGATAAAGGCCACTGCAACCGACCCGATCTACTAAACTGATTGGCAGCTGAGAGAACTAATGTCTTGTTATTTCACAAAGTCTTTTCAATGTCTTACAGAAGTTTCGTTGTAATTTATGAAATACATGTTGTTTGAGCCTATGTGCCGGTGATGCTGCTGCAAGTAAGATTTTTATTGCACCTGTGCCGTAACATAGTTGTGCATACTCAACTTGACTTGATAATCCAATCCCTCAGTTCCAATCAATCCACAAATAGGATGCTGCAGCTGATAGGTCATGTATCTGAAATAATAACCAGAACATGGTCCACCCAAGCATCTCATCTCATCACGGGCATTTAGGGACAACTGGGAAATAAGGCATTAAAAGTACCAAAAATGTAATGTAAAAGGACTATATTTATTTCTAAACACAATTGTTCGCTCACCTTTACCATGCAGTTCATAAGTTCATCAGTGATTGGAGCAGAATCTGCCCTTTCGGCCCATCAAGTCTACTCCCTCATTCAATCTTGGCTGATCTATCCCATTCTCCTGCCTTCTCCCCATAATCTCTAACACCTGTACTAATCAAGAAACTATCTATCTCTGCCTTAAAAAATATCCATTGCCTTGGCCTCCACAGCTGTCTGTGGCAGTTGGGTGATTGCTGTTGATGCAGTGATGCTGAGCTAGGGTGAAGCGAGAGATTCAAATGCACCCACATCTCACCCCTGGTTATTTTATGCAGGAGAATTGTAACATGCAGGCAGAAGCACGAGGAAAGTGCTGGCATGAGTACTGGTGTAAGCAGATGCTTCTGAAAGCATCTAGTAGTCATCTGAAGTATGATCTTGTGTATTGACTCTGTTTTTCTCTCTCTCACTGATGCTGCCTCTCCTGCTGAATATCTCCAGCATTTTCAGGAGGGCACTTAGCTTTTTTGCTGAACAAAAGGCCAGGACCCTTTTTCAGATATTCAGTGTCAGAGAGGATTCTCTTGAACTTCTACAGGTATGCAGTAGAGAGCAAATTGACTGGTTGCATCATGTCCTGGTTCTTCAACTTGAACACCCAGGAGCGAAGAAGACTGCAAAAAGTGGTGAACGGGTTCTGACCTCCCCACCATCGAAGGGGTTTACACGAGTCGCTGCCTTAAAAAGACAGCCAGCCTTATCAAAGACCACACCACCCTGGCCACACACTCGTTTCACTCCTACCATTGGGAAGAACATATAGCAGCCTGTAAACTGTAACATCTAGGTTCAGGAAAAGCTTCTTAACTACAGCCTTCAGGCTATTAAATACTACAACCTCTAAATAAGCTCTGAACTAGAAAGCCCACTAGGCTGGTGGGCTGGCAGTTGACTCACGGCTATTCCTTGAAATTCCTTTACAAGCAAGGTGCAAGGCAACCAAATTCAAATGCGGTTTTCTACTATTTTAAGCAGGGTGCAAGGCCACCAAATTCAAGTGCAGCTTTTTACCACTTCAAGCAGGTTGTAAGGCCACCAAATTCAGGTGCAGTTTCATGCCACTTCAAGCAGGGTGCAAGACCACCAAATGCAAGTGCAGTTTCATGCCACTTCAATCCAACCACCACCAACAACTATTTGCTGTGCTTTTTCAAACCAACCACATTTTCATTTTCAAACCACATTAAGGGCACTCACGGTCAGTAAAACCACTCTCACAGTTTGGTATAATGTGTTCAGTGTTTTTCACAGCTCAGATTGAGAGACGTGACCCTCTCGCTTCCCCCATCTTGCAGAGACTGACTGAGGCACTCAACACTTCTGGGTTTTATAGTCCATCCGGAAGGAGCGTGGCCTTCAGGAGAGAGAATCTGAACATTCCTTAAACACTAATAACTCTTTTATTTTTAATTGATGGAAAAAATCCTCTTGTCCTGCACAGCGGAGGGGGTCTCTGAGTAAGATGGCCAAAAATCACAGCCGTAAGTGGCAGCTTTTTTTCTAAAATCAATATACAGAACAGGAAGTGGTCAAGATCAGACTTTTAGTAATACAGATAGATATATATTTATCTATATCACATACACACATATATATAAATTATGTATGATATATTTTATTTCGGAGTCACATGAGTGACTTCATGAAGACCCCGCCAGCACGCATGCGCGACATATCGTCGCGCGCATTTGCATGGACAAGCTGGGGGGGGAGTGGGCTTTCTCCACCATCTCCTTCATAAAAGGCCGTTTCAGGTAAGTGCACTAACCTTTAGTTGGTTACAGCATGGACGGCAAAGTGAAAGGGAGGGCGAAACTTTCCAAGAGCCGCGGGATGCCGACAAACCAGCGACCACTTTCTCCGGAGCTGCGAGACACACCGGCAGCAACCGGATGGCTGGGGGTAAAGGTGCGGAAGTCGGGCGCTTCAGTGACACCAGCGCCCGACTTATCTCCCGAATGGATGTCCGCACTGGAGCTGGAAATTCCAGACCCAGACTTTGTGCCCCCATCCCCCAGGAAGCGGGGGAGCAAACAGGTACGTGGCAAAGTGCCCCGCTCGCCGACAGCGGCATCACCCCATGTTGCTGTGGATCCACGGGGGCCGGGCCGGGGAACGGCTGCGCTACAGGCGAGCCCCGCAGCCACAGCACGCCACGTACAGCTGCTGGGGATATCTGCTGTAGGACAGTCTGGCGGAGCTAGTGCTGCGTCGAGCAGCCCTGCAGGAGCAGGAGCTGCCTACAGAACGCCACGTCAGGCTGCGGTCAAGGGCGCCGGTGGCAGCAGTAGACGGTCGGTTAGCTTAGCTCTGGCAGCTGCCGACCATGCACCTCCACGAAGAAAATTGGGCGATCGTGGAGGTCAGCCTGCACGGATTTCGGGGAGCCAGGTACCAGGGACCGGCGCCGAATCATCTCCACTGCCTTCCTACCAGGCAGGTGGACCGCCACAGTCCGCTCGAAGGCTGACTAGCGGTGAATCCGTGCGGGAGTAATATGGGCCTGCAGGAGCAGTAGCCCACGACAACCTATCATCGGACCCTAGTCGGCATCTTTTGGAGTTGTGGTCCGCTGGTAGAAGCCCCAGTGAATTTGCAGAGCCTGGGGAAGTCGGCTTGTCCGCCGCAAGTAGCGGGGACAGTCGCATTGCTCGGTTGGAGCTCTTGGTGGAGCAACTACTCCAGCGGGACATGGGCCTGGATGAACGGGAGTCTCGGGCCTCAACTAGCCACGCCAGGAGACCACTCAGCATCTCGTCTTCTCCAGCCAGGAGTGCCAGCAGTTGTCAGGCCACTGCCTTCGATGAAGACCCAGGGATGCCGGAGGCCACAGAGCCAGAGCACGATGTGGACCTGCTGGACGTAGTGGGGAATTTGCCACGGCTACCCACACAGGGGAGCCACTGCACCCCAAACTGGAGGGCACCATTAATTACGTGACCACTGACCAGCTTCAGGGTCAGGTAATTAATGAGACCATGGACAGGTTTAAGCCGCCTGAGAGCTGCATCAATCTCAGTGTTCCCACGGTTAATGCCCAGATCTGGGGAAACTTGAGCATATATATTTCATAGATATATATGAAATCTCTTTTTACGTTTGCTTCTCGTATCCCTCATCACATTTCTCAACTATCAGGAAGATCACACTTTCCTCTTGGTTTAAATATATAAATCCCTCTAGGTTTAGAGGGATATGGGCCAAATACAGACAAATGGGACTAGCTTAGATGGGGCATGTTGGTCAGCATGGACATGTTGGGCCAAAGGGACTGTTTCCGTGCTATATGACTCTCTGACTCCAACACAATGCCAAGCCGATAAATAAAACTACCCTGCAAAATGCATATGCTATGCATAAATTGGCAATAAGTTGACAAGCAAATTGAAAATAGTATTCTGCTAACAACGTAATAAATGAGAAAACAAGTTCAGTGTGTGGATATATATATATATATACACTAAAATTGTTTTTCTCATTCATTATGTTGTTTACAGAATACTATGTTTACATATTTCATTGTGCTGCTACAAGTAGGAATTTCATTGTTCTGTCTGGGACATATGACAAGATGACAAGAAATAATTCTTGACTCTTGATGTCTCAAGAAGGGTCCCGACCTGAAATGTCACCGGCCCATTTTCTTCTGAGATGCTGCCTGACCCGCTGAGTTTATAAGACATGTGAATGATTTGTCTGTGGATGTAGGAGGCTGGTAAACTATTTTCTCTGTTTTCTCGTGAGCAGAGGACATTAAGATGGATTTTTTTTAAATGATGAGCGTATAGATAATTGAGACGGCAAGAAACTTTCCCCTGAGTTAAACCAAGGAACATGGTGAATGGAGGTGCAGGCTCAATGGACCGAGCAGACTATTTCTTATTGCATATGTTATATTGTACATAGCGAAAATAGATTATCCACTTGTTATCACACCATTGGCTCTGGAATCCTGCAGTGCAGAAATAGTTACCATATTTCCCTTATTTCAGCTGTAACTACATTTCAAGAAGTTCTTCACGGGTTGTGAACTGTTTTATAACCCTTGGTGAGTAGAACATAAATGATAAACTTGCCTTCTATTTTATTTCTTTACCATTCTAACCTCCTTTTGCCTTTGCTTCTCGTACCTCTCATCACAATGTTCAACTATCAGGAAGATCACACCTTCCTCTAGGTTTATAAATATATAAATCCCTCTAAGTTTAGAGGAATATGGGACAAACATAGGACTAGCTTAGATGGGGCATCTTGGTCAGCATGAACAAGTTGGGCCAAAAGGCCTGTTTCCGTTCTATATGACTCTCTGACGATCAAACTACCCTGCAAAAATGCATACGTTGTGCATAAATTGGCAATACGTTAACAAGCAAATTAGAAATGGAAATAAATCATCACAATAAAGGTGATTATTACACAAACCATGGAGTTCTCACTTCCAAAGAAGATCGATAGTAAGTTACAAGTATTGGATCATAAACAACATTCATCAGTGAAAAGCAAAATGTCAATCATGAATGCAGATACACTGGAACATCAGATGCAGGATCCAACTGATAACAAACAAACCTGACACTTACATAAATTATAACAGACGCAAAAAAGATACCACAACAGCAAGATTGGCTGAGTAGAAATATGACCTCAAAGGCATAGGAGAGATAAAGCAGAGGGCAAAATTACAAGCACAGAAAACGTGACCAGGTCAGAGTGTAGGACAGGGGTCAGAGAGCAGGAAGGGGATCAAATGGCGGGACAGGAATGAAAGAGTGAGCAATACTGTTTGAGATCTGCTAATAATATATTATCTTGCACAGTGCTCCACAAACCCTCTCAGTCACACTGGATAGGAAGGGAAAGGATTGCTGAAAACTTGTTCGGATTAATCTGAGCCCAGTGGAATCAGACATAATCCCCACTGATTAATTCATTCAATAGTTTGAAATTTTCTGTATAGCTTTATAACATTAAATAATTTACAGTTTGGGTTTTTAGTTCTACCTGCTTTAGCATTAAAAATATAAATAATTTATAACTTGGAGAGTTTTGTGGAAATTGAAAGAGCTTAATTAAGATATATAGAAGTATGAGCCAGTGACAAGCAAGTTCCCGCAGCAATGATTCTAGCCACAAGCCATGCAATCAGGAATGGGCAGTCTATTCCTGCCCCAATATATCAGTTGCCAAGACTATGGCACCAAACCCATGAACTCATTTAACCAAACAGCATAACTTGGAATGAGGCCAATGTTCAGCAGAGCTTTGGTTGAAGTCAGGACAATATATCTCTATTCCAGCAGTTTGTTTCAGGATTAAGAGGTGCCAGCGTTATAAAAACAATGTAATATTACTCTCTTTATCAAGTAGGTCAGTGCCTGGCAATGACTCACTTCATTTCAACTTGCCCTCATCACCCAGCCTTCACAAAATGTTATTAGTTGCCAGTCGATAGGCAGCTTACGGGCTAAATCCGCCAGCAGTACCGACCCTCTTGGCCCACAGCAAACCCCATAAATTTGAGAGAAGTTGAGGGATTCCAAACTTTCTTCTGACTCCTGAAGCTATCGGGCACAGACTCTCAAAGTTACAGTTTGGTAGTTCAGTTCAGTTTAGTTTATTGTCACATGTTAGTGAAAAGCTTTTGTTGCGTGCTAACCAGTCAGCAGAAAGGCAATACATGATTACAATCGATACATGGTAAGGGAATAACGTTTAGTGCAAGGTAACGCCAGCAAAGTCCAATCAAGGATAGTCCAAGGGTCATCAAAGAGGTAGATAGTAGTTCAGCACTGCTCTCTGGTTGTGGTGGATGTGAACTGGCAATCCCTCACAGTGAGGCCCCTTATATAGCTCCTGCACCAGGAGCGCCTTCTATTGATGAAGCCAGCCAGAGCATTGGGGCAGACAAAATGTGTAGGTAGGAACTTTGGATGCTGGTTTAAACCAACGATAGACACAAAATGCTGGAGTAAATCAGCGGGACTGCATCTCTGGAGAGATGGAATGAGTGACATTTCAGGTTGAGTCCCTTCTTCAGACAACTGGTTTTACTGCCATCAATTCTCTTATGATGCCCAAACAAACAATGAAGCAAAAGGAAAGGAGGAACTTACCGATTGCTCAGACATCGCCGCAGTGAGTATGAGGCACCTCCAGCACAGGTCCGCGAGCACTCACTCCACTGACCCCAGGCATCCCACTGTGAGCCTCCGTCCTCCTCCGAGCGGGCTGTCCGCCAACTCTGAAATACACAGGCCAACCTTTGTCTCAATATATTCAAACAGCAGATACCAAAGGAGACAGCAGCCGAGAAAACTGCATCTCCGGCTTTATGCTAAGATTGAGTGCTTGGTGGGTTTTTAGCCCTGAAGGTAGATTATGCACAATTAAGAATAACAAGAAATTGTTTTTCTAACAATAAGTGCACCATTCATCATCAATTCATGTCCTTTAATATGCATACTTTCATAATTTTATTAGGTTAGTTCCCAATGCTAGAGATCAGGATTTACTCTGGGATTTCATTCTTCCATGAAGGGGTTTTAATTTTCAGGTGAAATATTTAACATTGCGAGTAAGGTTTCTGAATAACAATGCGAATGAATTAAATCCAGCGACTAAGGCTTGATGAGTGAGCAATGTCTAATTTTTAACATATAAAATTCTCACCACATCATATGCACAGATCTTGTCATTCATGCGAGGCAAGATTTTTACAGAGGGTTGTGGGTTCCCAGAATGTGCTGCAAGAAGTGGTGGTTGGCAGATATGATAATGGCATTTAAAGGGCCTGTCCCACTGTACGAGCTAATTCAAGAGTTCTCCCGGCATTTAAAAAAAAATCAAACTCATGGTAAGCACGTAGAATGTACGTAGCGGGTACATCGGAGCTCGGGACGTCTCGTAGCAGCTCGTAACGCTAACGGCAGGTACCCAAGAAACGCGGTAAGCTCGTGAAGATTTTTCAACATGTTGAAAAATGTCCACGAGAGGCCCTAGTACCTACGAACGGCTATTACCATAATTCTCCGAGTTCGAATCAGGGGAAACTCGGGAGAACTCTTGAATTAGCTCGTACATTGGGACAGGCCCTTTAGAGGCTTTTAGATAGGCACATGGGTATACAGATAATGGGGCAGGCAGAGGAGATAAGTTTAACTTGGCATAACGTTTGGGATGAATACAAAGCTGGGTGGCAGTGTGAGCTGCGAGGGGGATGCTATGAGGCTGCAGGGTGACTTCTATAGGTTGGGCAGATGCATGGCAGATGCAGTATAATGTGAATAAATGTGAGGTTATCCACTTTGGTGGCAAGAACATGAAGGCAGATTATTATATGAATGGTGTCAAATTAGGAAAAGGAGAGGACCAAGGAGGTCCTTGTACATCAGTCACTGAAAGTTAGCATGCAGGAACAGCAGGCAGTGAAGAAAATAAATGGTATGTTGGCTTTCATAGCAAGAAGATTTGAGTATAGGAGCAAGGACATCCTATTGCAGTTGTACAGGGCCCTGGTGAGACCACACCTAGTATTGATGCAGTTTTGGCCTCCTAATTTGAAGAAGGACATTCTTGCTATTGGGGGAGTGCAGCGTAGGTTCACCATGTTAATTCCCAGGATGGCGGGACTGACAAAATAATGAAAGAATGGAGCAACTGGGCTTGTATTCACTGGAATTTAGAAGGATGAGAGGTATTCTTATAGAAACATATACAATTCTTAAGGGATTGGGCAGACTAGATGCTGGAAAAATGTTTCCGATGTTGGGGAGTCCAGAACCAGGTGTCACAGTTTAAGAGTGGGGTGGGAGATTGCAACCTTCACGTGGTCCGCCCTGTTTCGACGAATGCAATCAACCTGGCATGCACAATCAAATAAGATCAAATAGAACAAGTTGGTCTACAACTTTAGGCTGAGCACGCCATAAGCAAGAAGAAGTTTAAGAATAAGGGGTAGGCCATTTAGGACTGAGATGAGGAAAAACTTTTTCACCCAGTTGTGAATCTGTGGAATTCTCTGCCACAGAAGGCAGTGGAGACCAATTCACTGGATGGTTTCAAAATAGAGTTAGATATAGCTCTTAGGGCTAACAGAATCAAGGGATGTGGGGAGAAAGCAGGAACGGGGTATTGATCATGTTGAATGGCGGTGCCGGCTCGAAGGGCCTAATGGCCTACTCCTGCACCTATTTTCTATGTCTAACGTTGTGGCATGGAGGGTTTGTTCCTGTATTGTATTGTTCTGTGTTTTAATCTCCCCACTAGCAGTTGCACTGAAGAGGAAAGACAATGAGTGTTGTGGTTCAGTGCAGGTGTGGTGGGAGTGGAGGTACAATTGGGATGATGAGGGGTTCACCTTGGGTTGGGGATAGGATTGAAGTGGGATGGGTGGAGATGGGGGGGGGGGGGGATGTGGATTTGGGTTCGAGTGGGGATGTGATATGAGGTGGGGCTAGTTTTGAGTAGAGGGGATTGTTGAGGTGCTAGACAAATAGGGTGAGGTGTGGGATGGGTTTAGATTGGTGTGGGGATTGTTTGAGGCAGAGAACGGGTTGGATTTGCAATGGGATTTGGATATGGGGAGGGATTGGGTTAGGTTTGTCAGGGTGGCTGTGGTGGTGAAGGACCTGGGTGATGTGCAGGGTGGGTCTGGGTTGAGATAGGGTTGGAGCAGAACCTGCATGGGTGGGTGTGGCAATGCAACGAGGATGGTTGACGAAATCCTATCTATCTGCTGCTTTTGCCTACTGTCCCTTTAAGCATGGGGCAGAGGACACACAGCAGTTTGTAGATCACCATAATAGTAATATCATTTGCACACAGCACAATGTTGCATTTGAACAAAAATAATCAGAAAAAGAAAATAAGAAATCCACATAGAACAGCGTAAATTTTAATAAATGAACATAGGATATAAAAGCAACAGTTAACCATTTGGCCATTTGAGCCTGCACAAAAATAATTTCTTGCCCTATCCCCATAGGTCTTGATGTCCTTAATGAGGAAATATTATCAGTCTCTATCCTGAATCTACTCAACCACTGACCCTCCACAATCCTACTGGATAGCAATTTCTAAGGATTCACTGTACTCTAGGTTACGGAATTTCTTCTCATCTGTGGATTCAAGTCATTAGATTCCTTAAAAGATTCAAGTCCACAGTGCCCGGAAAGTTACCTGGATTGAAAGGCTTTAGTTATACAATGGGATTAGATAGGCTGCGATTATTTTCCTTGGCATGAAGAAGAGAAAAAGGCTGAGTGCCCTAACTAAAGTATAAACATTATGAGTCATAGACAGAATAGACAGTCTTTTCCCAGTGGATAGGGGTATTAAAAGCAAAGGAGCGTAGGTTAAAGATGAGAGAAAGACGTTTTAATGGGGATATGAATAAAGTATTTTAACGTAAAATGGAGTTGATAAATTGAACTTGGCGGAGATGGTGGAATCAGCTATAATTACTGTTATAGAAACATTTAGACAGACGCTCAAAGAGGCAAGGCATAGCATGATACTAACCGATCGGATGAGTTCAGCATGGATATGGTGGACAGAGGAGCTTGTTTCTGTGCTGTGGAAATCTGATTCTATGAGTCCATCTCTGTCCTGAATGATTGATGTATATTTTAAGTCTCTAAACCCCAGGGTTCTAGATACATAGCCAGGAAAATCACCATACATGCATTTAGCACATTAGGCCCGTCAGCATGTTGTGTGATTTCAATGGAAAACTTCTAATTTTTGCAAATTTAAGAGACATTGGGCCAGTGTGATTCAACTCTCCTCAAGGGACAAATCCTCAAGGAATCAACCTGGTGAATGGAAACACAAGCAGTATACTACAGAGCTCCAAAGTATCCCAGACTGGAGGCCCAAAGATGGATGGCTTGTGTAACAGGGTTGCAGACGTTAAACCAAGGTAATCATCAATTCCATTCATCCAACAGAAGAAGCCTGACTTTGAATTCCTGGTGGCAATTTGTTAATAGTACCTAACCCAACAATAGAGATAATTACATGTGAACCGAGCCAACGATTTTAAATGTGAAACCATAAAATACATCAGATTAGCTGCTGACTACAAGAAGCAGGAAGCATGGATAGTCTGAAGAAGGGTCTCGACCCGAAACGTCACCAATTTGCATTCAACAATTAGCCTGTAATACTGCACGTATTTTGGTATGGGAGAAAACTGCATCCATGGGAAATCTCCACAGCCAGGGTGAGAATGTACAAATAACACAAAGATAGCACTGGAGGTCAGAGGATGGAACTCGGGGTCATTGTAGTGTGAGGCAGCAGATCCACAAAATGCACCCACATTCCTAGCTTTCAATCGTCACGTTGGGTGGGTGGAATTAACTTAATGAAAATTAGAACAGGGATTCCAAATATTCACAATACAATGTCAGTGGTGAAGTAATTTGTGCCAGTGGCTTGAGGCTATGACCCAGATACAGTTTCCCAGAAGTAAAAAAACATTTGTCATGGTTGTTAATAAATTGACTCATGAGCTTAATAGCATCCTTCTATATCGTAAGGCGAGATGGAAATTTATGGAAAATAATTAGCAGAAAGACTGACTTGGAAAATGGTACCGTCAGAGAAGCCCAAAGACCTGGAAGGGCTTGATTGATGTGTGATCCTTTGCTGAGACCACAATCAGATCTCAGGTGAATGTCCCCATGCCGAGGCCAGGAGCTTCTCCAGGAGGTGGCGCAACCTCCAGCTAAGTATCTGGCCTTGCACCATTTCCTCAAACTCCACCTATAATGCAGATGTAGAATGAGGCTTACGAAGATGGACTAAAGACGTTGGTAACTGAAGATGTTAAAACACATTCTCTCAGTACGTCGATCACATTACAGGATTTTTTACAGTGGTCTAGTTCTGGAATTCTGGCCGATGACGTTCATCAATGAGTCACCTTTGCAACCCTAACACAATTTCCACTTTAGGCGTGCGTGGCATGATGTCACACAATTTTGGTGCAATTTTAGAGCATTGTTACGGACCATGGATCATGTCGTCATGGGGTATCCATCCATCACAAGTTCCACTGCGAGCAGTTACTGCCATGCCAGTGCACTAGTGGAATACATCAGCTGCAAGGTCAGTGAATTGTCTTCTTTCATGAATTTTCAGGATCTGAGTGTAACTGGCAAGGCCAGCAATGAGCACCAGCATCAATTGCTCATCAGAAGGCGAGTCGGCACTGTGTCCTTGATTGACTGCCATCCTTCGTCCGTTAGTCTCGTCTATGTCATGCGGCGCTGTATTTACACCTCAAGCTACTGTGCCATGTAACATAGATTTACTTGTGAAAATGTGTAACCCCGGCCACTTGGACACAATACTTTGGTCCTTGCTTGCATGATCCGATGGGGGGTTAACTACCAGAGCATTTGCATATCCCTGCTGCCGCGCCCACCCTGCACACTTTTAGGGTGCACTGGAATTTCCGTGCAAGCTTCTTCCAGAATATTGCTTCACGAGCTGAGAGGATTTTGTGCACGGTGCTTCCTATTGTTCTGCTCCAAAGCCATTTTCACCAGCTGTTGAATTCAAGACCATGGGGCCAACAGGTGGTCTCGGGGCCTACCGAAGAGTGAATAATGAGCCACAGATTGGGGCTTCTCTCGGTCACATTTGTCACCTGTAAATATCATTGGAAAAGCCAAGCAGTGGGGATGCATAATAACTTTCAAAGGCAACAAAACAGAAAAAAGTTGGGTGAAAATAGTCTCAGGTGCTTGCAGGTGAACGCACCACACATTACATCAGGCTGCAGTGCAACAGCTTCACAGCAGGTAGAATAATCGGCAATTGCAATAATCGCAGCTCGCCAAAAGGGAACTCTGATTTGCACATGGATCAATCTGGACTGAAATGTCCGACACAATTGTAAAATAAAGCTTTTGTTTAACAAATCATTTACATTGAATCAACCCAATGATTTCAATCCTGCAGACTACAGGTGGTGCAGTATAATTTATTTAAAAACACACAGGGTTACCTGCAGAGAATTTAACTACCCACTCGTCCGAACAAATTCAAACACTTTTTCCAAGTACATACCATAGTTTAATTGCAAACAGCAGTATTTTCCCTTCACTGTAACAAGTCAGCATTCCTAGGATTACAATAGTTCTCCTCTGCATTTGCGGCATGATTGCCCATTTTTTCCCCCTTGTTTAACTTTTACTGAGGAACCCAGAATCCACACGACTTCAGACTGGGGCTCATCGCTTCCCTCGCTGCATTAGACCAAGTTTGGAATTAGTATACAAGCCATGTCTCACTGCCTGAGGGTATTTGCTGGTCTTTTGTATCATTGTTAAATTAGGACGATATAAAAGGGCAAATTACGGTATTTAAATCCATTACTTTAATTGGCTCGAAGCTGTTATTCGGAACAGATGAACAAAATCAGTTGATGTTCAATATTCATGATGTTTAGAATGATAACTTGGTTTTAATACTGAAAGGTATGCAATGAATAGGGTAAGCTGAAATGTGATCCCCAATCTTGGCATGTTAAAAGTATGCAGCTACACGCCAACACTTTATACTCTGTACTTAGGAAAGCACTCATGCATCACATGGTTCTGTTCCCTACTGGCCACTTCCAAAGCTTCAGTGAATCTTAATTACCCTCAATGCACTCTCCAGTCATGGCCATTATCTGCTTCAGTGGCTATCAAGCCCCTCTGCCTTCCAACTCAAAGCTCAGAGCAGGATTCAGCCTTAATTCCCTCAGTAAATTCATACTGCTTGACTGTACTACACAGCTCATTCAATTTAGCTCACATGAAAAGATATTTTCACAACAGAAAATAGAATTACTTTCAGAAAATATGAATTTCAGTGTCCACAAAAGAGTCCCACAACTTTTTATCTATATACATCTGTGGCATGGAGATCCAAAAATACATCACCTTTATTCATCCAGTCCCTTCATCAAAATTGATGAACTTTGTTCAGAGAATGAGGAAAACCAGTGGATGTACAATATTTATATTGTGAGAAGGTGTTCGATAAGATACCACATCAAAGATTATTATAGCAAATAATAGGTCATGGTGGAGGAAGTAACGTGTCACCAAGGATAGAAAATTGTCTAGCTAACAAGAAACAGAGTGTAGGCATAAATTCTTCTTCTTCTTCTAGTTGGCAAGATGATATGAATTATGTGTCTCAAGGATTACAAGGATACTGTTGCTGAATTTGTGAATGAGACGAAGGTAAAAAAGTAAATTGTGATGATGACAAAGAGGCAATAAAAGATAGAGATAGGTAAAGTGAATGAGCAGAGATCTGACAAATTGAGAATAATGAGAGGCATTGTGAAATTGTCCATTTCTGTAGAAAAATAAATAAAAGAAACACCTTGATAGACACAAATGCTAGAGGAACTTAGCGGGACAGGCGGCATGTCTGGAGCGAAAGAATAGGTGCAGGGCCGGATTTAGATGAAGAGAGGCCCTAAGCTATTTCACTTGTGAGGCCCCCCCCCATCCCCCACCCCCCACCCCCATGACTAGAGGACCATGACTACCTGACAGTGACAGTGTGACACTTTTAGATCCAACTGTATGTTGTCATTAAACGGTTTTAAAATACATATTGAATTCACCGCGGAGCGGGCGATACTTTACATGGATCGCTGTTTGAAGCTCTGGAGTGTTGGGCCTGCTGCTTCAACATCATGGAGCTGTGGTTTGCGGAGCTCCCAGCCTCGGGCCGCGCTGATTTCAACATCGCGGAGCCCTGGGATCCCTTTGCCGAGGATCGCCAGCGTGAATCTCCACCCAGCTCAGCCGCTGGACTTCGGGAGCCGCGGTCTCCGGTAGGAAGTGGCCGATTCGGACGTCCAAGCCTGTTCTCCCGTTCTGACGTCGGATGGTGACTCCCAAATTTCATTGTACCAATGGCCATGAGGGGGGGTCCAAGAGGACGGGGTCCATTGGAGACGGGAAAAGGGATCATCATTGGGGGCGAGGACTCCTTCACATGGAAGAACGGTGTGAGGCGAAGGCGATGGGAAGAAGAGCTCCAAATTGCGGCGGGCGCAGAACTCATTGAGGTGGGAATGGAGGGGGACAAAGGTGAGGCCAGGGCCGGCCTTAAGCCGATTGGACCGATTGCTCCCAATTGGGCCCCACAAGTAATCTACTCTTGGCTCGGGTAGATGTACCCCGGGTGGAGGGGGGAGAGAAGGGCGGAGAGAGAGTCGAGGGGTGGTGGGGGAAGAAAGGGGTAGACGGGGAGGGGGGTGTGAGGGGGAATGGAGAAGGGGGAGAGGGGGAGGTGTGTCATTCCCTCACAGTCCCAGGGCAGCGTTAGCACCCATCCAGTCGCTGTGCTTCACGCACACAGCCCCGGCTCCACTCCTCTCTCTCTCTCCGGGGAGACGCAGTGAACAATATACAGAGGGCCGGGCCGGGGGTTGGAGCAACGTTTACAAACCTCGGCCTCAGCTCACACCCGTCCGCCCGGACCCCGGCATCCGCTCCTGCCACCGGCCCTCTCCCTCCCTTCTCTCCTTCCCTCCCTCCTTTCTCTCTTTTTTCCCTTCTCTCATTCGCTCCATCCCTTCTTTATCTCCTTCCCTCCTTTCTCTACTTCCCTCCCTCCCTTCTGTCCTTTCTGCCTTCTTTCCCTCCCTCCCTCCATCCCTTCTCTCCCACCCTCCCTCCCTCTCTTCTCTCCTTCCCTCCCATACACACATCACGCACAGACAACTAACACACAGTTAGAATGGGGTAGACGCCCAAAGGGTAGGATGGGGCTGAAGCCCAAAATGTAACGTCTCAACTGGTTTTTCACCAATGGTTATTGGTTTTCCAGGATCTATTTAATTAAATTACATTTTTTTTTAATTTCAGAGTCACTAAAACAAGTGATATTGTAACTATGTACTTTTCAGAGGTGATCTACACATTTTGTTTGTTACTTGTAGGCTTACATGTATGCAATTTTATATTAAAATGTAGCTCTGATCTGTTTGGTCCATTAAGTCGCAGGCACTTTTTAAGCGCATATTTTGATTACTTTCCATTCTACCGTAGAGATATAAAGTCTATAATAGACTTTAATTATATTTCTATGAATCTACAGACCTTGGCTGGGAACCTGGGGCTCACAAAAATTGTTTCCAATTGGGCCCCGCACCTCCTAAGGCCGGCCCTAGGTGAGGCCTCTGCTGAGGACAGACCATTCGGTATCTGAGAGGGGGAGGTCAGGGGGGGGATGGTGAACACAAGGCAGGGATGGGGGTTGGTGCCGGAGGAAGGCAGGTGAGTGGACTGAGGCCAAGGCGATGTCTGGTGGAGGGGTATGAGGACTGTAGTGTGGGTGGGGAAGAGCTGAGGTCACATGGTTTGAAGGGAACGGGGAAGACCCTGTGGAACAGCCTCTGAGATTACCAGGGTTGGCTGACTAGCACTAGGACCCTGCGCTGTCAAACCCAGGGGAGTAGGAGTCTGCAGCGTGGAAGCTTCTGGCCCGGTGCTGGCTGCAGGTAAGGCAACTGCTGGCTGCAGGTAAGGCAACTGCAACGGCTGCGGGGGAGTGGCCAGGGTCAGCGGGCAAAGAGTAGGATGTCCCGGTGGGCGGATGATCGGTAGGGCGGCGAGGTTCGACGGGTCCGGTGAGGCAGCGAGGTGAGTAGGCCCCCTAGATCTCGAGGCCCTAAGGTTAAGCTTGTCTAGCTTATACTAAATCCGGCCCTGAATATGTGATGTTTTTGGTCGAGACTCTTCTTCAGACTGAGAGTCAAAAAGGTTTAAAGGTCAGTTTATTGTCACGTGTACCAATTAAGGTACAGTGAAACTCGAATTACCATACAGCCATACTAAAAAAAGCAACAATACACACAACTACATAAAAGTTAACATAAACATCCACCACAGCGGATTCCCCACATTCCTTACTGTGAAGGAAGGCAATAAAGTCTAATCTTCTTCCTCTTTATTCTCCTGCAGTCGGGGTGATTGAAGCCCCCGCATCGGGTCGATCAAAGCCCCCGTATCGGGGCGGTCGATGCTCCTGCGGATTGGAGCTCCCGCAATCGGTCTCTAACCAGGGATCGCAAGCTCCACGATGTTAAAGTCCGCAGACTCCTGTGATTGGAGCTCCAAGGTCGATACCTGGCAAACGGATTGCAAATTCTACAATGGTAAGTCCCGTAGGCTCCCGCAGTTGCAGGTCCCGAAGTCAGACTCCAGCAGAGGCTGCCAGCTCCTCGATGTTAGGCCGCAGTATGGACGGAGATACGATATGCAAATAAACCGCATCTCCGTCGAGGTAAAAGATTAAAAAAAGTTTCCCCCCACCCCTGACGTATAAGACAAGCTAAAGAACACTAAAACATACATTTAACACATACTAAAAAAAAAACCAAAGAAAGAAGGGACGAGACCCAGTGGAATTATCGGGGAGAGGGAAACTAGAGATATGAAGGGTAAGGTGTGAAAAGGACAGATCAAAGCATATGTTGATCAAGGAAATGGTTCAACACATTCCTACATAATGAGCGATTGTCGACATCTGAGGTGCAGAAGTATCTGGATAGCCCAGTGCATGATCAGCAAAAGGTTCATATGCAAGTGCAGAAGTGGTCAGGAAGACGAACAAAATGTTATCATTTATTGCCAGTGAAATTGAATACAAAAGTAGAGAGGTTATCCTACTTCCTGCCGCTCCCTGTACTCCCCTTTTCCTGATCAACTAATTCACTAGATATCTCCCCACATCTCTGAGTGTTTGCTTCCCAAGAAATGACCAAATCACAGAGCTCTGCAGTTTGCATGTAAGACCATTGAGCAGCAGAACAAATAGTTCTGTGCATAATGTTGCATTCCTCAATTAATATCATAACCTGTAAACAACATGGTGTTGCTCATCCCTCTTGGTCTACAATTCAGTACATCTATATTGAGTAGTGGGCAACAAGCTGAATATAATTAGATGTGTAGGAAGGAACAGCAGATGCTGGTCAATACCGAAGATAGACACAAAATGCTGGAGTAACTCAGCGGGTCAGGCAGCATCTCTGGAGACAACAGATTGGTGACGTTTCAGATCAGAACCCTTCTTAAGACTGAGGAGGAGTCTGAAGAAGGGTCCCGATCCGAAACATCACGCAACCTTTTTATCCAGAAATGCTGCCTGACTCGCTGAGTCACTCTAGCACTTTGTGTCTATCTTGATTATAATTAGATATCCGAGTACAAAGAATCAACCTAATCTTGACTAATATCATGAATTAATGAGACGTTTCATCACGATGGAAGTGCCTTTCCATGGAAAATTATACTCTATGTTATATGAAAGTATGAACTTCAACCCAAACCTAAGCAAAATTAGTTTACCGGTTTATCTATTATCATCCTAATGCCAAAGAAAAGCAAGGCAGTGAGCCTTAATTACTACTGTTCAGTGATTCTGACATTCACAATGAAGAAGTGCTTTGAGAAGCTGGTCATAACACACCTTAACTCCAGCGTCCCAGACAGTCTTGATGCACTGCAGTTTTCTAACCATTGCAACAGGTCCACGGCATACACTGTCTTCTTGGCCCTTAACTCATTGCTGGAACTTCTGCATTACACCTACATCAGTCGCCTATTAATAAACTATATCTCTGCCTTCAGCACCATAATCCCAACCAATCCTAATTCCAACCTCCTGGACCTGGGAATCAGCATTGCCCTCCGCAACTGGATCCTTGTCCTCCTGATCCATCGGCCACAATCAGAGTGGATACGTGACAAAACATCCAGCAAGATATTTCTCAACACCAGTGCCCCGCTAGGATACATTCTAAGTCGCCCAATATACATTAATACTGCCAAAGTGGAGAAGTTTGGGAATTTCAAATTCCTAGGCATAAAAATCACCAATAATTTGTCCTGGACCAAACACAGTTAAGGTATGGCCAAGAAAGATCACCAAGGCCTGTACTTCCTCAACAGACTAAGAATGTTGGGCAAGTTTACAGCAACTCTTACCAACTGTCGTCAATGTATTGTAGAAAACATCCTAGGCAACAGCTCGATACCGCAAGAAACGGCAGAGTGTTGTGAATGTAACCCACTCTGTCACACAAACCAGCTTCTCCCACATTGACTCTATCTCCACCATGCTGCCTCAAGAAAGCAACCAACAAAACCAAGGACTATTTTCACCCGATCATTCCCTCTTCTCCCCTCTTCCATTGAGAAAAAGATACAAAGGATTGAAAACACTTCCACCAGATTCAGAAACAGATTCTTCCCTGCTGTTATCAGGCTACTGAATGGTCCTCCCATCAGCTAAAGGTGTTCTTACATTCCCACTACCTCATTGCAACCATTGCACTTTTGTTTTAATCTGCACTTTCTCTGCAACTCTAATGCTATTATATTGTAATGCCATATTCTGTACTCTGACATTTATCTATTTGTACTTCTTGTTTGTAGCTGTGTATGGTTTGTATAGTGTGATTGAT
This sequence comes from Okamejei kenojei, assembly GCA_035221665.1. Classification (NCBI taxonomy): domain Eukaryota; kingdom Metazoa; phylum Chordata; class Chondrichthyes; order Rajiformes; family Rajidae; genus Okamejei; species Okamejei kenojei. The sequence goes on along the minus strand of CM069133.1, from coordinate 54,592,051 downwards.
TGGATATACATGACTATAATAAGTCAATATCAATATTTTTCTGCAATGCTACAATCTTTAAATGTGGAACTTAGAGGATAAGCATCTTGAATAAAGCAATTGTTAAACCACAAACGGGTACCAAATACACAAGGCAGCAGTGAGAGGGAGAGGGAATAGTCTTGGTCTGTAAAGACACAGCATGATTCCATAACAATCTTGCACCCATAGCTGCCATGTTACTGGTGGCAACGTGAATGTAGCATTTTACATCAAATATGTGTTGGACTAAAATATCCAACTGATGGTAAGTAGACAATGTAAAATCCTAGGATATATATGGTTTTAATAGAGTAGATGCAGAGCAAACATTTCCATTTCTGAGGAAGAAGAGCATAGCTAGAGGCTGCCAATCCAACAGGGAATTTTGTTGGAAACTTTTTTACCCAAAGATTAGTGAGAATTCACACGCACAAGGAATGATTAACATGAACAGTTTAGTTACATCCAAGGAGAGACTGTCTGAGTTATATAGCTCCAAAAGACCATAAACATCAGGAGGGACTGGGTACATACAAACTAGGACCAGGAGTAGGTTACTCGGATCATCAAGCCTGCTCCACCTTTATATAGGATTGGGGCTGACCTGATTGTAACCTCATCTCTGCATTCTCATCTCCTCCCACTAACCTTTGACCATATGGCCTGGTTCTATGCTGAATGTCACGTGTAATCCTGTAACATTTTAATAGGCATCCAATGGTGAAAATACTTTTCTGGGCTTGGTTTACATTTTTATATAAATTCCATGCAGGTTGAGTAATGCAGCATCTAATTTGGGAACAGGTCCGAGTGGGTTGCTTGCTGCAAGACATTTCCACCCACTATTCCATTTAAATTCCTTCCCTGGGTTTAGGTGCTGAACCATGTTGGGATTCAGTCCCTAATATTTGTATTCAGGATCACAGAGTTGTGGTGGAATCCTTTACATTGGGTTTTTGTTGTTGTTTTTCTTTACTACAGTCCTCCACATTGGAAAGCAGTCTCATTGTGCTGGTGATCTCTTTGTGCTTGTCTGCAATGGAGATGTAATTCACATATTTTGGTATACATTTCCTTGTGTTGGCCAAAATTCTCTGTGTTTGGATACAGTTCAATGTGTTTCGATATAGTTCACTTTGTTGTGGTATGGCTGTAGAGACTGTTTCATTATATTTCATTCAGTGTAAATAAAAAAGACAGAAAGTGTTGGAGTAACTCAGAAGATATCTCAGAGGATCCAGCATCTCTGGAGGATATGGATAGGAGAGATTTCGGGTCTGGACCATTGTTCAGCCTCTTGTGTTTCTGTATAGCACACTGTGTTGGGACAGTTCAACTGTTTAGGTGCAGGTCCCTGTGCCTAGAGTTTATGTAGCTAGGCTGAAGTTCACTGTTTTGGGATCTGCTTCATTATTTTGATGTACAGTTCTCTATGTTGAGATACATTGGGTGGGGTACAGAACACTGTATTGGGATTTAGTTCACTGTGTTGGGGGACAGCTTTCCATAATCATGGACCCCTTTGGACCACACGAGCTAGTCCCACTTGCATGCGCCTGGCACATTTCCCTACAAACCTTTCCTATCCATGTACCCAATAGTCTTTTAAATGTTGTACCCACTCATACCACCTCCTCTGGCAGCTTGCTCCAAATATGCAAAACCTCCTCTGTGAAAAAGTTGCCCTCGGGTCACTTTTAAATCTTTTCCCACTTCACCCTAAATCCATGCTGTCTAGTTTTAGACTCTGACATCTGCTTTACAGCCTGACGCAAACTCTGTCCCTGAGTTCCTAGCTTTCCAAATAGCGACGTAGTCAATCTCGCTATGAAACCTCTACAACCCACCTCTACCAGACGTACTCTTGCTCTCCATCCTCGCTGCTCAACTCTACATATCTAAGCCTTTTCCTTTCATAAGCTTCATCTACTGAGTTCTCCTAATGCACCGTCAGCTATAAAATACACTCTCGCTGACTAACTGACCATAACACTATATCAGGCCTCAAAACTAGTAGTAATTCTTTTTAGCTTTCCTCCTAAATCTACCTGCATCTCCCATTCATTGGCTCCCCGTAACTGGCCTGACTCATACCTATCTGCAAACTTCCCTCTTCTACCTTTCCCAGCCTGGGGGAATGACTGTGGCTATTAACCTTATTTATGTTCTTCATGAGCATATTAAAGACTGAATCCCAACATGGTTCAGCACTCTATCAATCAACCTTCTTTGCTCCAGAGCAAGAAGACCCAGGCTATCCAATCTATCCTTAAAACCTAAACCCTCCAGACACAGTATCATCTTCATAAATCTCAATGCATTCTTTGAAATTTACTGACATTAAACCAATAGCTGGGTGACGACAATTATACACAGAATTCTAAATGTGTCTTAATAACATCTTATACAGCTGAAATATGACATTTTAACTCCTATCTTCAATACACTAACCAATGAGGACAAGCATTCAGAATGTCTTCTTCAACATCCTGTCCACCCGTATCACTACTTTCATGGAACTATCGATCTGCACCCCAAGGTCTCTCTGTTCTACAACACTCCCTCAGGCTCTATCATTTACTGTGCAAGTAAATGATAGTAAATGGTAGTTTCTCTTACCAAAATACAACACATTGCATGTATCTGAATTCCACATTAGAGTACATGTCATTGTGTTAGGGTTCAGTTCACTGTGTTGGGGAACAGCTCTGAATGCTAGGGTACAAGTCATTGTGTTATGCTACAGTGCGCTGCATTAAGGTACAGATCATTATGTTGGGAAAAGGTTTACCATATTAGAATACATGTTGGGATCCATTTCACTGAGTTGTGGTACAGATTGTGTTGTTGTATAGCTTTCTCTTTTGAAGTATAAATCTCTTTTGGGGCAAGGTTCACTGTGCTATGGTACTGGTCACTGCTTTGTGGTACAATTCATTATGTGCTGCACGGTGTTTAGATACGTATTTGGATACAACTGCTTGCATTGGGTACAATTCTCTCTCGCAAGGAACAGAATATATAAATATAACAGAAACAGGCAAGTGGCTCTCAGACCTGCCATTCAATATGATTGTGCCCAATTTCCCAAAGTCTCATTTCACTTCTGTGCCAGTACCTCATAACCCACAGTGGATTTGATCTTTCAATAGTTTATCTTCCTCCTCTTTAAATATCCTCAATCATCTAACCTCCAAAATGCCTTTGGATAGAAATGTCCAGGGATTCACCAATCTCTGCAGAAAGAAATTCCTCTGCATCTCAGTTTTAAATGACCAACCCCAGATCTTGTAATTATATCCCATCATTTAGCATCTTCCCTGCTGTGTCCCTTAAGGAACTACAGCTACTTTGTTTTAATAAGATCTCCCTTCATTCTTCCAAAACCCAAAGACTATAGATTGAATTTTTAGCTGCTTGTGACAGAAAAATCCTCTCATTGGTTTTTATTTCACTGTGTTGGTTCAGTGTTGGGGCTCCAGTATAATTCATGAGGTGCCATGTGTTGGGTTGGGGTATGGATCTACTGTGTTGGATTACAGTTCACTATGTTGGGGCGGTGTCCCATCAATACCAGATGCTTTTATTACATCATTTTTTTATGTTTTGTGTGAAGTGGCATTGTATAACTTAATGTGTTTTTACAGGCAGATGGAGAAGAATCTTATTCTTAGCATGCAGATTCTATTTTAGATAAGCCTTGAGATATCTGTGTGAAACCAGATGTCCGAAACAAACCATCTTCAATATATACTGGCTGGTAGCTCTTTTATAGTGGAACAATATCTTCCCACGCACACCGTGCGAGGGGGAGAGAGGGGGAGAGAGGGGGACAGAGGGGGACAGAGGGGGACAGAGGGGGACAGAGGGGGACAGAGGGGGACAGAGGGGGACAGAGGGGGACAGAGGGGGACAGAGGGGGACAGAGGGGGACAGAGGGGGACAGAGGGGGACAGAAAATGTGCTTGAGAGAGTGCTTGAGGGAGAGTGCGTGAGAGAGAGTGCGTGAGGGAGAGTGAGAGAGTGCGTGAGTGCATGTGAGAGTGCGCGTGAGATAATGCATGAGAGAGCGAGGGTAAATGAGTGGGTGAGCGAGTGGGTGAGAGATCGAGTGAGAGAGTGAGTGACAGAGCAAGTGAGAGAGCGAGCGTGGAGGAGTGAGTGAGCGTGTGAGAGAGCGAGTGAGAGAGCTTGTGAGAGAGCGAGTGACAGCGAGTGCGAGAGCGAGGGTACATGAGTGAGAGCGAGTGAGAGAGCGAGGGTACATGAGTGAAAGAGCGAATGACAGCGAGTGAGAGAGCGAGTGAGAGCGAGTGAGAGAACGGGGGTGCATGAGTGAGAGAGTGCGTGAGTAAGTGCTTGAGTGAGTAAGTGAGTGAGAGAGCGAGTGAGAGAGCGTCAGCGATCAAGCATGCGTGCGTGACTTTAGTTTAATGCTAACAAAGGGGAGCCTGATAGTTTGGCTGGAGGATCTGCCATATAGCTTGTGCAGAGCCAAACTCCAATCACCTTGGGAAAACATTAATTTCAAATCATTCAGTGTATGTAATTTGACCACTGTTCGGGTACATCAAAAATGAGAAACTATTTGCACGATTTCTTTGCACAATAAAGCAATTGCTAAACATTTTTGTAACACGTTGACCAAAGAAATGCTAAAAGATTTGAGAATTACTTTTTTGAGGAAGTGAAAAAAAATGATTGATGAGGGTAGGGCAGTGAATTTTGTCTGCATTGAGTGTAGTGAAGCATTTGGGAAGGTACGTCATTTTAGGCTCAAGAGTCAATTCCAGAGTTCAGTGTTTTATTGTCATATGTCCTGAAACAGAAGCATGAAATTCTTACTTGCAGCAGCACAACAGACAAACAATAATAGGCCAAAGATAAAAACAATGCCCATAAGTCTATGTAATTCAGAGCTAAGCTAAAGCACATGGGATCTATGTTGACATAGAAAATTGGGTATAAAATCAGCTCAGAAGACAGGTGTGTGACGCAAAACATGGTCGAGTTGTGGATAGCAATGATGGTTGTCAAAGTTTACGACACAATAGATATATCAGTTGGAAATTGGGGTGGAGAAATGATAAATGGAGTTTAATCTGAACGTATAAGGTAGTGAATTTTGGGAGGTCAAATGCAAGAGGAAAGTAGACAATAAATGGCAGGGCCCTTATTGACACACATGGTGCGTACATGGTGCACATCATGTACACCCTGCGTTGATGTACAGAGTGATCATGGGGGTCAATTCTATAGCCCCTTGAAAGTGGAAAAATAAGCAGCTCCGTTGTCAAAGAATGTATGCAGCATGCGTGCATTCAGCAGTTGAGGCATTGATCATAAAACCTTGACTTGGCCACATTTGGAGTATTATGTGCAGTCTATGTCATCACACTAAAATAAGGATGTCAAGGATTTGGAGAGGGTTCCTCAGAGGATGAAGAAGAGGATGTGTTCCGTTTTCTCTCTTTCCCAGTTCAGGTTTCTGACTTGAAATGTTAACTTTTTTCCTTTCCACAGATTATATCTGACCTCATGAATGATTCCAGCATTTCAGTTTTTATCCAATCGTTCTTTTCATTAAGAATTCTGGTTAGATTTCTCCTCGTGGTCCGTTTTCTCTGAAAGTGTTGTATCGCTGTGAAAGCATGACAGACAACTCCCAAGCCCATGCTCCAGCTGGGACAGTAGCTGAAGGGAGAGTTGGATAGCCTCAGCACCACAGTGATCCTTTGCCCCAAGATCCCAGTGGTCAGTTATGGTGAACCTTTGACAAGGAGCAATGCTCTCCATGAGTTTTGATCACTATCTGGTCATCAGCAACAAAAGCTGGATCAGGCAGCATCCCTGGAGAATGTGGATACGTGACATTTCAGGTCTGGACCCTTTGTGGAACTTTTCCCTCAACAATATTATAACAAGACGTTGATCCAATGGCCTTTCAACATTCTGGCTGGAATATATAGGAATACATTGGCTGGCATGTTCCTCAAACAACAATCAATGCCTTCCACGGGAGAATCACTTTTTGAGATATTTTGGAGGTGCCATGTTAATATTTATTTCTAATATTTATCTATATATTTATCTATATATTTATCTATATATTTCTAATATAATATTTATCACTAATCTTGGTATTTCAACTAAACATAGACTCTTGGGTACATATACAGCATGGACTGGCCCTCTGGTCCACAAACTGTGTTCCATCCAACCGCCACTCACTTACAGCAATCCTACCTTAATCTCACATTATTTTATTTACCGGTACATAGTTATTGAAGGGATGTGGATGTTGCAGGCTGAGCCAGCATTTAATGACCATCCCTAATTGCCTTTGAGAAGATGCTGGTGAGTTGTCAGCTGCCTTCTTGAACCAATGCAGTCCCTGAAGTGTGGCTACACTCACAAAGTTGTTAGGACAAGAGTTGCAAAATTTCAAACGATCACCAGTGAAGGAACGGTGATATATTTCCAAGACAGGATGGTGTGCCTCTTGGTGGGCAACTTCCAGGTGGGGATGTTTCCATGTCTTTGCTGCTCAGATTTTTCTAGCAGGCAAAGATCATGGGTTTGGAAGGTGCCATCTCAGGAATCTTGGTCTCATTAACCCCATCCAGATCCTACCACTTACCAACACATGAGTGGTGATTTATAGCAGACAATTGACCTACAAATTTGCATCTGTGGGATGTGATGCAGGGATATCATGCAAACACCACACAGACAGCACTCAAGGGCTGGATTGAATCCTGGCCACAAAGAAATGTAGAGTCATAAAGAACGGTACTGTGTGCCCAGCACAAAATAAAAACAATGCCATATTTAGAGCCTACGTAGATCCCCAGTTGGCTCAAACATTCAGATACAGTGCTGTGGGAATGCTGCACTCTGGAGCAGTCATCTTATGAACAATAATCCACCTGCTCTGTCCATGTCCCCCCCATTCTCCCTCCCTCCCCTGTGCCCCACGTGGACTCCACTCACCCTATATTCCTTCCTTTAACTTCACAATTTGCAACTCTTCCACAAGTCTGTCTCACACCTTCTGCTTTTATCTCTGGCCAAAAAAAAAAACCTTTGCCTGTGTCCAACTATTACCTGCCATGCTCTGTCCGACTCCTCTCTCCCAGCTTTCTATCACCCACCGCAATCGGTCCGAAGAAGGGTCCTCACCTGAAATGTCACCTATCCATGTTCTCTAGAGATGCTGTCTGATCCATTGAGTTACTCCAGCATTTTGTGTCCTTTTCTGCAAACCAGCATTTGCATCCTTATTTCTATAGTTGTTGTTTCCCTTTCAGATTTCCAACATAAGGCTGTAATGAAAGTTTGGCTTTGACCTGAAGGAAGCAGACCCAGAAATCCTTTGGGTGCCCTTTAAAGTGTGGTAAAGGGTCAGTCTTATCATGCCTGTGATTCTGTCAACTGTGGGCCTCTTTTAAAAATTCAGGATTCACAAGTTCACGGACATCAGAGATAACAAGGGCTGAGCAATACTATAGGGATTAATTTATCATCTCCAGGGTGGATTAATCAAAGAATAAAAATATATTGTATAAACATAATGCAATAATCATGGAATATCAATATTCACGTAGGGCAAATCAAAATGGTGAAAGAAGTATGATGGATGAGTTTGTAGAATTTAATGTACAGTGCTTTATGGGAAAATGTATCATGGGATCAGATAAAACTCTAGTTTAACATTGACTTAAGTAATGCATGAGGATTAGTTAGAAACTGGAAAGAGATTCTCCAGGGAAATATAATCACAGTTCAACACAATATTATTTATTCTTCAGTTGGATACTAGAACAATGAATTGAAATAAAGCCATTTGTGTGGGTGTGAGACCGAAAGAGTCTCAGAAGGTTGGGAAATTATATTAAGACATTTAACAACATAAAACATAACAAGCATCAAAAGAATTTGCTCATAAAGCTCATGATTCTCAACAAAAATATTTGATTGAGAAATAAATGCTTAATAAAGTAATCCAGCTAGGTTTAACTCAGGAGGTTAAGAATAGAGACACAAGGAACTTCAAATGCTGCATTCTTATATAGAAGACAATGTGCTGGAGTAACTCAGCAGGTCAGGCAACATCTCAGGAGGACGGATAAGTGATGTATTGGATCAGGACCCCTTTTCTGTATGCAACATGGATAAGTAACATTTTGGGTCTTGGAAGAAGTTGGAAGAACGTTCAAAACCTAAAATATATAGGCTGTCCATGTTCTCCAGAGATGTTGCCTGACCCGCTAAGTAACTTCAGCATTTTTGTTCGAAAAGCATTGAAAAACAACAGTGCGAATTATGAAGTAACCAGAAAGAGAAATAAGCCCAAGGATTGGCCGAGTTTAGGATGCTGTAACAAATGATCAAAACATTACCAATAATGGAGAAAATAGAGTGGGGGATAACTCATCAAGATTTAAGAGTTTCTGTAATATGAAAAAAAAGGAAAGAATAGAAAATAAGAAGCAGAAATGGGAGAAATTATAATAATGAATAGGCAATTAAACAAATATTTTGCATCTGAGAACTTTGTAGATGGTAGGATGAATATACCAGAAATAATGGATATTTAAGGATCTAATGACAGTAAGGAAAAACGGGAGCACACACATAATCAGACACACGCACATGCACACACACGCACACACCAAATATCAGACTTTTGGCGTGGGAAAACATTCCCTGACTGATTCCTAGCCCAGGGTCTCAAAGGTTGTGATGAGCAAACTCCACAAGGAGTGGTAATGAAAATGAGCTTTGGATGGTTTAGCTCCACTCTCAGCCATGGGGCACTGTCTATATTTATCTTAAGCTTATAGAAAGCCAGACTCTAATCAAAATCCCGATCCAAGCACAATTTTTTGGCAAACTTGCAATGTATTTATTGCAGTTCTATTGTACTTACTTTGAACTACATTTTTTCCTTCTTTCACGTCGAAGGGGGAAAGTGGTTATAGAATGTTTCTGTTTAATTTCGAGAGTCTAATTTCCAACGTAACTGACCACGTAAATATCTCAATACCTTTCCAGGTAATCAAAAATGACCAATGGGGCATTTGGAATCCTGGTTGAGACTGTTCTCTGCCAATGCTTGTCATGTGTTTCATTATTTAGTCTGGAACAATCTTAATTCCGGTCTCTGTGCAATTCCTCACCAGGAGGTAGTATCTAGTCTTAGAGCAAGCAATATCTTTCACTAACACATGGCCTTAACAACCTTTCCCTACTTCAACCCCCTCAATCATACCCCACCAACGGTAGGATTGAGGATAGACACAAACTGCTGTATAACTCAGCGGGATAGGCAGCATCTCTGGAGAGAAAGAATGGGTGACGTTTTGGGTCGAGACCCTTCTTAAGACTGAACTAATGGGTGATGTTTCGGGTCGAAACCCTTCTTCAGACTGAACTAATGTGTAACGTTTCGGGTTTGAGACCCTTCGTCAGACTGATTGAGGAGCTGAGCACTCTCACCTTGGCATAGATATATTCATGACTGGAACCTGCCGCTTATATTCGGCTAAGGAGGGGCGCGCAATGCTGTACCAACCTTCTAATGTTACATTAACAAAGTTCTCTCGGGGAATCCTGCCGACATCAACTCTGCACCACATTATTAGCTGTCCAGGAAAAGAAATCAAAGCAGTAACTAGATGAAGTAAGCGAGGATCGCAACAACAACTATGCACCTTTAATATAGTCAAATATCCCAAAGGCACTTTAGAAAGGCACGGCTCTTTCCTCTAGTAATTTGTCAGAGTTATGGATTTACCAGAAGGTCGTCCCTCAGTGGAAGGAAAGGAAGGAATGAAATAGTCCGTGAGTGCCAGCTCTCAAATTTCACCACTTTTGGAGTAACAAATCATCCTTCAGGAGTAATGACACTGACAGCAAGGCAGTTACAGCAAAATCACCACTTTATAAAAATCACAATTAGCCACTAACCTTTCGTATACTTTTTGTTACACTTACTATTATGCAAATATCTTCGGCAGAACGTTTGCATCTAAATGCCTGCATTGCAAGTTCCATTGTTTCCTTTCAAAAATACCAAAAGCAGGGAAAAACAAAATTTAAAAAAAATAAGAGCCTATCCCCTTTTCCATTGCCAGAAAACCCGTTAGATATTTGAAGGGTTACGATTGTGTGCGGGAGATGTGGCTGTTGTGTGTACAGACCTTGCCACCCTGTGTGCAAGCAATACTGCGCGTCTCTTCTCTCCAACACCGACAGATTGTCAGTGCACCTTAGAAAACATTTACAGGGCAAAACACATTTACACTTCTCAAACCTAACTACCAACAGATGGCAGTTGCTTGGTAACAGTCTTATTTTTAAAGACACAATTGAAAACCTAGTTCGTTTCTGGAAATATAAATGTGAGACTGTGCCAAGTATATATAATGAGTTTCATAAACCTGTACAAAGTACAAAAGCTGATATCAAATTCTTCAAAGTATTTTACAGAAAGGGGTAACGAATCTGGAAAAGGTCCTTAAGAAACTGGAACTCAGGAATTCAGTTAGAATAACAATGACAATGTTATTTACCAGTATCATAAAGAGCAGGATCTGAAGAAAAATAGTAGCTGTTGCCCAGTGACAGGGGTCCATGTTAGTGGGCTCGCTGGCGTCCCTGGTAACCTGAATAAGCTGCACACTGCTGCTCTGTGCAATGTCACAGAGAAGGATCCGCTAACACACTGCAGCCCTGTCTATTTGAAGCCCCATCAGCAGCCTGCAGCTTCCTGAAGAAGGGGCTGCGCATTTTCTGAACTTGGAGATCCAGGAACGGCAGCTGCCCAATCAGGCTTTACCTTATCAGACATGCAAATAGAGGAAAGGGGAGGGGAAAGAAATCCCAGCGCTGAGGCAGTGTGTATGTGTGTGAGAGAGAGAGAGGGAGAGCAAGGGAGTGAGAGTGCAGCTGTGTGCGAGCACTAAAGTGAGAGGCTTCTGGTGTGTGGGTACGTGAGTGTGTGTCGATATTTATGAAATAGTGTGAGAGTGTGCAAGGTAGTGAGTGTGTGGAGAGCATGAAAGCAGTGAGTATGACATGGTCTGTCGAGAGTGTGTGTATTATGTATGTGTGAGAGAGGGTAAATTATGTTGCATGCAAGAGCATATATTTGATCACGAAAGAATGTGTGTGCACATGCACGAGCGAGAGAGTGTTTCAGAGAAAGAGGGTAGAAGTGTTTTTGACAGAGCTTTGTTAGAAAGAGAGAGAAAAATGTACACCTGTGCAGTGGCGGACTGGCCAGGGTGTCAGCTTGCCCGATGGCAAGTGGGCCCCTGATGAAGTGGGCCCCTATATCAAGTGGGCCCCTGATGAAGTGGGCCCCCTTTGTCTCCTGGCAAACAATATTTTTAGACTCGGTCTACCACTGCACCTGTGTTTGAAAGAGAGAAGGGGAGAGTGTGAGAGAGGTGTGTGTGTGAAAGGAAGAGAGTTAGTTGTGTGTGAGGGGAAGACATTTCCATGCGTGGGAGAGGGAGAGGGAGACTGTGTATAAGAGAGGGAGTGTGAAGGTGCGAGGGAATGAGAGGTGCATAAGAGGGAGTGAGAGAAAGGGTTAGAGAGTCATAGAGTGATACAGTGTGGAAACAGGCCCTTCGGATCAACTTGCCCACACCGGCCAACATATCCGAGCTACACCAGTCTCACTTGCCTGTGTTTAGTACACATCCTTCCAAACCTGCCCTATCCATGCAACTGTTTCTTAAATGTTGGGAGAGTCCCTGCCTCAACTACCTCCTCAGGCAGCTTGTTCCAGACATCCACCATCATTTGTGTGGAAAAAGTTACCCCTTAGATTCCTATTCAATCTTTTTCCCTTCACCTTAAACCTATGTCCTCTGGTCCTAGATTCACTTACTCTGGTCACTTACCTGATCTATTCCTCTCATGACTTTACGCACCTCAATAAGATCACCCCTCATCCTCCTGCGTTCCAAGGAGTAGAGTCCCAGCCTACCCAACCTTGTGTGAGAGGGAGAGGAACAAGAAGTATGTGTGAGAGTTTGGGTGAGAACAGAAAGGGGATAGTGAATAAGTTAGTGAATAGGAAACAGGGTGCATGTGTGATTATGTCAATGTGTGTATGAGGAGGAGAGTGTGGCACAAGGATTAGCATGCTTGACATTTGCCAACTAATGGGCTGTCAAGAAGGACAAGGCAGATTAATCCCTACTTCAGCTGCAGTAACCTTTGGCCCTGCAAACCCTCTCTCATCTGTACTGCCTCTTGTCATTTAAACATTACAAGTACCCTGTCTGACCAGCGTCATCAATCAGGATCCCAGCAGCTGCAGCTGTCCAATGCCCAAGCAGCAGGCAGCATCATACAATTCTGTTATGCCATGTTTTAACAGAGAAAAAATAATACAAAGTTGTTCTGGTCAGCTTGACAGCTTTGGCCACTGTAAGCTGGCCAGGATCCTGTAGCCCCCAGTATGTGATGCTACATAGGCATGTTCTAATTTTGCACAGAGTGGATTGCCCTGGCATTCATTTCCAGGTAAAATTGCTCCAGGAACAACATTTGTATCAGGAATTGATTGTGCCCATCACGACAGAGCACCTAACAATTTCCCAGTGTCAATGTTGCACAGGAAATTGTGTTAGACATGGGTAAGATGCTGGATGAAAGGAGGATGGTGAATGTTGTGCCTCCATTTAAGGAAGGCTGCAAGGACAAACCTGAGAACTGTAGAGCATAGCCTAACATATGTGGTAGGTTAAAAAAGACACAAAGTGCAGGAGTAACTCAGTGGGTCAGGCAACATATCTGGAGAACATGGATAGGTGATTTCCCGTCCGAGTCCATACTGTGGTAGGAATGTTTAGTTTAGTTTAGTTTAGAGATAAAGTGTGGAAAAAGGCCCTTTGGCCTACCGAGGCCATCAATCCCTGCACACTAACACTATCCTACATGCACTAGGAGCAATTTTTACAATTTTACCAAGCAAATTAATCTACAAACCTGTAAGTCTTTGGAGTGTGGGAGGTATCTGGAGAACCCGGAAAAAACCCCATGCAGGTCATGGGTAGAACGTACAAACTCCGTACAGACAAGCACCCATAGTCAGGATGGAACCCGGGTCTCTGGCTCTGTAAGGCAGCAACTCTGCTGCTATGCCACTGTGCTGCAGCAAGTTACTGGAGAGGATTCTGAGGAATAAGATCTATACGTATTTGGATGGACAGTTATAGTCAGCATAGCTTTGTGCATGACAGACCATGTCTTTTAGTTTTTTGAGGGAAAAGTCATAGGCATTGTCAATAGGCAAGGCCTTTGATAAGGATCCACAATGTAGGCTGCTCTGGAAGGCTAAATCACATGGGATCTAGGGAGAGCTAGCTAAAGTGATACAGAATTGGCTTCATGGAAGGAACCAGAGGGTGGTGCTGGAAAGGTATTTTTCTGACTGGAGGTCTGTGATGAGTGGCGTGCACAGGGATTGGTGCTGGGCCCATTGCTGCTTATGATTTATAGCAAGGAAATGGATGAGAATATACAAGACATGATGAGTACGTTTGCAGATGATACTAAATTAGGTGGTATTGGAGAAAGTGAAAATGGTTATCAAAAATTACAGCAGGATCTTAATCAGCTGGGCAAGTGACTGAGGAATGTCTGTGAGAGTGTATTGCAGATAAGTGTGAGGTGTTGCACTTTGGGAAGTCAAAGCAGAGGGATCTATAAGCACAGTGCATAGTTTTCTGAAAATGATGTCACAGGTGTATAAGGTGGTCAAGAAGGTTTTGGGTATTTAGGCAATCGTAAGTCAAGTATTGAGTATAGAAATTGGAATGTTATGTTACAGTTTGAAAAGATGTTGGTGAGCCACACTTGGAGTACTGTGTTCAATTTTGGTCACTCTACTATAGGAAGGATGCAATTAAGCTGGAAAGAGTCTAGAGAAGATTTATGAGGATGTTGCCAGGCATGGAGTGGCAGAGCTATAAATTGAGATTGGAAAGGCTAGGACTTCCTTCCTTGGAGTGCACATACTTTATTACACAGGAGACAGAGAGTGATCTTATAGATGTGTATAAATCATGAGGGGAAAAGTTAGGGCGAGTCTTTACCCAGGGTAAGGGACTCAAAAACAAGAGGACGTGTTTAATGTGAGATGGACAAGATTTAATACGAACCAGAAGAGCAACATTTTCACTCCAACGGTGGTGGGTATACGGAATGAGCTGCTAGAGGAGGCAGTTGTGGCAAATATTATAACATCATTTCAAAGGCACCTAGACAGGTGCATGGATATGAAAGGATTAAAGCGATATGGGCTAAATGCAGTCAAATGGGACTAGTTTAGGTGCGACATCTTGGTCGGCATGGACGAGTTGGGCCAAAGGGCCTGTTACCATGCTGTATGACTATAATGCACATTTCCTCCCAATACTCCCATGTAGTTTAGCTCAGAACTTCAGCTGATATCCATTGTAAAACAGCATGTGCCGAACAAGGAGAACATCCTGCTAGTTTGTTGATTGGGCAGCTGCCAGACACTGCAGACTGCTCTAAACCTTCCAAAGTTCAGGAAATTGACTAAAGATCTTTTAATTTGGCTTAAATTATATGGAGAACAAGGGTGGACTTGGCACGGGATACTTTGTAACTTTGTCCGCGTCCTTTTTGTGGCGACTATTTCACTGTGACTTGTCACATGTGACAATAAAGTATTCAATTCAATTCAATTCAGAACTAGGGGTCATCCTAGGCTTTGGGATTTGCCATTGTAATATTTCTGGTTTCTCACAAAGTACAGGCAAGCCATTGACTCAACTTAAGTGCTGATCAGGATCTGCTGAAGTACCTGAAACATTGCCTCAACAGAAAATGTTTGCATTCCCTCAGAGATCAGACCATTGTGAATTCTGAAAATATCAATCACACACTTCCAAGATCATCGCATGGGCTGTATTTCAAAAGCGCTTCAGTGGATGCTTAAAGTTTGTAATATTTTCCCTCATTTTCACACAGAGAAATTAATGAAATATACAGTATTCACAAATTGTCCAAAGATATCAATGCAAGCTAGTGCCAGTAACTTGTCTTTATCAACAAGGACAAACTGTGACAAAGTCATCTGGGCGAGTCTAACAATGTCAGATTTTGGCTACTCTGTTACGAACACCCCAGAAAAGTAATGAAACAAAAGGACAAGGATAATATTTAGAATAATATTCATCTGTTTAATTAATATATGACCAAATGGTGCCAGCACAATAACCTAGCTCTCAACACCAGCAAAACCAAGGAACTGATTGTGTGCTTTGGAAGGGTTAGGATAGGGACCCACAATCCCGTTTATATCAATGATGGAAAGGGTCAAGAACTTCAAATTCCTGGGCGTGCATATTTCCGAAGATCTTTCCTGGTCCCAGCACACTGGTGTCATAATAAAGAAAACACATCAGCGCCTCTAATTCCTGAGAAGATTACGGAGAGTCGGTATGTCAAAGAGGACTCCCTCGAACTTCTACAGGTGCACAGTAGAGAACTTGCTGACTGGTTGCATCATGGCTTGGTTTGGCAACTTGAGCGTCCAGTAGCGGAAAATAATGCAGAAAGTTGTGACCACTGCCCAGTCCATCATAGGCTCTGACCTCTCTCCCATCTAAGGGATCTATCGCAGTCGCTGCCTCAAAAAGGCTGCCAGCATCATCAAGGACCCACACCATCCAGGCCACACACTCTTCTCTCCGTTGCCATCAGGGAGAAGGCACAGGAGCCTGAAATCGGGTACATCCAGGTTCATTAACAGCTTCTCCCCCACAGCCATCAGGCTATTAAACTCGCCATCAAACAAACTCTGAACTATAACAGCCTATTGCATTATCTGTTTATTTATGTGTATATACAGTATATGGTCAATGCTGTATAGACACATTGAACTGTTCTGTATTTATGCTTACTATATTCTGTTGTGCTGTAGCAAGCAAGAATTTCATTGTCCTATCTGTGACACATGACAATAAACTCACTTGACTTGACTTGTCTATATCACGGACAATCATCAATTTGCATGGATCTGTACTGTTGTTATCACAAGCTGAATCTATCACCTGATGGTGAAGCTTATTGAAGGAATTTGCAACTTTTTACTCTTGTCCATTTAATCTGAATGCAGATAATCATCCCCATTGGAAGTGACTCCCAGCAATGTCAGCCTATCCTTAATTTAGGTCTGGATGCACCCCTGGCATTCTTCTCATTCCATGTGACATGAACTTTCCTCACAGAACGCAGCTTATAACATTTTACATGGTGCACAGCTATTTATAACAGAATAACTAAACTATTTTAATGGTTTTCTTCCTGACACAAACTATTATAAGAAGTATCCTGTACACTCCCCCATTGTGCCCGGACACTTTGACCCAAGTGGTAGAATATCTGTGCACTGAATCACTTCCATGAGAGGAGACGTGAGTAGACAGGAATTCGTTATATGAGTTTTCAATTCCATTTCATTAAAAGGGTTGTCAAATTGGTGCACTCTGGTGTTAGATTTTTAATTAAAAATGCTTAAGTATTGCTGCTTCTCACATGTTTTACAAATAATTAAGATGTACTACTAAATATAGCAGTAATACTTCCAATTATATTAGTCAGGAAAGTGAAGTGCCTTCAGTGTGGAATGAGAAAAATCACCATCTGTGTTTTACAACAAGTCATGATCAACGTATAGTTACCACAGCAAGATTCTCCCTGTAGCAATCATTTTGGCTATTGCAAAGTAATTGAATTAGTCCTACTTCTAAGTGCATACAACACTTTAACTAGAAATGGCATTTTAGAATAGCTGTCATAACACATTTTGAATCTCATCTTGATATTACAACCAAATGAACAGGACAGGCATTGATTTAAGAGGCAGTTAAGGACTCAACAAGTTTATGCCAAGTCTTTTCAACAGCCTTTTCTCAATTCTCAGCAGAGAATTGTGGATGCAGCTCAGACCATCACACAAAACAACTTCCCTTCCATTCACTCCATTTACACTTCACTCGACAAGGCCACCAGCATAATCAAGGACAAGTATCACCACGTTTACTCCCTCCACTCTCTCCTAGAAACATAGAAACATAGAAACATAGAAAAATAGGTGCAGGAGTAGGCCATTCGGCCCTTCGAGCCTGCACCGCCATTCAAAATGATCATGGTTGATCATCCAACTCAGTATCCCGAACCTGCCTTCTCTCCATACCCCTGATCCCTTTAGCCACAAGAGCCACATCCAACTCCCTCTTGAATATAGCCAATGAACTGACCTCAAAGACCTTCTGTGGCAGAGAATTCCAGAGACTCACCACTCTCTGTGTAAAGAATGTTTTCCTCATCTCGGTCCTAAAGGAATTCCCCCTTATCCTTAGACTGTGACCCATTGTTCTGGACTCCCCCAACATCGGGAACAATCTTCCTGCATCTAGCTTGTCCAACCCCTTAAGAATTTTGTAAGTTTCTATAAGATCCCCCCTCAATCTTCTAAATCTTCTAATCTAAATCTTCCTATCAGGCAAGAGGTACAGAAGTGTGAAAATGCTTACCTCCAGATACAGAGAGTTTCTTCCCAGTTGTTACCAGGCAACTGAACCATCCTATCAACAACTGGATAGCGATCCTGAGCTACAGTACTATCTACCTCACTGGAGACCCTCAGATTATCGTTAATTGAACTTTACTGGACTATCTTGCACTGAAAGTTATTCCCATTATCATTTATCAGTACACTGTGGATGGCTTGATTGTAATGATGTCTAATCTTTCCACTGTATAGTAAGGAACTGCAGATGCTGGTTTAAACCAAAGGCAGACACAAAAGGTTGGAGTAAATCAGTTGGTCAGGCAGCCTCTCTGGAGAAAAGAAATAGGTGACATCTGAAGAAGAATCTCGGCCCGAACCGTCACCTAGTATTTCCGCTGACTGGTTAGCATGCAACAAAGGCTTTTCACTGTACTTCGGTACATGTGACAATAAACTAAACTAAATCTATCCTATCAACACCACTTCCTACTCTCCAGATTAATGTCATTCCCAACTTCCTTAAGTTGATAAATCTCCCAACTCTCCCCCATTGACATATCTCCCAACTCTCCCCATTTGACACTACTCCTGTGTTCCGGTGGGTTCAGTACTCATCCATTGCTTTATATAATATACATAAATAATTTAGACTTCAATGTATGAATCGCAGTTAAGAAGTTTATTATTAATACCAAAATCAGCAGTGTGTCTAATTATATTTTTTCACTAACATTTTATTTTAGCACAGTCTTCTTTCTTTTAGAAATGTTTTCTGCAATATATGTATAATTTAGTTGTATGCATCTGTTTGAGTCGATATGCCTGTGATGCTGCTGCAAACTAAAATGTAATTTTACCTGTACCTCACTACACTTGGGCATACGATAATAAACTCGACTTGACGATTTGAGTGTGTTAAGTAAGTTGATAGGATAGTTGTCTCTATTGACAGAGGCACAGAATGTCGGAGCAGATAAAAGAGACTGCAGATGCTGGAATCCCGAGCAAAACACAAGTGCTGGAGGGTCTCAGCGGGTCAGGCAGCATAATGGCCAGGCAACATTTTGGATCAGGATTCTTCTTCAGACTGAGACCAGGGACGTGACGAAGAACTGCTGAAGCATGGCGTATAGCTCCGGCCACCACATTACAGGTGACATGTGAAAGCACTGGAGAGAGTGTAGAGTAGCTTTACAAGGATGTTGACAAAGCTGGACATATATAGGTCTGAGGAGAGCAGCTCATGCCAGGGTTGGTTTATTTGGAATGACCAGAACCAAAGGTAGTTTTAATTGAAGATGCATAAAATAATAAAACAAGGTTACCAAGAAAATACCCACTTCCTTTAGTTGACAGGATAATAACGACAGAGCATTGGCTTACATTAATTGATAGAAGGATTCGAGGAAAGATAAATAAGTTTTTGTTCACTAAAGAAGTGGCAGTGGTCTGAAATTCTTTGCCTAAAAAGTTGGTGGATGTAGAAACCTGCACCGTACATTAAAGAAACCTGGTTGAGTGCATGAAGAGCTGTGACCTGAGGCAGTACAGATACAGTCCTGGGAAGTGGGATTGACCTTGATGGTCTAGTTTTGGCAGGAATGGACACAGTGGGTTAAATGTTCTCCTTCACTGCTTTCCATTTCTATGATTCCCTTTGACAATGTCGCTCTGCCAAGCCACAGGGCAGCCAATATGTGAAATAACGGGGAAAAAATCTAAACCACACACAAGCAGTGAATGAGATTGTGAAACTGAACGAAAGCACATTGTGGCGGCTGGAAGAAATACATTTGGTCTATACACAGCAGCATGGAATTCACAGCTTATTTGAGTATAAAGGAATGTGAAAGTGGCTTGAATAAAATACCTGGTGTAAAAACTTAAGAAAACCTAGGCTTAGTTACTTTATGAATGTAATTATACCACACCCACATATCTTTGCTGCTTTATCCCTGCCTAATAATCCTTACTCCCAAATGAAGGCACGTTGGCTCAGTCGTGACTTTACATGAGATGAAAGTGATGTCTATGTGAATTTCTTTAAATTATCCACATTCAACACATATGTAAAAGGATTTAGGCACAGCATGAATCAAAATTATTATTAACTGTTTTCGGTGATTTAAAAAAAATTATCCTGCCTCAAATTTACCGAATATTTCCTACCATCTCCCAGGCACTAGGTGGAGTTTCATTACAAAACTTCCCAACTGTGTTCGGTGTCCAGTCTGCATAAATAGTAAGATTAAACAAGATCTTACCAGTTTGAAGTTTGATCCTTATTTTATGAGGAGTTACGATGAGAGATTACGATGAGGGATTACGTGAAGAAGCCCCGCCAGGCGCATGCGTGTCATACTTCAAAACAGCGGCGTGAAAACACAGAAACTGATAGCCGAAGCAACATAGTAAGGCTTTCAGAAGACTAGAACTACCAGATGATCCTTTCGATTATGAGGGCCGGGAGCGGAGGGCACATAATCCCTCATCGTGACTCCTCATAAAATAAGGATCAAACTTTGAACTGGTAAGTTCTCGTTTAATCTTACTATTTCACTTCGGAGTCACGTGAGTGACTAAGTGAAGATTTCAAAGCTCTGTGATTTCATGACGTAAATGCAATCCATACGACACACTGCTTCAGTTGACACAGTAGTGAATAAATAATGTATTGAACATTGCTTCGAATTATCCAATAATCATTTTTTAAATAACAATACAGTAATAACCCCTCTATCCCAGGGGAAATTACAAATGAAACTTATAGAGACAAAGCAAATCAAATCAAACGGAACCAAAACAGCATGCCCAAACCCTGGCACTGTCAGGACAGGTTTATCATAATTTTAGAAAGTTGATTCCTTAGACCATCCTGCGGCCTTGCTGCAGATGTTGATGCCGCCCTGGAGGAGTGAGATTTAAACACATGAGTGTCTACTCCAGCGGATCCAAAACCTGTTTTATCATCTAGAAATAGTTTATACTGATATCTTTTATGAGGTTTTTTGTGACTGATGAGCATTGCTGTCTCAGAGCCTCTGAAACTCTAAGTTACCTCGATATATTGACTCAGGTGCTTAACTACACTTAATCTTTGGTCAACAGGGCATGCTTTAAACCCTGTACGGAACCCAACACAGCATGCCCAAACCCTGGCACTGTAAGAACAAGTTTATCATAAAACTTAGAAAATGTCGATTCCTTAGACCATCCTGCAGCCCTGAGGATTTGGTCTAGCGGCACGTCCTGTGCCTTCACTGCGGATGTTGATGCCGCCCTTGACAATTGGCCTGGAGGGTCTCCTTCTCCCAATATTGGGGTTGTTGTTGGGCTGCACTGGTGGGTAATATCTTCACCCCATTGGCCTCCCTCTGCTGGGCCCTGCCCCGGGATCCGACCCACTGCCCATCGAACCTGACTGTTTAGATGACAACCTGGGAGCAGGGATGAATGGTTTCATAAGCCCAATTGTCTTTGCGTCATCGTCAATGTCCCTAATCTGCTTGATGAGGTCATCGCCGAACAAGTAATCCGGTGCTTGAATGTTGCTAGCCCTACACAGGCCTGCAAACTTCGGGTTTAAGGTTGGTCGAATGGCGATCTTCCTCATGCAGTTCACCTTGAAGTAGTGCTAGCATATCTTGTTGGGTTTTTGACATCGGTGGCCCCTTGACCATCTTCTCGAATGCATTTATGCCTGCTGCCACCAACTTGAGGACACGGTGAAAGCGCACTTCCTGTCCTCGCATCGTTACACTCATGGGTGCCTATATTGCCGAGTTTACGGTGGGCACCCTGAGTGAAGCACAATCGACAGGTGTTTTATATCGTGCTGTGATCCTGGAACGGGTGAGAATCCAAGGAGTTCATGTTGGCAGGCTAGATTGTCATCGATAGCCTCACCAGTCCCTTCCGGAATAGCGAAGTTTCGCGCTACATCCGGGACACCCGGAGCGTGGCTCTTATGCTCTGGTGTGTGCACATAAGCAGGGACACCAGCTTCAGGGTCAGACTCCTCCTGCCCTGGCACTCCTGAGTCCTGCTCAAGGGAGACCTCATCCAGACCTAAACAAAGGTACTGGAGAGAAAGATTCCCATTGTGGACAGGCACCATACACTGCATATAGAACTCACTGAGAGGTTGCCTGGAGAATCACTGGGGCCTTGGACCCCTGGCTGATTAAGGTGTGGAGTATTTGCTCCATTTGTTCGAGTCTTACCCACGTTTTCTTGAGATCCAAAGTTCTCTTCTTGCTCAGACCCGTCAGATAAAATGGGTCTGACAGACTCTCTTTTTGCTTTTTTGCTTGTTGCCGTGGCCTCGGTGCCCTGCGACACTGGAGCAGCTGGAGGCTGTTCAATCACCAGGGGAACGGCCATTGGTATCAGAGCCGGAATTACCGCACTTAGCTCCCGACTCGATCGCTGAGATGGAACCGCATCGCTGCGCCCCACGCTTCCTGCAAACAGACTTTCTCCCAGCACTTTCCATAACCACTAGCTTCCACTCCAACTGCACTACAGGGAAAACTGCCATAATTTTAGCTGCCAGTAGAAAAGTAGTGGGTATTGGAGCCGGCATTCGCGCAGCCGTTATCTCCAACCCCGATCTAAATAGCGGTAATCGCGGGAGCCGGCTTTAGAGCAGCCGTTATCTACCGACCCGATCTATAAGCGGTAACCGCGGTCCCGTGCATTCCACTCCATTACCACAGTTTATATTAACAATATATATTAGCAACTCTGAGCCAGACTTACAGAGTTTAAAAAATTAACAATATATATTAGCAACTCTAGCTGGCTCTGCGAGCCAGACTTACAGAGTTAAAAAAAAAACACTCGCAGGAAAGGTTTAACATTGACTTACCTGCAGGTTACTACTTATCGCTGGTGGAGCTGCGCTCTCCAGCCTGTCAGTGCGACATGCGTCGACGTAACTGATGCGTATTTGCCTGGCGGGGCTTCTTCACGTAGTCACTCACGTGACTCCGAAGTAAAATAATAGTTAAATATTTAGACGTTTTAATTCCCCTCTTTAAAGGAGGAGTATCTGACATGGTAATTAGATGAGGATCCAATTGTTAAAGAGGTTTACCAGAAGTGTATGGAAAGCTTGGCATGGAAAACTACATCCTCTCCTTGGGTACCCAAGATTCACAAAGAGGGACCATGAACCCAGATATATTAATTGAAATATCTTGTGAAATCCAAGAATTCCCAGCCCATTCTATGCTGTTGTTATCTATGCTGCAAATTGGTATGATTCTAATCACATATAAACACTTTGAATATTCCAGCCATAATTGAGGCATGGTTTCTACTGACTTTCCAAATCTCTGCCTTCTTTTAGAACCCTAGTAGTTGACCAAAAAACAACTTGGAAATGAATGCAAATAAGTTGCAAAGAATAGCACCTAAATTTGCCATCATACACATGGGCACAACTTCAACTTTTCAAGACACCTAATGTTTATACTGGTTACTCATGGGGCCTGGCAATCGTAGATTTTCCTGACTTGGTTCCCATTTATATGACACATGAATATCTAAGGGCTATTTTGGTTTGGGTGAGCAGCATAGGTAACTTCTATGAAGTTCGATTCTGGTATGTGTGGTGGGTTGGTTAAATGCTTAAATATTAGCATCAACTAATGCGTGGTCAATTTAAGGGAGACCAGGTCTAATCAGAAAGTTCAACCATGCTGATTGCTCAGTCACGGGCATTGGACACTTTATGATCAGGTGGTTCCTGCCATATTGGACACAGGACTGATTAAATCTAATCTATTAATCGCTGAAATGCAAAGACAAAACAATTAATATCAGAGATTGTGTTGTGCAGTGACAGTCTTTACGACGACTCAAGGATTTAGATCGCGAAACCTATTATCATTGAAGTAACGCACATTGGGTTGGAGAAAATTCTTTCAGCTTCAGAACTGATGAAGGCAACAACCCCCAGATTTGCAGCACACAGCCATCATAAGCATGGGGCAGCACGGTGGTGCTGTGGTAGAGTTGCTGCCTTACAGTGCCACAGACCCGTGTTCGATCCTGACCATGGGTGCTGTCTGTACAGAGTTTGTACGTTCTCCCTGTGACCTATGTGGGTTTTCTCCGGGTGCTCCTGTTTACTCCCACGCTCCAAACACGAACAGGTTTGTAGGTTAATTGGCTTTGGTAAAATTGTAAATTGTCCCTAGTGCATAGGATAGTGTTAGTGTGTGGGAATTGCTGGTCGACGCGGACTAGGTGGGAGGAAGGGCCTGTTTCCACGCTGTATTAATTTAAGATTAATTTTGTCATCGGATAGTCTTGTTAAGAAAGGTGAATGTAAGTGGATTTTTTCTACCTTCAAAAGTTGAGGAGAGAATGGGTGAGCAGCCATTTTGAGAGGAGAGAAATCAATTTTGAAAAATTGGTGGGAGACCAGTGAGATAAAGTTGTTGGGTTTTTTTTGGGGGGGGAAGACATGACATTTAAAGAAGCAGGAATTTGATTGGCTAAGGACGAGATCCAGCAGCCAATAAAACGAAGGAAAGGTACTGCATTCAAAAGCTGAAAAGAGAGTGGGTGAGCAGACACTTTGAGAGGAGAGAAATCAATTTTGAAAAATCAGCAGGTGAATAGAGAGATAAGATTTTTTTTTGAGAATGCAGGATATTTAAAGCATCGGGTGCTGCATTGGTTGACTCAATGGCCGATAAAACAAAGAGTAGGTTTAGTGGAGTGGCCTATTGGGGGAAGGCCATGTTGAACTGAAGTGTTACATTGAGGTCAGGTGCAGAGCTGAAGCTTTGGCTCAAGAAGCTTTGGTGAGAAGAGTTAAGGAAAGGGTAATTGCAAATTAAGCTTTGTGTTTTTCTGTGTAATTCTTCATAGGTTTTGTTGTCATTGAGATGGTAAGTGGACTATTGGAATGCTGTGCCTACAGGATTTTGAAACGCAAGAGGATTTCTAGTGCCCCTGAGGATTACACCTGGTATAAGTGTGTTCAGCTGCAGCCCCGTAAGGAACTGGAGCTGTAGCTGGAAGACCATGGGATTATCTATGGGTGTGAAGGAGTCATAGATAGGAGTTACAGTGAGGTGGTCACTCCCAATATACAGGCAGGATGTAGATGGATGACCGCGAGGAGTAGGCAGAGAGGCCAGGAATCCCATGGGCTGATCCTCTGAACAACGGGTATGCTCCTTTGAATGTTGTTGATGGGGAGGCTCTGCCAGGGGATCAGGTTCCTTGTTTATCCATAGGTTTTAAGATTGCTTTGAATAGGGTGAAGGTTGGACCTTTTCAGGAAAGTATTAATTTGGAGTAAGGTAAACTACAACTTTGTTAGACAGGAGCTCTGGAGGATACACTAGGAGCAATTGATATCGAGTAAGTCTACATCTGATATCTGTGAGTTGTTTAAAGACCAGTTAATTGAAGTTCAGAACTGGCATGTTTTTTGTAAGGAGTAGGAGGGATGATTGCAAAGGGAACATTGAATGACTATTGAGGTTGTAAATTTGACCAAAAAGAAAAAAGGACCACAAGCAAAGTTTAAGAGGATAGAATCAGACTGAGGAATATAAAGAAGGAAGGAATAAACTCAAACAGGCAATTAGTAAGGATAAAATGGGCCATGAAATGGCTTTCGGTGAGTCAGATTAAAAGAAAATCCCAATGCTTTTTAGACCTATATTAAAACAAAAGGGTAACCAGGGAGAAAATAGGACCGCTCAAGGATCAAGAAAGGGAATTTCTGCTCGGAGACTGGAATTATAGAAGAGGTACTAAATAAATACTTTGCAGCAAGTTTTCACCAAGGAGAAGGAAATGGAGGAAAGTCAGATAAGTGTGGTAAACACTAATATGCAAGGGCAGTTTGAGCTTAAGGAGGAGGAGGTGTTAGGGCTCTTGAAGAGCATTAAGTTGGATAGATCTCCAGAATCTGATGGGATTTATTCCAGGTTATTGAGAGAGGCAAGAGAGGAGATTACAGGAGCATTGACAAAGATCTTTACATCTTTGTTAACCACAGGCAATGTCCATGAGGACTGGGGAGTAGCTAACATAATTCCTTTATTTAAGATGGGAAGTAGACAGAATCCAAGCAATTATAGGCTGGTGACCCTGATGTCAGTGGTAGGGAAGAGGTTACTTCGGGATAAGATTTACTCCCATTTGGAGGAGATTGAGTTAAGTAGCGGCAGTCAGCATGGCTTTGTACATGGCAAGTCATATCTTACTAACATGATCGAGTTTTTGAGGAGATGACGAAGGTGATCGATGAGGGTAGGGCAGTGGATGTTGTCTACTTGGATTTTAGTAAGGCATTTGATAAAAGTCCCCCTAGTTAGGCTGATCCTGAAGATTCAGATGCATGGGGTTAACAGAGACTTGGTTGTATGGATTTGGTACTGGCTTATGGGCAGAAGACAGAGGGCTGTGGTGGAAGGACAATATTCAGGCAAGAGGTCCCTGACCAAGAGTTCTACACCAGTAATGTTCCACACGGATCTGTGATCTGACCTCTGCTTTTAGTGATATGTCTAAATGACGTGGGCATAAACATAGACGGGTTGATTAGTAAGTTTGTAATTTACACTATAATTGCTGGGGTCATGGACTGTGAGGAGTGCTGTCAAGATATAAAGCGGGTTATAGATCAGCAGTGAAATGGCAGATGGAATTTAATCTGAGCAAGTACGAGGTGTTGCACTTTGGAAGGGCAAATGTAAGGGGGAATTAGACAATTAATGGCATGCCCCTCAACGACATTGATGTACAGAGGGATCTTTGGGTCCATAGCTCCCTGAAAGTGGCAGCAAACGTAGACAGAGTTGTAAAGAAAGCATATGGTATCCTTGCCTTCAAAGGTCAGGGCATTGAGTACAAGAGTCTGGATGTCATGATGCAGCTTTGTCATACTTTGATTGTGCCACATTTGGAATATTGCATGTAGTTCTGGCTGTCCCATTACAGGAAGGATGTGGCGGTTTGGAAAGGGTGCAGAGGAGATTTATCAGAAAGTCACCTGGATTAGGGGGTATGATCTGCAGTGAAAGTTTGGACAGACTTGAATTGTTTTCTCTGGAATCCCGGAGGCTGTGGGGAGACCTGATAAATGTATATAAAATTATGAGATAGATGAGGTAGATGGTCAGAACCTTTTTTTTCCCCAGGGTGCAAATGCTCAATACTAGAGGGCACAGCTATTACATGAGAGGGGCAAAGTTTTATAGGTGATGTGCAAGGCACCTTTATTTTTTACACCGAGGGTGGTGAATTCCTGAAACGTGATGCCAATGGTGATGGTTGGGGCAGATATGATAGTGGCATTTAAGAGGCTTTGGATAGGCACATGGATATGCAGGGAATGGAGGGATATGGATTCTGTGCAGGTAGATAAGAGATGGTCTTTGCATCATGTTCAGTTCAGACATTATGGGCCGAAGGCCTTGTTTTTGTGCTGTACTGTTCTATGTCATTACATTTGAATAGAACTTTGCCAAGGGCTGTCGTCAACATGCGCATCAAGTAACTCCTAGATACATGTACCAAGGTAAAATGCTTCAAATAAGCATTTTCAAACTTCCGCTCAGTTTCAATTGACCCCCAGCAATTACAGATGTAACCTCTGAGTGAAATTATGACGTTCGGTGTCAAATCAGAGACAAATATATGTTCTGGCTTTGCAGTAACTGGAAGTGGGCTGAGGCTGTCCAAACTCATGTTTAGTCAGTCCCTTACAGTTAACAGAAAACTGAGGCTTTCATTTCATCAGGCAGGCCTGGATGGAATCCAGGTCAAAAGTTAAAGCTGAAGGGCTTTGATGCCTGAAAGATCCTAGTGTAATGGGAAAGTCATTGTTTAAGAAAAATCAATAGTATTACATGTTGGTGTTTCATCACCATCTCCTCATCACCGAGCTAATGCAACATTTAAAACTTATTTACTTGAGGAAAGTTAGAAAATTCCTCACATAAAATAATAATGATATTCACAAGGTCATTTAGAATTAACTGTCATGATCAAGGTAAATGAATTTGTATCCTCTTTATACCTAATTCTTTATTAAATTATCAAATTTCTTTGGTTGTCTCTGATATAAAATATATTGTTATTTTGAACACATTTATTTTTCTATGTCCTCTTACGCAAGAAGACATAGACCCACATGATGGCTCGTTCACAGTGTCTAGAAATTATCCTTCTCATAAACCTCTTCCGTCATGTTCACAGCATAATTAATTCTTCCAGGAAGCACCTTCATGGGGAAGTTGGGAGAGACAGTAGTTAAGGCTTCAGTAAAACCCCTGCACTCCAGGTTTTGTGAGGTAATGGAAATGGCACAGTGGCGCAGCGGTACAGTTGCTGCCTTGCAGTGCCAGAGACCCGTGTTGAATCCTGACTATGGGTGCTTGTATGTACAGAGTCTGTGCATTCTCCCTGTGACCTGTGTGGATTTTCTCCAAGATCTTTTGTTTCCTCACACACTTCAGACCTACAGGTTTGTAGGCTAATTGGCTTGGTATAAAATCTAAAGTGTCCCCACTATCTGTTGGATAGTGTTAATATGCGGGGATCGATGGCCAGCGCAGACTTGGTGGGCCAAAGGCCCTAGTTTCCGCGCTGTATCTCTAAACTAAATAAATTTGTTTTGGGGCGTGTAGGACTAAATAGTGCTTTCACCAACTCGGTGTGCATCGAAACACTGGTCAACATTTTACACTTCTTTGAAAGTATAGCATTGTAATATAGCAACAAATTTGCACACAGACAGAACCCAGACACAGCAAACACCTAGAAAATATAGAGGAAATAATATTGATTGAAGAATAAATATTAATTGGTTCTAGGGAGGACCCATTATTATTTGTCAAGAGGACCAAGAATATTTTATGGTGATATGTCCTGAAACAGAACAATAACATTCTTGCTTGCAGCAGCAGCAAAACAGGTTGGACTGCTGCTTTTATTCTCAAATAAGTATTTGTGGTTAATGGATATTTTCCAAAACAAACTGACACAATTAGTGATGTTTCTGATGTCGGGCCCATTGATTTCATTCTATGTAATAAAATATTTATTTATTGACCTTGTATTCATGTTTTTTGTTCACGTTCACTTTGCGTTATCATGTTTTTTTGTTGGTTGATAAACCCCACGTCATTCAAAACAGAGGTTGATTCATTAAGAAAAAACAATACACAGCGATCAAAGGGTATTATCCCATGGCATCATTCCCAGTGCAGGAACAAAGCGCTGAGGTAGATCTGCCATGGCTGGCTCAGTGACGCTGCTGGTAGTGCTGTGCCTCATCCACCAACAACCTGGGTTCAATCCTAACCCCAGTCCGTTTGGGTGGCATTCCCTGTGACTTCAAGCCTATTCTCCACATACTCCAGTTTCTTCTCACTCTTGCTAAAAATGTGCAGGTTGGTTGGTTCATTTGCCATTGCAAACTACCACTGGTGTGTATATATATGAACGGTAACACTTGGGATGGACCTGATGGAAATGTAGAAGGTAGGAAAATATGGGATTATAGTTGGATTGCTTTATATAAAACATAGAACTTAGAAGAATATAGTCCTGGAACAGACAAATCGGCCCATAATGTCTGTGCCGAACAAGATGCTAAACTAAACTAATCTCATCTGTCTGTACATGATCCAAAATTCCTCCATTCGCTACATATCCATGTGCCTATCTAAAAGCCTTTTAAATACAACTATTGTATCCACCTCCACCACTTATTCCATGCACCCACTCCCCTCCACACCCCCCTCCACGCCCCCACTTTCACATTAAAGCTATGCCCTCTAGTTAAAATTTCCACCCTGGGAGAAAGATTCTGACTCTCTACCTTATCTATGCTCTGATAATTTTATATATTCCTATCAGAACTCGCTCCAACCTCCAACACTGCGGAGAAAACAATCGAAGTTTGTCCAAACTCTTTGTATAGCTAATACTCTCTGATCAGGGAAGTATTTTCCTAAAGCAAGATGGTTGATCGGAATGCCATGCTTTATGTGTGCAACTCTACGGTATTGATGAATGGCAGTGAAGCCTCAGCAGGCCAAATAGCCTGCCCCTGCTCCTATTGCTCTTGTTTTTATGTTTTAACATTACATACATTGATTATGCAAAAGTTCACCGTTACATGGCAGTAACAGATCAAATAGCACTATAGCTCCACTGGCTACTGTACAATCCTATCCACATCACACTGGGAATGATCCCATGGGTTCAACACATCACATTTTGCTTCTGAAGCCAATTAGGTTGGTTCCAATGTGTGCACACTATTTCCCCGGCATCTCTGATGATGTGGTTTAACATTGTTAATCCACCGTCAGTGGACGGAAATTGAGCTGGGAACCAGCAATTACATTGCAGGAACGTCTGATTTTTGAATCCTTTATGTTTCATAGATGCAAATTCACAGTGCAGTCTTCATACCAAGACAGGAGTCCTTAAATCTCTGACAATCTATTGTAATGGACCAGAGTACGCTTTCTCCTCTTCACATGGCCCAAATAAAATCCTGATGTGAGAAAAGAACTTGGGAGGGAAAGCTGAAGGTGTGTTAGAGGTTGATGCAAATTGAAGAAATATTAGATAGGAGTCTTATTATAACCATTTGATCAGTGTAAGTTTGTTCCCACAGTTTAAACCACCGGAGTTCCTTCCTTGTAATTAATTGCTCATGTTATTTTATATTGTGGGAAAAAAAATCTAAATTATAGCAAGATCACCTTGAAGACAGACAGATAAGATGAAAGGACACCAAATCTTACTGCTCATGTTCATATGTGATCTCAGTAGTATTACTGACAGTGTATTTTACTGTTTTCATTTGCACCATTCGCCCCACTCTTCCCCCTCATCTTCCAAATGCCCCATCTCTTCACCCTATGCTCTTCACTCCCACTCCTCCTTGTCATCACATTTTTATTCATATACTGCATCCTTCCAGTGTTGCCATTGACGTCAACTGATCCCTTCATTGTCTTCTCCCAATCATGAGACGACCACTGAACACGGCAGCGATATCAGACGCTGGTCAGGGCATGGTTGGCATTGCTGCCCTGAGACTGGAATGTGAAACCTCTCTGAAGAATCCACACTGGCTTCTTCAGAAACACCAAGCTTTGCTGCTGGAATGCAGGCTTGCCCGAGCGAGGGACAGTGCCTGCCCAAAGCAATGTCACAATGAGAGCCTATCATTGTAGTCAGCCCTAAATCTTGAATGAAGGGCCAGAAGTCTCGATGATTAGAGTGAAGCTGCTGTCCTTTGGTGCAGGAGAGGTTTTCAACAATTCAGAAGGTTTCACCTTCCACTGGGGTCACTCCTTGAACTGCATCCTGTCTGACTACTGATCAGAGATATGCTGAGCTCACATTGTCTCTAATCCAGTTTTCCTGGTCTGGGCATCCCAAGTGATTATTTGGAAGGTCTCATTGTCATCTGCTTCAATAATATATTATTTCATAATGGATGGAAATTGCACAGGTAAACTAATGCATAACCACTTAGAAAAAATGGAGTTATGACTGCTATTTCCAAAATACTTCCCCACTGACACTTCCTTCATTTGACCCCAAGATAAGGTCCAGCAATGCTATCTATACATTGTCAAAAATCTCTAGAACACATCTCAAAATGTTCATCCCACTCAGTATTTTATGATAAGGTAATCCCTTTTTATGTTCGGAAAATTAAAATCTAGTACTATTACCTTATTTTTATTACATTGCTCTGATATCAATTCCTCACATTTTTTATAGACACAAGATGCTGGAGTAACTCAGCAGGACAAGCAGCATTTCTGGAGAGAAGGAATGGGTGATGTTTTAGGTCAAGACCCTTATTCAGACTGTCTCGACCCGAAACATCACCCATTACTTCTCTCCAGCGATGCTGTCTGTCCCACTGAGTTACTCCAGCATTTTATATCTATCTTCGATGTAAACCAGCATCTGCAATTCCTTTCTACACCTCACATTCTTTAATTACATTCCCAATTCAAGACTCTTTCCCAGTGTCTTCTGGGTATTGGACTTAACCAAGACTTCCAAGATTGTCATCAAAGGTTAGGAATGTTAAATCAATGGTAAGAACTCAATAATTGATGCATGTGAAGTCCCTGAAACAAATACTTTAATTGATAATTATGACATATGCTTTTGATTGCAGAATTTAAAGGAATGCCTTACCTATAATAAACATAGAAAATAGGTGCAGGAGTAGGCCATTCGGCCCTTCGAGCCAGCACCACCATTCAATATGATCATGGCTGATCATCCACAATCAGTTCCTGCTTTCTCCCCATATCCCTTGATTCCGTTGCCCTAAGAGCTATAATCTTACAAAGCTTTCTCAATTTAAAAACTATTTCTTTGGATCAAAAAATAATCTATGTCAAGATTAACTAAAGGAGTAAACATCTACGAACATCAACTTCCAGAAGTGTTTTGATCAATAGCCTTATGATGGATTAGCACAGGTCAAAGGTCATGAAACTGACGGCAGTGGTCAAACTGTTTAGGAAATGAGCTGTGTGGGATAATGCGCAGGTACCTCCAATTGGCAGGACGTGACTCATGACGCTATGCATTTTTATGGAGTTATTTAAGGATCAAATTAATGGGCAAAAATGGATTTAATGAAAGGCAATTACAAAATAAGTAAAATCATATAAATGACTATGATAAAACGTTTAAAATATCAAGAGGTAAAATCTTATAATTTAAACAGTATAGAACAGAATTTCTAAATAGTGAAGAGCTAGAAAACGGACAACAAAAGAGCCTGAGAGGCCAATGCACTTACATTAGATCATTAAAATATTACACACAAGGATGGAATTAATCAGGAAAGATAAAAGTATGCTGGCATCTATTTGAAAAGAATATACAGTGCAATTCTTCCTCGCACATGTTTAACATGGTATGGTTCCCCACAAAATATCTTTAGACATTTTTAGTGGCCTCATGAAAATAAACTCATTGAGTATGAATGTGATAACCAGATTTTAAACTCCATTTCTCAGCCATAAAACTCCTGGTAAGAAGACCGTGAAAACCTTGTACATTCTTCTCCTCTTTGAACCAGGGTTACAATGGAGGGGTATGTGAGGTTTAACACAGTCTTTGGTAGGAATTATTTTGAATTTAATCTCATTGAATTTCTCCCCTTGGTCAAAACACAAATATACAAAACAAATGAGAAAAAAACATAGAGGTTATAGCCCAGAAAAATGTCAGCTTACCACAATGTTTTTATTTGAGAAAACAGTTCACCAAATGATTGTTGGCAAAAGTTTTCATACTTCAGATATTATGTAAAGTTATCAGGAAAAAAAATCAGTACCTTTATATGATGCCAAAATCTGAACTCCACCAGTGACCTTGGGACTGGTTGAAGCATGTGTTACACAAGGCTTTCTCTTCGGATCACCTCCACAATGGAAATACTGAGTTTCACATGTGACATCCATTAATTACAAGAAGAGTTCACTTGGCTGTGATGTCTTTGTTCTGTGCAATGAGTTAATATAGTATGTTGAATTCCTTTCGCCCTTCCAAGAATGGGTGGCACTGTGGCACAGTGGTAGAGTTGCTGCTTACAACGCCAGAAACCTGGGTTTGATTCTGAGTTCGGAAGCTCTCTGCGTGGAATTTGTACGTTTTCCCTGTGATCTTGTAGGTTTTCTCCGGGTGCTGTGGTTTGCACCCACATTCCAAAGATATGCAAGTTTGTAGGTTAATAGGCTTCTTAAATTGATCCAGTGAGTAGGATTTAACTAACGTATGGGTGACCACTGGTCAGCGAGAAGTCAGTGGGCTGAGGGGCCTGTTTCTACGCTTTATCTCTAAATTAAACTAGGAATGGGAATCTAAACATATCCTACATTTTATTTAGGGGAGGAGTCTTAACCACCTGAGCTCTTGGCTCTTCGATTGATTTATTAAAAAATTATCAATGGTTGCAGAGCCAAAATCAATCTTACAAATTATATCAACATATTTGGGGATTTTTTTAGACAAATTCTGTACCAGATCTTTGGCTTCTCTCCAAATCTTTGTTCTTCATGAAGCACAGGGAAAAGGACTGCAAAGATATTTTTAAACCAAATATAATTTACCTTGGCTTATCTTCTAAGTTTCATCAAATATCTGTTAGGATGAGACATCACTTGGGAATCAGTTTAAAATGCTCTTTCCAACTTGACCTTTCAATCATTATGATTGATTAAACCAGACAATGATCTACCCCATCCTGACCCCAAAATATTGCATTGAAGCAGCTGGAAAACTTCTTCGGAAACCTGCAGAACCTTTACCCCATTCTTTCTCTTCAGTGGGAGGAGAAAGCTACTCTTCCATGTCACTGTCACAAACTGCAAACAGCAACATTTGGGCAACTTGTGAATGAAGCTGAATGCCAATTTCCATGACCTGCACACAATGTCACCTGGTTGAAGAAACAAATACCTTCAGGAAAGAAAGCTTAATTAAACAATTTTTGCATGAGGCAATTGTTGAACAAATGCTCTCAGCAACAACTTGAAGGAAGGTTGTATGTGTAGCTTGGTCCATAGCCCAAGGGGAAAATCAACAAGTAGACTCCAGCTATTTGAGAAGAGCAAGTGATGAAGTAGTGCACAATCTGTGCACAAAGCATGCAATTTCACCTCCATGATGCATCTTTAAATTGAATCCAAGAAGCTGTCAGACCGTATTCTGAGTGCATCGTATTAAATACAAAACAACAAATTCTGTGAGTTATGCACTTCAAGCAAATTTCACACATGCTTCCAATAATATAGAAAATAGCTGATTATTGCATTGGGATAGGCAGTTTATTCATGGTTGAAACTAATTCCTTTTCTGTCAAGAATCTTGCGGGAAACTACTGTAGCGTATCAGTAATGATATGTTGGAGGAGGTTTCTTAATGATGGATTGTCGGCCAGTCGACCCAAATGATAAGTGATTTACTAATTTGTATACCACATGTGTGGTCTCTGGGGTTGCAGTGTGTGGGAGCACCAGGAATCTGCAATACTCGCTTCAGGCATTTTTATTTCAATGTTGAATTACTTTCAATATGAACAATCTTAAGAGCCAAACAAACATATCTATATAAAGCCATTAGCCAATTTGGCTAAAGAGTCAACATACGTATGCATAAATGTTTTCAGCCAATTCTAAACTAGATCTATGGCATACTGCACACAGTGCATTCAGAAAATATTCAGACGCCTTCACTTTTTCCACATTTTGTTAGGTTACAGCCTTATTTTAAAATGGATTTAATTTTTTTTTTAAATCATCAATCTACACACAATACCCCAGAATGAAGAAGCAAAAACACGTGTTTAAAAATTTTTGCAAAGTAATTACAAAGAAATAACTAAAATATCACATTTACATAGGTATTCAGACCCTTTGCTGTGACACTCAAAATTGAGCTTAGGTTCATCCTGTTTCCATTGATTATCATTGAGATGTTTCTACAACTTGATTGGAGTCCACCAGTGGTAAATTAAATTGATTCGACATGATTTGGAAAGGTGCACACTTGTCTATATAAGGTCCCACAGTTGACAGTGCATGTCAGAGCAAAAGTCAAACCATGAGGACGAAGGAATTGTCCGTAGATCTCTGAGACAGGATTGTGTCGAGACACAGATCTGGGGAAGGGTATAAAACAATGTCTGAAGCATTGTCCCGAAGAGCACAGTGGCCTTCGTCATTCTTAAATGGAAGAACTTTGGAACCACCAGGACTCTTCATAGAGCTGGCCGCCCAACCAAACTGAGCAATCGGGGAAGAAGAGCCTTTGTCAAGGAGGTAACCAAGAACTCGATGGTCACTCAGACAGAGCTCCAGAGTTCCTCTGTGGAGATGAGAGAACCTTCCAGATGGACAACTATATCTGCAGCACTCCACCAATCAGGCCTTTATGGTAGAGCATTCTGGACCTCAGACTGGGGCGGAGGTTTACCTTCCAACAGGACAATGACCTAAGCACACAGCCAAGACAACGCAGGAGTGGCTTCATGACAAGTCTGTGAATGTCCTTCAGTGGCCCAGCCAGAGCCCGGACTTGAACCCGATCGAACATCTCTGGAGGGACATGAAAATAGCTGTGCATCGACGCTCCCCATCCAACCTGACAGAGCTTGAGAGGATCTGCAGAGAAGAATGGGAGAAATTACCCAAATACAGGTGTGCCAAGCTTGTAGCATCATACTCAAGAAGACTTGAGGCTGTAATCGCTGCCAAAGGTGCCTCAACAAAGTACTGAGTAAAGGGTCTGAATACTTATGTAAATATGATATTTCAGTTATTTCTTTTTAGTTACTTGGCAAAAATTTCTAAACACCTTTTTTCGCTTTTTTATTATGGGGTATTGTGTGTAGATTGCTGATTTAAAAATTAAAAAAAATTTAATCCATTAAAGTAACAAAATGTGGAAAAGGTGAAGGGGTCTGAATACTTTCTGAATGCACTGTATATTCCTTTTTCAGAGGCTGAGCCCAAGCTGATCTTTGTGCAGGTGAACATTTCTGGAAAATTTATGTCAAAAGGCTTTTTAAAACCACTGTTTAATCCCACCAAGTGAAGGGTGACCTCTTGGTTTTTGATGGCCACATCATAGTTGGTATGATGTCCTAAACATGAGTGACATAATTGTAGGGGCAACCCAATGTTTTTTTAACAATAAAATCGATGACCAAACACGATGGTGTGTTGTACGGCAGTGTAGTGACATGTCCTGTGTTGCTTGTTTTTACACTGCATGTGAAATTTCATTGCTCATGCAGAGCACTAAAAGAAACTGTGATCTCAAGCATTTAACCAGTGGATGCAAGCCCAGTTTGGATTTAGTTAAAGAGCTCCACCCTAAGTGGGACACTCCTAGAGGTCAAGAAATTCAACTTCCTCTCGGTAGAATCCCTGTTTTTATGGGTAGTAATAACCTCATACCACTATATTGTACTTGGATAATCACATTAATATCCCAACACACTCTCCCTACCAAATAGAACATGGAGACCACACGCAAACTGGGGGAACAGCACCTCATAATTTCCCTGGGCAGCTGCAACCCTGTGGTATGAATATTGATCTCTCTAATTTCAAGTAATCCTTGCATTCCGTCCCTCTCTCTCCGTCCCTCCCCACCCTAGTCATCCTGCTAGTTTCACTGTGCGTATCCCTTTGTTATCACCTCCTACACAGCCAGCAAGGGACCATTGTGACCACCTTTGCCATCGGTGCCGGCTCTGATTTATTCTGCACCTTTTCAGAACTCTTTCCCTCTCCCCTGACTCTGTCTGAAGAAGGGTCTCGACGCGAAACATCACCTATTCCTTTTCTCCAGACAAGCTGCCTGTCACACTAAGTTATTCCAGCATTTTGTGTCTATCTTCGGCGTAAACCAGCATCTGCAGTTCCTTCCGACACTTAGAAAAGTGCAGCACAGGCACAGGCCCCTTGGTCCATGATAACTCTTAACAATAAACTAATCTCAAATGCCTGCACGTGATCCATTTCCCTCTGTTCTCTGGACATCCACTTGTGTATCTCAAAGTCTTTTAAACACCACTATCGGATCTGCTTGCACCACCACTCACTGTGTAAAACAATCCTGCCCCAAACATCTCCTTTAAACTTTGCCCCTCTCACCTTAAAGCTCTGCCCTCTAGACTTTGACATTTACACGCTGGGAAAAAGGTTCTGACTGTCAACCCTAAACCACAAAAGGAAATCACAGTGGCACAGCTGGGACAGTGCTGCTTCACAGCACCAGAGATCCAGGTTCAATCCTGACCCTCAAGTGCTATCTGGGTGGAGCTTGCACATTTTCCCTGTGACCACATGGATTTCTTCTGGGTGCTCCAGTTTCTTCCCACACCACAAAGACGCGTGGGTCTGTAGGTTAATTGGCCTCTGTAGAT
The DNA here is from genome assembly GCA_035221665.1 of Okamejei kenojei. Classification (NCBI taxonomy): domain Eukaryota; kingdom Metazoa; phylum Chordata; class Chondrichthyes; order Rajiformes; family Rajidae; genus Okamejei; species Okamejei kenojei. The sequence continues at coordinate 54,554,486 of CM069133.1, read as the reverse complement.
TGACCCTAGTATGCAGAGAATTAATGAGAAAATGAGATTACATAGAACTGGTGTGAATAGGTGATCGATGTGGACTCGGTGGGCCAAAGGGTTAATTTATATGCTTTATCTCTAAACTAAACTAAATCCTATCTATGCCTTTCATACTTTTATATACTTATCTCAGGTCTCCCCTCAACCTTTGTTCTAGAGAAAACAATCCAAGGTTGTCCTTGTAGCTAATACTTCCTTTCCAGGCAGCATTCTGGCAAATCTCTCCTGCACCCTCTTCAAAGCCTCTGCATTCTTCTTGTAATTACGTGACAAGAACTGCATGCAATGCTCAAATCTTATAGTGCTTTCCTGATTCTTATACTCAATGCCCTGACCAATGAAGGCAAGCACACCATTTCTTTACCAGTCTGAAGAAGGACCTCGACCCGAAACGTCACCCATTCCTTCTCTCCAGAGATGCTGTCTGTCCTGCTGAGTTTAGTATTTTGTCTCCACTTTCTTTACCACTCTATCTACTTGTGTTACAGAGTACACTCATATCTCCAATGCTCCCAACTCATCATGGCCAACCCCTCCAACCCCTTAGTACTAAATAAAAGGGACAAAAGAACAAGTTCTGCAGCGGGTCAGGCAGCATCTATGGAGGACATGGATAGGCGATTTTTCGGGTCAGGACCCTTCTTCAGACTGAAGACGTGTCCCAGAGAACTCATCGTCCAATACCAGTCCCACTATCTTAGTCCCAAAGTATGGAGATAGTGTAACTGAGCAGAGGAAAACTGGATTGCTATTAAATAGAGACTGAAGAGATGGGAATATTGCAATCTGGGAAACACATCATGTTAAGAATCTATAGAGATGGATTGGCAGATTGTGGCGCTCTAAGAAAACAAACTTAGCATTAGCCTTTCGAAAACAAAATGTGAAGGCTGTTTTTAAAAGAGACCACCATCTAGTTTGGAAGTGAATAACAAGGTAAAAAGTGAATAACAAGATAAAAAGAGGTATGCATTTCACTTTGCAGATTGTAATAACCACACTTAGATGCAATCGAGGATTATCTGAGAGCAGAAAGACAGTAGGCAAAGTTTCCCTTCGATAAGATTATCTTCGGCTTTAGTTAGAACAGGTTTACAGAGATAAAGTGTTCTGCAGTCCTTCAGCCTAAGTGAGCCTACAGGTGTGAGTTTATTAGCTGCAGCAGAGCACCAGATGTGATTAATGCAAGTCATAGTACCACCAAGAACGGAAGAGGGAAAGGAAGCAGGGAGACCTTCCATTTGGGATTGGCTCTGATAGTTATAAATAGATTCTAAATCACAAAATGTGCAATAGGTGGTGGTTCTAACGGTATCGATACTGAGAATAGGTGGAGTTCAGAATCTTTTTCCACATGTTTTGAAATTCTACTCAAAAGTATACTATGGTGTATTGGACATATATTTGAATAATTAATATTTTCCCAGCTCTCAAGCTCTGAAGCTTCCATAAGTATGACCAGCCAATCCTTCAGCGCAGGACTCAATAAATATTAAAATGCACTGAAGTGTTTCAAGAGGGAGAAGTCAAGATTGTTTTGTTGTCACATGTCTCGAAACGGAGCAATGAAATTCTAACTTGCAGCAGCACAACAACAGATACATGAACATGTAAATTCAACACTGAATTTCTAAGAAAGAAAACAAGTAATAAAGCAGAAGCAGGATAATATAAAGTAATCTGAAGTCCGTTATCAACAACAATCAACAATCAGTTTTATTCGTCACATTGCACATAAAGTGCAAGTGAAATGAATTTGCCAGCAGCGGTACAATGATAAAGAACACACAAAAACACACAAAACATTTAACACAAACGTCCACCAGTTATTTAGTAGATACTGGTGGTGAAAGCAGGTGGTCAATACGAGGGTACACAAAAATGCTGGAGAAACTCAGCGGGTACAGCAGCATCTATGGAGCGAAGGAAATAGGCAACGTTTCGGGCCGAAACCCTTCCTCAGACTGAGGACAATACGAGGGTGGTTGTTCTGGGATGCCAGAACTAACTGTTGAGCCTTCCTGAGGTGTCGTGGGCCTAACTCAACGAAACACCAGTGAAGGGAGATGCCCACTTAATAACCCCAATGATATACTTGCATCTACGCAAACAGTGTTTTTAAAATGTGCTTGTAGCATGTAGGTAGCTGATTATTGAATATGGAATTAGTTATTGTCCTTAGCATAAGATAGTATAATCAGTCTAGATAGTAGTTGAGCTCTCATCCTGGTGTTATAGCATGTACTTTGTGTTTTAATTGTAATCTTCAGATCCTCACACCTGTTCAAAATGACATGATCTTTTATGTAATTTCCACATTTCTGTACTCATCCCATATCTGTCATGTCCCCTATCATTAATCGCTGTCTTGAATATACTCAGATGGAGCCTTCACAGTTCTCTTGAGAAGGAATTCTAAAGTGAAAAATTCTCATCTCTGTCCTTAATGGGGCTATGATCTTGGGTACTAAACCCCAGCTAGGGAAAATATTATCCTTGTATATACCTGCCCTGTCAGAATCAATAAGAATTCTGTATGTTTCAATTAGATAATTTCTCATTTTTCTAAACTCAACAGAGTATTGACCAAATCTGCTAAACCTCTCCTCTTTCACAAACCCACCATCCCAAGAATCAATCTGGTGAACTTTTGCTATACTCCCTCTGAGGCTAGAATATTCTTCCTTAGATAGGAAGATCAGTTCTTAACACAATACTCCAGATGGATCACACCAGGGCCCTGCATAATTGACACAAGATGTTGCTTCTCTTGCAATGAAATTATTTTCCGATAAAGGGCAACAAGCCCTTCCTATTCCTAATTGCTGACTGTACTGGCATGTTAACTTTCAGTGACCAATTTACACGGAAAGTCAGGTCCCTCTTCTGAATACCGAGAGTTTTCAATCTCTTATCCGTGGCCAAGAAATTCCAGTTAACCAAAATGGCTGTGTAAGATGAGCATGTCAGTGGGGCACCATCACTTGCTGCATCTTCACTGCCAACTTCAAACTTCAGTTGCTCTTGGGAACTCACTTTCATAAGCGGTATTCCCAATGGCAACACATGCTGGCCTTGCTGGTACTAATTTAATCCTTATGCATCCTATGTATAAAAAATGTATTAGTAAATTGTCATTTTAATGGCATCAAATGCAGTAAATTATTCCAGTACCAGAGAACATTGAATTAATTCAGTTAACAGTTTAATTTGAGTACATTGACATCACCGGATAAGCTAACATTCATTGTCCAATCTTCGGTGCCCTTTCTAGCAATATTCAGACATTTTATTGGTCTTTTAAGCAATTATTATGTTGAGCCATGCAACGGTGTTCATAAACTAGTAAGACTTTTATGATAACCTAATGGCATCAGGGTTACTTCTGGTGATTTTTCCATTTTAATTTGATTCAAATTCTTAATCTATCATAATAGGATTTTAACAGGTGCTGTCAGTAGTAAAATAAAAAGGTACTATATAATAGGCAGTGTTCAAATCACCTCATGCTTAATTTCCTAGGAAGTGATCAGAATTGAATTGTGAATTTTTCACTGGACTTAGACTGGATATATATCAAGAGATGAGTGAACCAGATAGTTGTGAAGGGAGTGGTCTCTGCGGACAGGTGAAAGGGCTGGGATGGTTAGATATGGCTGGTGGTGGGATCACATTGAAGCTGCCAGAAATTCCGGAGAATGATATGTTGAATGCAAAGTTTGGTTGGGTTAGAGGTAAGGACCAGGGGAACACTTCATTCTGCTGGGGTGGGGACATGAGAGCAAAACAATGGAACACCAAAGAGATGTCGGTGAAGGACTCATCAATGAGAGCAAGGGGGAAACCCATGTTTACTCAACAATGAGGACACCTTGGATGTCCTAGAATGGGAGCAGATGTGATGGAGGTAGAGAAATTGAGAGTAGGGGGTGATGTATTTGTAAGAGGCAGGAAGGGCACAGTCCAGATAACTGTGGGAGTCAATGGATTTATAGCAGACGTCAGTGATAATCTGCAAGAAAGGTGAGAGATACGTCAGATATAATCCAAGTCAATTTGAGGGCAGTGTTAGTTAGTGGCAAAGTTAATGAAAGGTACAAGTTCTGCTCGGGTGTAGGAGGCACCCTTGATGCAGTCGTCGATGTAGTGGAGAAAGAGGGGGGATGGTACCAGTGAAACTTTGAAACCTGTTTTTTGTTCCCCATCTTCAACTCTGGCGTGCAAGTATAATTGTAAATGATGTAATTAGCTACACTATGCCCCCAAGTAGCCAAAAAGAAAAATAAACATCACCATAAGGTTTCTGATGTAATTCACTTCACAGTGCATAAGGATATTTTGGCTCAAGTCATAGGCTGGTGATGTCCAAGAGGAGACAGAATGCAGAACTGCAAAGCAGTATTCAGTGTTAAAGAAGGAACTGCAGATGCTGGAGAATCGAGGGTACACAAAATGCTGGAGAAACTCAGCGGGTGCAGCAGCATCTAATGAGCGAAGGAGATGGGCGACGTTTCGGATCGACACCCTTCTTCAGACTGGTCAGGGATCAGGGAAACGAGAGATATAGACGGTGATGTGGAGAGATAAAGAACAATGAATGAAAGATATGCAAAAAAGTATCGATGATAAAGGGAACAAGCCATTGTAAGCTGTTTGTGGTGTGAAAATGAGAAGCTGGTGCAACTGGGGTGGGGGAGGGAGATAGAGATAGAGGGAATGCCAGGGCCCGAGGGCTGAGGGAGAGGTGGGAAGGGGAGGAGACAGCAAGGGTTAACAGAATTGAGAAAATTCAATGTATTCAGTGTCAGGAAATGCCCTTCACTGAATCTGATTGCAAGGGTGATGGAACTGTCAACAATCTGGGCCTGCCATTTTCAATTTTCTCCCAAGTGGCTTTTTTTCTAATGAAAAACAACTGGATAACGCTTTAGAAAATAAAGCAAGACTTCAAAACTTCCAGACATGGGCAGATAAGTGACAAATAAAATCTCCCATAACATGCCAGGCAATGACCATTGCCAGCAAGAAATTACTTAACCATCATATCCAATGACTTTCCAGCATTATCCTCATGCCCCCTCCCAGGAAATCACACTGACCAAAAGTCCAACTGGATTAATACAATCAATACAAGAACAGATCAGAGGCTGGGTATCCTGTAGCACATAACTCCCGTCCTGACCACAAACCCTTTCCACATTAACAAAGCAACAAATTTGGTGCAAGACAAAACATTTTACAGTTGCTTAGATGAATAATCTCCAACATGCCCCCAAAAGTTCAACATTATATAGAACAACGCAGCCCACATATTTGGCACCCCATCCACCTCCCCAAACATTTATTCTCCCCACCACTGGAGAATTGTGGCTGCAGTGTCTATCAGCAGTGCAGATACTTGGCCAGGCTGCTCTGACAGCACCTTTATGTCATGACCTCGACCAAGGACAAGGCATGGGAGCAGCACCGCCTGCAGGTTCCCTTCCAATTCATGAACCAGGGCTTGAAAATTGATTGCCGTCTCTCATCCCAAAGACACAATGGGAGTAGTTTGCTGGAATTACTGCAATAGTTCAAGTTGATGGCTCCACATCATCTACTGTAGGACAATTACGGATGGGAAATAAATGCTGACCTTACCAGTGAAACCCAGATTCAAGGTATCAATATCAATAAACAAAAATAAATGTAGTTTTAGAATTCTATGGCATTTCTACAACTCTCTTCAAACAATCAGACTTCATATTTTAGGAATGTTATTGTTTCAAACTGGTTCCTTCAAGATTGTTAATCAATAACAAGAAACAATTTTAAACATCAATTAATGGAGGAAATTTAGAAAGAAAGTTACATAAACTCAGAAAAACTCAACATGATGACAGAGAGCAAGATCTATGCTGGAAGTTAAGGAAATTACATTTTGCAAAATTGTTCTCCATACTTTGGTTTATATAATGGTATTGCAGTGATTTCTAATGTTAAAGTGCTGTTTTGTACGTGGGAGTGGTAATTCGTGTTGTAGAGGAATATCTCTCCCCATTCCGACCAATGTAAATAGTTGAAGGTCATGCCTTTAGTATTCAGTGGTGAAGAATGAGGAATAATTTTTAAATGTTTTTGGATTGCTGCGGTTCATTTTTCAAAATATTTTATTATCCAGAATGATGTGTGTGTTTTTTTTCTTAGGCAAGCCTTCAAGATTAATGAAGACTTAATTTCACTCTGGTTTTAGGTTATGTGGTTAATGAGGAATCTGAAAAAGCTTCCATAGATAGGGCAGGTAATGGGGAGGGCAGGGGGTGCATAGTTTGTGAGGTGGTCACCCACTTCCACCAGCTACACTTTACCAGAGAGATCAAGGATATTAGGGATGGGCAATAAATGCTGGCCTTGCCGGTGATCCCATGATCTTCGAGGTGCAAGGTTGACCAATTGCTTTGCTAAATGAGAGGACAAGGGTCGAGCAAATTCCTCACTGTGCAAGGAGCAGGAGTGGGCAAGTGCCTTACTGAATGAGGACAGGAGTGAGCGGGTGCAACACTATTTGTGACAGGAGTGAGCGAGTGCCACACTATTTGTGGACAGGGGTGAGCAAGTACAACACTGTACGCAGGGCAGAGCCAAGCAATTGTCCCAACGTCTGAGGGGAGGACAACACAGAGGCAGAATCACAGTGTCCGACTGTAGTGCTGCCCCAAATCTCCAATGAGCTGAGTTTGATCCTTGCCACCAATGCTAGCTGTGTGGTGTTTGCATGTTCTCTGTAACCACGAGTTATCCCCTGATCCTGTGGCTTCCTCCAGCATCACTAATGCATCCTGCCTGGAAGGTTAAATGGATATTACAAATATCCTTGATGTATTAGGCTATTGGAAAATCAGGCAGCTGTTGATAGATACACGAGAGTGAATAGATGACAGTGAGATAAATGGAGGATGCGTCTGATGAGAATGCTGAGAACTGGCATAGATTCAATGAAGCAAATGCCGGCCTTCTGTGTCATAAGGAGATATGAAATATGTGAATGGTAGTACCAGGGGCACCGTGCTGTCGGAAAGATAGTACTTACAATGTGCCCCACTGAAGTATTGCTGCATATTGGAGGTGAAGTTAAACCAAAAATCCATTTGTCTGTGATGTATTTTAAGATCCCATCACATCAGTTGGAAGGAGGCCAGGGAGTTCCTGTGGTAGCACAATCAATTATCTTCCTTTATGCATCACCAGACACAGATCGAGTCATCTTTCAACTCACTGCTAATTACAGGGTTCGTGATCATTGCAAATTTGCCGCTATATTGGCCCATCTGTCAACAGTCGTTCCATTTCAGGGTAATTCATTTTATGCACAGCCATGGAATCAAAGAATGAGATAATTCCTGAAACATTCCACGCATCTGTGATAAGCGTTCTATACCATGTAAATCTTTTGATATGTGAAATAAAACTGTGCTGAGTTTTGGGAATTAAAATAAAAATAATTGTGGATCTGGTTATACTTGAGCAGTGCTCTACATCAGAAACGTCATTACTCAAACAATTGCTATGTAGGGTTATGTTTCATCTTTAGCTTTCAGATCTCATGTTCATTGAACCAACTGCCTCTCAACTTGCTCTCAGATCTAATACCAGTTCAGGATTAGGCTATTGTCTTATGAAACCATTCTATCTCTTCAAGAAATGGATTTCTCCTGCCTAATTCCATATTGTCGTACCTGGACATTTTAAATGCCTTGTATTTTTTCCTCTGTACCAGTACTTGGAACTTTTGCTGCTTGTACCTCATCTAAGTGGAAAACCATATACAAAGATTACACTGTTCCACCCATTGCACCATGTCCTGAGAGCAAATATATAAAAGATACACTGAACAATGTTATAGTCAATTTCCTTTGAAGTATTACCACAATGTAGGTTTAACCACAGGTCGCTTCCTTTGGATCAGTTTTCTCCTGCAAAATATATGTTGTGTTGGGAGGTAGCTCATGAGGCACTCGAGCAGAGCCAATAGTGAGTACAGCCAAATGTGAGACAATGGATGTTTTACATTAATTCCTTAAGGCGGACTAACAAATACCATACGTGCTTATGACACCTGTATGAAGTTATTATATTACATACAAAGGTGATCCATAAACATATTTACATATAAATATTGCACAATGCCAAACTTGAAAGTTGTAGGAACTTAACTAATTAAGGCAAATTGATAGCATTTTACATACTGCCTGCCAGTCCCTGTCACATCCCTCCCTCTCACCTCTTCATAATGGCCATTCCCTTCTACAATGTCAGTCCCGATGCAGGGTCTTAATTCAAATAGTTAATTATCCTTTTGCCTCCCCAGATCTGCTTGACCTGCTGGGTTGTTCCAGCAGTTTGCTTAGTGAGTTACAAAGAGGTTGGGAGAGGGTCGATGGAACATTCTTCCAGATGGTTTCATATTCACCATTCCACAGCTTTGGCATGCATGTTCCTCTGTTTCTTTTCTCTCTTCTCCTCTACCCTCCTTAATCCATTAATCAGATGCCTCCAAAATATTAGAATCATTTGGATATCCCTGGCCTCACTGGAATCAGAAATACTCCATTCCTCCCTCTTTGTAACTTAAATAGCTTGTTTTCTCTCTTCCCCAGTTTTTATTCAGGGAGTTCAACCTGCAGTGTTAACTCTTTCTCCTTGAGTCCTTGAGTCATTGTTATTTATTTTGGCCATCTGTGTTCTGTTTCACTGAGACATGGCTCACCCCCAGCTCCCCAGACTCAGCGGTCCAGCCTGAAGGGTTCTCCATCCACCGCATGGACCGTACACTGGCATCTGGGAAAGGGAGAGAAGGGGGCGTCTACCTCATGGTCAACTCTGCGTGGTGCTCAGACGTGGCAGTCCTGTCCAACTCCTGCTCTCCACACCTCAAACATCTGGCGGTGAAGTGCCGTCCCTTCTATCTTCCGAGGGAATTCACCTCTATCATCCTGATCGCGGGCTACATCCCACCCCAGGCAGACGTCCGTCTGGCACTGGAGGAGCTGCATGCCATGGTCAACAAAAACCAGACGTCTTACCCCAATGCACTTACCACCATTGCTGGGGACTTCAACAAGGCAAACCTAAAGAAATCACCCCCCAACTTCCACCAACATGTCTCCTGCTGCACCAGTGGATCAAACCCTCGACCACTGCTACACCACCATCAAGAATGCTTACCGCTCTATCCCTCGCCCTCACTTCGGTAAATCTGACCATACTGTGGTGCTGCTTCTTCCTGCCTACAGGCAGCAATTAAAGAGCGCACCCCCAGAGGGGGGGGCAGAGGAACAACTACAGGACTGTTTGGAGTCTGTAGACTGGGCAATGTTCAAAGAGTCGGCAAAGGACTTGAACGAATATGCCACAGTCGTTACAGACTTCATTAAGAAATGTGTGGAGGACTGCATCCCTACAAAAACCTTCCGAGTGTTTCCCAATCAGAAACTTTGGATTAACTTTGAGATCCGCACTCTTCTGAAGACCAGACACCGGGCATTCATGTCTGATGATACTGTGGTCTACAAGAAGTCCAGATACAACCTTGGTAAGGCCATCAAAAAGGCCAAAAGGGACTTCTGCTCCAAGCTGGAGGATGAGACAGATGCTCGGGAGCTGTGGCGGGGCTGAATGCAATCACCTCCTACAAGGCTAAATCAGGAGGCAGCTCGAATCTCGGCGAAACATCACTCCCTGATGAGCTCAATGCATTTTACGCACGCTTTGATAGGGAGAACACCGATGTGCCTTCCCGAGCCCCCATTTGCTGTGATGGTATTTCAGTCTCCGTCACAGAGGCCGACATCAGGAAATCCTTCAGAGGGGTGAACCCTCGAAAAGCGTCTGGAGCTGATGGCATACCTGGTCGTGTTCTAAAATCCTGTGCGGACCAACTGGCTGGAGTTTTACGGACATTTTCAACCTCTCACTTCTGAGGTCTGAGGTTCCCACCTGCTTCAAAAGGGCATCAATTATACCAGTGCCCAAGAAGAGCAAGGTGACATGCCTCAATGACTATCGACCTGTGGCACTAACGCCTGTGGTGATGAAGTGCTTCGAGAGGTTGATCATGGCGCAAATCAACTCCTACCTCGACAAAAACCTGGACCCACTGCAGTTCGCTTACCGCCACAACAGATCAATGGTGGATGCGATCTCGCTGGCTCTCCACTCCGCTCTGGACCACTTGGACAACAAAAACTTATATGTCAGGCTATTATTCATCGATTACAGCTCGGCATTTAATGCTATCATCCCCTCCAAGCTGGTTACCAAACTCGCAGAACTGGGTCTCTGCGCATCCCTCTGCAATTAGATCCTCGACTTCCTCATTCACAGACCACAGTCTGTTCGGATTGGTGGAAATGTATCAGACTCGATAACAATCAGCACAGAGGCACCTAAAGGCTGCGTTCTCAGCCCCCTGCTGTACTCTCTCTATACTCATGACTGCGTAGCCGGTCACAGTGCGAATTCCATCATCAAGTTCGCTGACGACACCACTGTTGTGGGACGTATCACTGATGGGGATGAGTCGGAGTACAGAAGAGAGATCGAGCAACTGTCCATATGGTGCCAGCACAATAACCTCAACACCAGCAAAATCAAGGAACTGATTGTGGACTTTGGAAGGAGTAGGATGGGGACCCACAGTCCCGTTTATATCAACGGGTCAATGGTTGAAAGGGTCAAGAGCTTCAAATTCCTGGGCGTGCACATCTCTGAAGATCTTTCCTGGTCTGAGAACACTGATGCAATTATCAAGAAAGCTCATCAGCCTCTACTCTACTTCCTGAGACGTAGGCTCTGACCTTCCTTCCATCGAGGGGATTTACCGCAGTCGCTGCCTCAAAAAGGCTGGCAGTATCATCAAAGACCCACACCATCCTAGCCACATACTCATCTCCCTGCTACCTTCAGGTAGAAGGTACAGGAGCCTGAAGACTGCAATGACCAGGTTCAGGAATAGCTACTTCCCCACAGCCATCAGGCTATTAAACCTGGCTCGGACAAAACTCTGAACATTAATAACCCATTATCTGTTATTTACACTTTATCAGTTTATTTATTCATGTGTGTATATATTTATATATTGGTACATGGACACACTGATCTGTTTTGTAGTCAATGCCTACTATGTTCTGTTGTGCTGAAGCAAAACAAGAATTTAATTGTCCTATCAGGGACACATGACAATAAACTCACTTGAACTTGAACTTGAACACTTCAAATCTATGCCTCTTGGTTCCTGGTCCTTTTGCTGAGTAAAATAGTTTATTTTTATGTAATTTGCCATTATTAACCTGGTACAGTTCCATCTGAGCATTTCTCAGCATCAGCCCCAACCTTTTACCATATCCACATAACCAAAGCCCTACATTGCCACGACTATGCCAGGAGATGTTTTCTGCACCTTCCCGAAGACATTTATTTCTTCCCTAAAGAGCGATGGCCAGTTTTGATTACAGCTGAACTAGTATTTTGCTGAAATTCAGCATATCTTCTTCCTTTTACAGTTATTGTAATCACTTTCTCAGGCAGTTTTGCATTCTTCAAAGATTTGTGAACATACACCCCGGGTTTCACCCTGCACCTGCATCTATTTAGAATGTTCTGCTGCTCCTCATCAATTTATCTTGCACTTCTTTGTAAAAGATCTATAGCCCTGTTATCAACCATTCTATCAGCCCTATGAACTCTACAAGTTTAGTTTTAGGGCAGGGGGATTATCAAGCTTCCATGAGACATTGTCATGATTTTGCTGAATTGCACTTAAGTCTTGGATTTTCCATTCCTTTATAGTGAAGTACGGCAATATTTGGCGGTTAGTCTTTGATAGATCATTTAAGTTATGTCTCAAAAATTTAAACCTCCATTAAATCATTACATTCTCACATTACAAGTTTAAATTTGTTACTCGGTCTTTTTTCCAACATATTCTGCCCTGCTTATAGTAAATCATCTGACTTCTGGTTCAGAAAACCATGCTTAACCTGGCATAACACTGATATAAAGAGCTGAAAAGCAGCCCAGTCATCACCTGGCACAAGAGATAGACACAAAAAAGCTGGGGTACCTCAGCGGGACAGGCAGCATCTCTGGAGAAAATGAACGGGTGACTTATTGGGACGAGACCTTTCTTGAGCATCACTCATTCTTGCTCTGGAGATGCTGCGTGTCCTGCTGAGTTACTCCAACGTTTTGTATCTATCTTCAATCTAAACCAGCATCTGCTGTTCCTTCCTACATAAGAAATAAGCATCTGTAGTTCCTTGTTCTACAAGTAAATACGTGATTATTCACGCAAATAAAACATGGTCATTCTGTAGCAGCTACACACCCACTCTGGTTTATGTCCATGGACTGTGTATACACACAATGACAGATAACGATGCAATTATTTGGAAGCACACACTCTGACACACAACTCCTAAGACACTAAGACATGTGCATCCATATCTTCCCCCTTATGCAGTTGCTCAGTGTTGCCAATAACTTGCATTGATTCTATGAAATCATCACCCTCTACTAAAGAATGAGGGGTGACCTTATTTAAACATAAAATATCCTAAGGGGACTTGGCTGGATAGATGTGGCATTGTTATTTAGAATCATAGAGTCATACAGCATGGAAGCATGCTCTTCTGCCCAGGTTGTTCATGCCGACCAAGGAGGCCCATCTACACTAGTCCCACCTGCCTGTGTTAGGCCCATATTACTCTCAACCTTTTCTATGCATGTAACTGTCAAAATGGCTTTTTAATTTTGTTATATAACTTGTCTGAACTACATCCTCTGGTGCCTCATTACATATATCCATCACCCTCTGTGACCAAAATGTTTCCCTCAGATTCCTATTAAATCCTTCCCCGCTTACTTTAAACCTATGTGCTCTGGTTCTAGCTTTCCCTTCTCTGGGTAAAATACCGTGATACCGCCCTATCTATTCTCCCCATAATCTTATACACCTCTGTAAGATCACCCCTCATCCATCTGCACTCAAAGAAATTAAGTCCAAGGCTGCCCAACCTCTCCCGAAAGCTTAGGCTCCCAAATCCTGGCAAAATCTTCGCAAATCTTTTCTGCATTCTTTCCAGATTAACAACATCTTACCGATAGTAGAGTGTTCAAAATACTCCAAATGTGGCCTCACATTTGTACAACTTGTACAACTACAAAATAACAATGTGTGGAAGGCCTTCTAGTCCATCCTATCGACCTGTGAAGCCATTTTCAAGGAACTATGTATCTATGTATTCCTCTGTTTTCCAACACTCCCCAGAGCCCTGCCATTCACCGTGAAGGTCCTGCCCTGGTTAGACTTCCCAAAATGGAGTTTAATGTGGATAATAAACTTATCCACATTAAACTCCAGTAACCATTCCTCAGCCCACTTGCCTTATTGACCAATATCCTGGTGTAAGTTTTAATAAACATCTTCACTATCTACAATACCACCCAATTTAGTGTCATCTGCAACCTTACTAATCATGTCTTGTACATTCTCATCCAAATCATTGACATAAACCACAAACAGTAATCGGGCCAGCACCGATCCCTGAAGCACCACTAGATACAGTTCTCCAGTCGAAAAACAATCTTCCACCATCACCCACTGCTTCATTTTATGAAGCCAATATTTTATCCAATGGGCTAGCCCTCCCTGGGCCCCATGTAATCTAACCTTCGAGAGCTGCCTACCATGTGAAACTTTATCAGATGCCATGCTAAAATCCACACAGATGACACTTACTACTTACCTCATCAATCTTTTTGGTCACATCTTCAAAGAAAAAATCAATCTGATTCTTGACATGTAATCTTCAACATACAAAATTATGCTGACTCTCCCTAATCAGCCCCTGTCTATCCAAATTCATGTATATCTTATCCCTCAGAATACTCTACAGTAACTTGCCTACCACAAATATTATGCTCACTAGTCTATGGATCCCAGCTTTTTTTTTGCAGCCTTCTTAAATAGAGGCACAACCTTAGCCACCCACCAGTATTCCGTCACCTCCCCCGTATCTAATGACTCATCTCTCTCAACCAGGGCACCTGCAATTTATTTTCTAGCTTCTCACAGTGTCGTCAGTTATATTTGATCAGAACTGAAAGGTTTATCTACCTTCATACATCTTAGGACGTTTAGCACCTCCTCAACCGTAATACTGACCGTCCTCAAGACACTTCCATTAAAGCCCCTGTCCCACTTATGTGTCCTTGGCACGCTAATTACGCGATCACGTGGTCGCATTGAGGCGTGATGATCCTGCGAAGTTCATCACAGCCATCTGGAGCACGTGACATCATTTGAAGATGGACACAAAATGATGGAGTAACTCAGCGGGACCGGCAGCATCTCTGGAGAGAAGCAATGGGTGATGATTCGGGTCGTGACCCTTCTGTCTGAAAGAAGGGTCTTGACCCGAAACATCATCCATTCCTTCTCTCCAGAGATGCTGCCGGTCCCGCTGAGTTACTCCAGCATTTTGTGTCTATCTTCAATTTTCTTGGCCCCGCTCTGGGAGTAGAAGAGGGGGCGGATCCGGACCGTAATGGCTGTGAGCCCCAGGCCGAGCTCAGCTATCATTTGCCTGCTTCTGCTGCTGTTGGAGGTGAGACGTTGCGTCGCGCTAGGGTCTTGGGCCTGTCCCACTTTGGCCGTCAGTTTCGCGACAGGCCGGTGGCGCTACAAAATTTCGGAGCGCCGCACGATACCGTGCACAACTCCATACCCCTCCGCTCCTCTTCGTGGGACCGGTCCCGCACGGCCATACGATGCCCCCGTGCACCTCAACGCGACAACAAGGTTGCGTAATTTGCGTGCCAAGGACACGTAAGTGGGACAGGGCCTTAACAGTCTTATGGGTTGTTTTTAGGATTGAAAGCCTGTGACCAGTGGTAAACCTTAGAATTTGTTCAAGTGCCCATACTATTTGTTACATACAATAGCAATCTGGAGCAGGCATGAATAGTACAATAGCAAATGCAGCAAGTATGTATAGTAATTTAACAGCTGACGAGAAGATTGGTGGTGTTATTAATCTTGAGGAGGGTTGTCACCAACCACGGAATAACAATGATCAGTTGGTAAGGTGACCAGCGAAATGGCAGATGGAATTTTATCCTGAAAAATGTTAGGTGATACATTTTGAGAGGACTATGAAGGCTAGGTTACAAAAAATAAATGAGAGGACCTGAGAAAATACTTGTACATATCCAAGAATCCTTGAAAGCAGTGGTTAAGAACATTTATGGGATTCTTTCATTAATTGGGGCTTTGGAGATGCTCAGTACAATCCAATCTTTCCAACACAAGATCTTCAAGTATTTGAGGAGAGATTGAGGAAAGATTGGAATGACTGGGGTTGTATTCACTGGAATTTTGAAGGATGAGAGGGGATTGTATAGAAACATATACAATTATAAAAGGACTGGGCAAGTTAGTTGCAGGAAAAATGTTCCCAATGTTGATGGAGTCCAGAACCAGGGGCCACAGTCTAAGAATAAAGGGGAGGCCATTTAAAACCGAGATGATAAAAAACTTTTTCACCCAGAAAGTTGTGAATTTGTGGAATTATCTGCCACAGAAGGCAGTAGAGGCCAATTCACAGGGATGAATTTAAGAGATAGATCTAGCTCTAGGGGCTAGCGGAAACAAGGAATAGGGGGAGAAGGCAGGCATGGGTTAATAATTGTGGATGATCAGCCATGATCACAATGAATGGCAGTGCTGGCTCGAAGGGCTAAATGGCCTCCTCCTGCACCTATTTTCTATGTTTTTAATGGAAGAGGAGGGAGATTATGCTACAACTTTATACAATGGTGGTTAGCCCACAGCTGAGACCAAGGAACAGATTGTCGACTTGAGGAGGAAGGACGAAGACCCACAAACCAGTCTATATCGATGGGACGATGGTGGAGAGGGTCAAAAGCAACAAATTCCTGATCGTGCGCAACTCTGAAGATCTTTCCTGGACACTGATGCAATTACAAGATAGCCCATCACTGCCTCTACTTCCTGAGAATATTGCAGAGATTTAATATGTCAGAGAGTAGTCTCTGGAACTTCTACAGGTGTACAGTAGAGAGCATTTTGCGTGGTTGCCCACAAGCTGCAGTCAGATGACAAATGTCTATGCTGTATAATTCCATGAACATGCAAGCTCTCTTTAATGACATTCAGTGATGAAGTATCCTATTGCCAGTCAATAAACAGCAGAGATCAATATCAAATTTGGAGATGCTGCCCTGTATGGACTCATCCATCTGTGTCCAGTGATTTACTAATGGAGGCTTTGGAGAAGCTCAGTACAATCCAATCTTTCTAACACAGGATCTTCAAGTATTTGATACAAGTAAATGATACAAAAATAGGTCGAAGGGTAAGTAGTGCAGAGAAAGCAGGAACTCTGCAGAAGAACGTGGACATGGACAGCACTGATCAGTTACACCGGTTTCAGCTGCCTGGGAGGACTGGGGTGGGTGGACTGGATGCTGCATCTGCTCAGAGAAATCAGGAACATTAATTGTCACATATCTGATATGTTACATCTTTGAAGAAGTAAATAGCAGGACAAAGGAGAGTCAGTAGATGTTGCTTACTTAGCGTGTCAGAAAGCCTTTGATTAGATTCCACACATTGGTTAGGCTGCTATGGAAGATGAGAGCCCACGGTATCAAAGGGCAGATACTAGCATGGACCGCAGGTTGGCTGGATGGCAGAAGTTAAAGCATGGCAATAAAGGGGCCATATTTTGATTGGCCGCCAGTGTCTAGTGGAGTTCCACAAGGGTCGGTGTTGGGGCTGCTACTCTTCATGTTGTAAATTAATGAAAAGAGGGAATTTAATTTTTGTGGCAAGGTTTGCTACGAAAATAGGTGGAGGGGCAGATAGTGTAGAGAAAACAAGGTCTCTGCAGAGAGACGTGGACAGGTTGGGAGAGTGGGAGGAGAAGCGGCAAATGGAATATAGTGTAGCAAAGAGTGGAGTCATGCATTTTGGTAGTAGGAATAAAGGGATTGACTATTTTCTAAATGGTAATCCAGAAATCTGAGGTGCAAAGGGACTTGGGAGTGTTGGTGCAGGGTTTCAAAAAAGTTAATCTGCAAGTCAAATCGGTAGTAAAGAAGGCAAATCAATTCTAGCATTTATTTCAAGAGGGCTCGTGTACAAAAACAGGGATGTCATATTGAGGCTCAATAAGGTGCTAGTAGGCCCTATTTGGACTATTGTGAGAAAATCTGAGGAAGGATATGCTGGCCCTGGAGAGGGTCCAGAGAAGGTTTACAAGAATGATCCCAGAAATGAGTAAGTTAACCTATGATGAGCGTTTGTCGGCACTGGGCCTGACTTGCTGGAGTGCAGAAGAATGAGGGGGACCTCATTGAATCATACAGTATAGTGAAAGGCTTGGATAGAGCAGATGTGGAGAAGATGTTTCCACGAGTGGGAGAGTCTGGGACTAGAGGTCATAGCCTCAGAATTAAAGAACGTTCTTTTAGGAAGAATAGGGAAAATCGCTTTAGTCAAAATGTGGTGAATCTGTGGAATTCTTTGCCATAGAAAGCTGAGGAGGCCAAGTCAGTGGATATTAAGGCAGAGATAGATAGATTTTTAATTAGTGAAGGTGTCAGAAGTTATGGGGAGAAGGCAGGAGAATGGGGTTAGGAGGGAGTGATAGATCAGCCATGATTGAATGGCGGAGTAGACGATGGGCCGAATGGCTGAATTCTACTCCTATCACTTATGGCCTTAAAGCACTGCAATGTTACCAATGTTACATACTTAAGGATTATCTGTGCTATTTTGCCACAACACTTTACAGCATTTGCTTGACACAAGCATTTCAAATATAATCCCATCAATTCTTCCTCCGTAAATTAGAATCAGCAGACTGAATGTTCTGGAGAAACACAAACTCAATTTGATAAAATCTATTGTACTGTAATCTTAACTCCTCATTATTGACAATATTCTTATGCATGTGTGGGAATAGTTTCACTATCTTTGTGAATGAAGTGTCGACTGTGTTATGTATTACCTAGTGTACAAATCAGAAACCAGCTGAAACACAAAGGACACTTCATGGTGAAAATCCACAGACTTCCATTCCCAGAGTAGAAAATAATTGTGCTAATGAATCGGTAGGATATCCATTGGGATCAAGACCAAATAAAAACTACCACAACTTAGCTAAAAAAAATCATAAAAGGTAGTTTGTAGAAGTAGCCAAACAATATGGGAACTGAACTAAATTCTGGCCACTTGCCCAACCTCCCCTCTCTCTCTTTGAACTTCTTTCTCTTCATACACAACTCCTTTGGGGTTTAAACTTACCACCACACTTTTCTGAAAATAAACTTCAATTACAGAATTTTCCAGGCAGAATCAGCACATTGCTCTGAGATTTATGCCACTTGCAATAAACGTGTCCAGTAGGACTTCAGGTAGCAACACCCCTACTGTGGCAGGTTAGAGTGTGGAATGTCAGCTGCAAATGATAATGGCATACACACATTCTTGTATTGGAGAAGTTGAGCAGCAGTCTGTTCACTTAACAAAGCCTCATTAGTTCTTCCTGCAAATGTTATTTAAATCTGTAAGCCAGCTGATAAACCATTTCCTAACTAAAATTATGTTTAACCATTGGCAGATCTGGGATTTGCCCGCACCCATGCCTGTCCTGGGTTTAGCTGACAGCCAGGATACAGGAGTGGAGAGGATTATAGAATCACAAGATAGACACAAAGATAGACAAAATAGCTCAGCGGGTCAGGCAACATTTCGGGAGAAATTGAATAGGTGACGTTTCGGATATGAACCCTTCTTCAGACTGAAAGTAGAGATGAAGTGGAGAGGGGTAGGGCGCTAAATAAACTGGAAGTGAGAAAAGGCCAGCACAAATCAGGGGTGGCAAGAGATTACCTCAGGAAAGGTGGAGCCCATAATGGCCCATTGCTGGCTGGGGAAGGTGTGGTAACAAGAGGGGTGCAAGGATGTGACCAGTGGAACTAGTAGGGCGACTAGGGTACAGGAGGGGGAGGAAATGCCACAGCTATTTGAAATTAGAGAAATCAACATTCATATCGCTGGGTTGCAAGTTGCTCAGCAAAATGTGGGGTGCTGTTCCTCCGATTTGTGAGTGGCCTCACTCTGACACTGCAGGAGGCTCAGGACAGAAAGGTCAGTGTGAGAATGGGAAGGGGAGTTAAAATGTTTGGCAACTGTAGGCCAAGGCTGATTGAGCATAAGTGTTCAGGGAAACGATCACCAAGTCTACGCTTGGTCTCGCCGACAAAGAGGAGCTCACACCAGGAATACCAGATGCAGTAGAGGAGGTTGGAGGAGGTGCAAATAAACCTCTGCCTAACCTGAAAGGACTGTCAGGGTCCCCAGACAAAGTCGAGGGAGGAGGTGTTGCATTCCTGCAGTTGCAGGGGAAAGTCCTTATGAAGGGGGTGGTTTGGCTGGGAAGAGATGAGTGAACCAGGGAGTTGAGGAGGGAATTTTCTCTACTGAAGAGTACTCAAGGAAGTGGCCCTTGAAATCGTGGATGCATTGGGGATCATTTTTCAATGTTCTACAGACTCTGGATCAGTTCCTGCGGACTGGAGGGTAGCTAATGTAATTCCACTTTTTAAGAAAGGAGGGAAAGAGTAAACTGGGAATTATAGACCAGTTAGCCTTACGTCAGTAGTGGGGAAGATGCTTGAGTCGATTATTAAAGATGTAATAGCAGCGCATTTGGAAAGCAGTGACAGGATCGGTCAAAGTCAGCATGGATTTACGAAGGGGAAATCATGCTTGATTAATCTAGTGGAATTTTCTGAGGATGTAACAAGTAGAATGGATATGGGAGAGCCAGTGGATGGGGGTCAAGGAAAGAGCGTTCACGTCGCGGCCCTGTTTCCACCAATCTTTCCATCACCGCACACAAGCGCAAGAAGCGACATGACAGACACCAGTGTATGCAGATGCCGAGAAGTGTGTTCAGCTCTGGCTGAACAACTTCTAATCTTGTGTGTGGACTCGATAAGAAGAAGAAGACAGTGGAAGTTGTGTATCTGGACTTTCTGGACTTTGACAAGGTCCCACACAAGAGATTTGTGTGCAAAATTAGAGTACGTGGTATTGGGGGTAGGGTATTGACATTGATAGAGAACTCGTTGGCAGACAGGAAGCAAAGAGTAGGAATTAACGGGTCCTTTTCAGAATGGCAGGCAGTGACTGGTAGGCAGGCGCAAGGCTCGGTGCTGGGACCCAGTTATTTACAATATATAGTAACAATTTAGACTAGGGAATTAAATGTGACATCTCCACGTTTGCGAATGGCACAAAGCTGGCTGGCAGTGAGAGCTGCGAGGAGGATGCTATGAGGCTGCAGGGTGACTTGGAGAGGTTGGGTGAGTGGGCATATGCATGTCAGGTGCAGTATAATGTGGATAAATGAGAGGTTATCCACATCGGTGGCAAGAACAGGAAGGCAGATTATTAACTGAATGGTGTCAGATTCTGAAAAGGGGAGGTGCAACGAGATCTGGGTGTGCTTGTACATCAGTCATTGAAAGTAAGCATGCAGGTACAGCAGGCAGTGAAGAAAGCAAGTGGCATGTTGGCCTTCATTGCGAGAGGATTTAAGTTTAGGAACAAGGAGGTCCTACTGCAGTTTTACGGTGCCCTGGTGAGACCGCACCAGTGAGAGTATTATGTGCAGTTTTGGTCTCCTAATTTGAGGAAGGACATCATTGCTATTGAGGGATGGAGTGTAGGTTCACCAGGTTAATTCCCAGAATGGTGGGACTGCCATATCATGAAAGAATGGGTCGACTACGCTTGTATTCACTGGAATTTAGAAGGATGAGAGGGGATCTTACAAAAACATATAAAATTCTTAAAGGATTAGAAAGGCTAGATGCAGTAAAACTGTTCCCGATGTTGGGGGAGTCCAGAACCAGGGGGTCATAAGAATAAGGGATAGGTCATAAGAATAAGGGATAGGGAATTTAGGGCTGAGATGAGGAAAAGCATTTTAAAGAGTCAAGAGTTTTATTGTCATGTCCCAGATAGGACAATGAAATTCTTGCGTGCTGCAGCACAACAGAATATGTGAACATAATATAGAACAGGAGATAAAAGTTCTGTGTGTCTATGTGCCATAGACCATATATATACACAATAATTAAACAGATAAAGTGCAATAGTAATAATTGTTATTGTTATTGTTCAGAGCTTGTTTGATGTTGTGTTTAATAGACTGATGGCTGTTGTGAATTTGTGGAATTTTCTGCCACAGAAGGTAGTGGAGGTCAATTCACGATGTTTTCAAGAGAGTTAGATTTAGCTCTTAGGGCGAAAGGAAAGGAATCAAGGGATATGGGGAAAAATCAGAAACAGGTTACTGATTTTAAATGATCAGCCATGATCTTATTGAATGGCGGTGCTGGCTCAAAGGGCCGAATGGCCTACTCCAGCACCTATGTTTCTAAGATTTGCCTAGTGGTAGGATCACGTTGGAGGTGACGAAAATGTCGGAGGATTATGCAACGCTTGAAAGCCAAGGACTAAGGGGTCTCTATCAGTGGTCTGACTGGTGGGAGGGGGAGCAAGAGCGGAACTAGGGGATACGGAGGAGACGCGTGTAAGGCCCTCATCTATGATCGAAGAGGAAAACCCACGTTCCCTAAAGAATGAGGATATTTTGGATGTCCTCGTATGGAACATCTTTTCTTGGAAGCAGTTGCAGCAGAGACAGAAGAATTGGGAGTGGGGAGTCTTTGCAAGAGACAGGGTGGGAAGAAGTATAGTCCAGATAACTGTGGGAGTCAGTAAGTTTGGAATAGATGGCGGTCAATAGTCCTGTGATGGAGGCGGTGAGATCAAGAAAGAAAAGGGAGGTGTCCGAGATAGTTCAGGTGAATATGAGGACAGAGTGGAACTTAGAGGTGGTTAATAAAGTCCACGAGTTCTGCATGGTTGCAAAAAGTAGCCCCGATGCAGTCGACAATGTATAAAAGTTAGTGGTTTGATGATACAACAGTTAGTGGTTGATGACAAAAGTTAGTGGTTTTGCAGATAGCAAAGATGGTTGTGAAAGGTTGCAGCAGGATCTGGATCGATTGGCCAAGTGGGTGGAGGAATGGTTGATGGAATTTAATGCAGAGAAGTATAAGGTGTTACATTTTGGGATGTTGAACCAAGGCAGGACCAACACGGTCAATGGTAGGCCTCCGGGTAGTGTTGTAGAGCAAAGGGATGTAGGAGTACAGATGCATGGTTCCTTGAAGGTCGAGTCATGGCTAGATAAGGTGGTCAAAAAGGCTTTTGCCATTTTGGCCTTCATCAATCAGAGTATTAAGTATAGAAGTTGGGAGTTGTATAAGACCTTGGTGGGACCGCATTTAGAATATTGTTCTGGGCACCATGTTATAGGAAAGATATTGTCAAGCTTGAAAGGGTTTACAAAAGATTTACAAGGATGTTGCCAGGACTAGAGGGTGTGAGCTATAGGGAGAGGTTGAGTAGGCTGGGTTTCAATTCCAGGGAATGCACGAGGATGAGGGGAGATCTTATAGAGGTGTACAAAATCATGAGAGGAATACATCAGGTAAATGCACAGAGTATTAGGGGTTCAGTATTGATGTGGATAGAGAACTGGCTGGCAAACAGGAAGCAAAGAGTAGGAGTAAACGGGTCCTTTTCACAATGGCAGAGTAACTAGTGGGTACCGCAGGGCTCAGTGCTGGGACCCCAGCTATTTACAATATATATTAATGATCTGGATGAGGGAATTGAAGGCAATATCTCCAAGTTTGCGGATGACACTAAGCTGGGGGGCAGTGTTCGCTGTGAGGAGGATGCTAGGAGACTGCAAGGTGACTTGGATAGGCTGGGTGAGTGGGCAAATGTTTGGCAGATGCAGTATAATGTGGATAAATGTGAGGTTATCCACTTTGGTGGCAAAAACAGGAAAGCAGACTATTATTTAAATGGTGGCCGATTAGGAAAAGGGGAGATGCAGCGAGACCTAGGTGTCATGGTACACCAGTCATTGAAAGTAGGCATGCAGTGCAGCAGGCAGTGAAAAAAGCGAATGGTATGTTAGCTTTCATAGCAAAAGGATTTGAGTACAGGAGCAGGGAGGTTCTACTTCAGTTGTACAGGGTCTTGGTGAGACCACACCTGGAGTATTGCGTGCAGTTTTGGTCTCCAAATCTGAGGAAGGACATTATTGCCATAGAGGGAGTGCAGAGAAGGTTCACCAGACTGATTCCTGGGATGTCAGGACTGTCTTATGAAGAAAGACTGGATAGACTCGGTTTATACTCTCTGGAATTTAGGAGATTAAGAGGGGATCTTATAGAAACTTACAAAATTCTTAAGGGGTTGGACAGGCTAGATGCAGGAAGATTGTTCCCGATGTTGGGGAAGTCCAGGACAAGGGGTCACAGCTTAAGGATAAGGGGAAATCCTTTAAGACCGAGATGAGAAAGACTTTCTTCACACAGAGAGTGGTGAGTCTCTGGAACTCTCTGCCACAGAGGGTAGTTGAGGCCAGTTCATTGGCTATATTTAAGAGTGAGTTGGATGTGGCCCTTGTGGCTAAGGGGATCAGAGGGTATGGAGAGAAGGCAGGTACGGGATACTGAGTTGGATGATCGGCCATGATCATATTGAATGGCGGTGCAGGCTCGAAGGGCTGAATGGCCTACTCCTGCACTAATTTCTATGTTTCTAGAGTCTTTTGCCCAGAGTAGGGGAATCGAGGACCAGAGGACATAGGTTCAAGGTGAAGCGAAAAGATTTAATAGGAATCCGAGGGATACCTTTTTCACAAAAAAGATGGTGGATGTATGGAATGAGCTGTCAGAGGAGGTTGTTGAGGCTGCAACTATCCCATCATTTAAGAAACAAGTAGACAGGTACATGGATAGGACAGGTTTGGGGGGATATGGACCAAGCGCAGGCAAGTGGGACTAGTGCAGCTGGGACATTGGTGGCGGAAGGGCCTGTTTCCACACTGTATCACTCTATGACTCAAATATTAGCAGATATATTAGCAGATATAGATTTCAGGGATAGGGCCAGTGTACACCTGGAACAGGGACTATTCGACAGTACCAATGGAACTGCAGGCATAGCTGGGGCCCATGTGAGTGCCCTTGGCTACACCTTTGACTTGGAGACAGTGGAAGGAGTCAAAGTAGAAGTTGTTCAGGGTGATGACCAGCTCTGCAGGGTGGAGGAGAATATTGGTAGAGAGAAATTGGTTGGGTCTGTCAAGGGGGAAATGATGGAGCTTAAGGCTTCCCTGATGGATGGAGGTGCAGAGGGACTGAAAGTCCATCATTAAGATGAGATGAAGTAGAGGCACAGCCAGGTACAGTAGGGAATATGATCTTTTGTCTCAACAAATGGGTGCTGACCAACGTACCCAATTAAAACATATATATACTCATCCTATTCTATTCCGTTTTACTCTTCCCACCATCTGTCCTATTCCTCCCTCCTTCCCTCAGATTTTACCATTCATCTACATGATCTACATGAAAAGTGGCCAATTCAGATACTAAGAAAGTGAATTATGTGAACCTGTGAAATTCTGTTATGTCCAAAAAGCTGCACTATGCACTTAAGGAAGATGAGGTGCTGTTCCTCAAGGTTTCATTATATCTTGTTATAACAGTGCAGGAGGCCCAAGGAAGACATACCTCTTTATCTTCTCAAATCTTGATTGTTAATTACTATCAGTCTGTTCAGCAATAAAAAATAATTTAAATAACCAGGGAGACTATTGCCAGATTTGCATTATTTTTGGAGATTTAAATAAAATAGTAATAGTAAATGAGAACTTACCAGTTTGAAGTTTGATCCTTATTTTATGAGGAGTTACGATGAGGGATTTCGTGAAGACCCCGCCAGCACGCATGCGCGACATTCTTCAAGGCAACAGTGTGAAATCACAGTTTTTAGAATTGACTGGAGATAATAAGATTAAGAGAAACTAATATACCAGTTGGCCTAATGATAGAGGGTTGGGAGCGGAGGGCACGAAATCCCTCATCGTAACTCCTCATAAAATAAGGATCAAACTTCAAACTGGTAAGTTCAAGTTTAATCTTACTATTTTACTTCGGAGTCACGTGAGTGACTTTGTGAAGATTTCAAAGCTCTGTGATTTCATGCCCTGGAACCACGTCCATGCTCACACACTGCCGTAACTGATGCTGGAAGTATATTAACGTATTTCAAACTTGAAACAGAGCTGAAAAATAATAATGTATTTATTAACAAACAAAACAAAAAACCCCTGACTTAGGGGAACGTTCAGGGAACAGAACTTAAAACAGTGTCTGCAAACGTTGCGGGCGTGGCCACAGGTTTATTGTAAAACCGCTGAAATATGCCCTCATTGGCCGAACCCGCTGTTGCGAGGATATGGTCCATGGGAACCTCCATGGTCCTCCACGCTGATGTGGACGTAGCCCTGGTAGAATGAGATTTTAAAATGTCAGTGTCTACCCCTGCTGCACCCAATACCACCCTGAGCCACCTGTAAATAGTCTGCACAGTTACCCTGTACTGAGGGTGTTTAAAACTGATAAAAAAAGACCTACTTCTATACCCCTGATATTCTTGGTGACATCTATATAATGTCGGAGGTGGGTGGCTACGACGGTGTTCATCAATAGGATATGCCAGGTGTAAATAAACACTTTACAAACTCTTAAAGTGTGCAACATCTTTTAATGATAGCACAGGGTATTACATACATCTTCAAGCACTAGCTACATTCCTCTACTGCTGCGCCCAGGAAGGGGAAGGCGTTATGATTGATGTTAACTAGGCGGGGTTAATGGGACTGAGGTAACTATATTATTGGTTGCATATAAACCATCTACATCCTTCCCCTTAGAAAATCAAAAAACAGATTGTTGTCACGACAACAGAATTAAACAGCAGAATTAAACAAAATCGCCGTAGCGAACAGGTGACTTGCTGATCCGGCCCGAGCGCGTACGGATGTCGCCCCCTTCCCCCGAAGGAGCAGAAGAAACAGGAAGACGCGAGGCAGCTGGGGAACTAGGGAAGGGCACTGGGGTGGGAGAAACAGGAGAAGGAGAACCGCGACCGGCAACAGGGGACCCGCGCAGAGGGGAACCAGGCGCTCGAGATGGGGACCGAGGCATGCAGGGAACACCAGCCGGGACGGCAGCCGGCTGCTGGTAGGAGAGTGGCGGGGCATAGGGCCCCGGGGGCTGCGGCTTTGGCTCATTAACCGCAAGCAGGTGTTGTCGGCTTCTTCGGTAGATTGTACCCTCATAGTCGACCAGATACGAACGAGGTGAGTCGGCCACCCCAACCACGGTGGCCAGACGGGAGTGACCACTGGCGGTCTGCAACCGAACAACCTGTCCAGGCAACAGAGGATCGAGTGGTCTGCACGACCGATCGTGGGAACGCCGCTGGCTGTCATGTTTCTCTTGAATTTGCTTCTGCATGGAGGCGGGCTCCAGCACCCGAGGTTTCAGCTGGCGCTGGGCAATCGGGATGGTAGATCTGGTAGTTCTGGACATC
The DNA here is from genome assembly GCA_035221665.1 of Okamejei kenojei. Taxonomy (NCBI): domain Eukaryota; kingdom Metazoa; phylum Chordata; class Chondrichthyes; order Rajiformes; family Rajidae; genus Okamejei; species Okamejei kenojei. Next base: position 54,527,845 of record CM069133.1, on the reverse strand, counting down.
AGACGCTGAGCAGGTGACCCCATGGCCGGATCCCTGGAAACATTCCTGAGGTTCAGGAGATCCAAATACAAATCAGAGTTGGATAGTCGCACCTGTTCCATCAGAAGCTTGGCGCTGCGGACGGCCCGTTCTGCAAGGCCGTTGCTCTGTGGGTACTCTGGGCTGCTGGTGAAATGCACAAAGTTCCACTTGTCGGCAAAACTTTTGAATTCTCGGCTTGTAAACTGCCTGCCGTTGTCAGTCTGCAGCCTGACAGGGGTCCCAAAAGTGGAGAAGTGTTTCCGCAGCTTTCGGATCACCATCTCCGACGTGAGGGATGTCAGCAAATCCACCTCGAACCAGTTTGAGTACGAGTCGACCAGGACAAGGTAGTGGTTACCACGCCACTCGAATATGTCGGCAGCCAGCGAGGACCAGGCCAAGGCAGGGGCGGGCTGTTGCAGCAGGGGCTGTCGCTGCTGGTGTGGAGCAAGACTATTGCACGTGGAGCAGGCAGAAACTCGGTCTCGGATATATTTGGCCATTCCAGGCCAGTAGAATTGGCACTGAGCGTGGGCGAGTGTTGCATCGACCCCAGGGTGTCCGCTATGGGCTGCACAAAAGTAAAAGTCAAACAGGGAGGACGGGACTACAACTTTATGTCCCTTGAAGATAACGCCATCCTGGAGCACCAGGTCTATGGTGTTTTAGTAACTCATCGATAAAGAAGGTTACCTTAGTGGGGGGGTCGAGACCATTCTGTCCAATTTTAATTTGTGGAGGGTCTGGACACGTTGAGCAGTGATAAGTGCCATCAGCATCACCACTTTGTAGGTGAGCTTTGCCAGTGGGAGATTCGAAACTGGTGCCCATCTCCTGAGTAGGGACAACACCACCCCAATATCCCAGGTCAGAGTGTATCGCAGCCTGGGAGGGTTGGAATTAAAAATACCCCTCATTAGTTTCGATACCAATGGATGGGGTCCCACTCCAAGTCTGAGGTAGGATGATAATGCACTCCTTGCACTGTTGATGGCACTGTAGCAGAGGCCCTCATCGTAGTGAAGGCCCGTGAGGAATTCCAGCACATCTGTGATGGTGGCAGAGTTGTAGGTGGTATCAGTCCTAGAACAGAACACCTCCCATTTCCTTAGATGGGTAAGGTAATGCTTCCTTGTGGACTCTCTGCACGACACCGTGATGATGTCCATGGTCCTGTTCGACAGCCCAAACTCCAGTAATGGTCTCTTCAGAACCTGCAAGCTAACAGGTTCAAATGACCATGGCACGGATGACTCTCCCCTGTTATGGGATGTGTCAGGAGGTTCGAGCATTTGGGAACCGGAAAACACGGTTCCTTCACCATGTCGAGGACCACCGGGAACCATGGCTGTGTAGGCAGATGTTAGTATCCCTGATGCGGAATCTAACTGGATTTTCTGCAATACCCGACTGATGAGGCAGAAAGGGGGAAATGCATAGCAGAACAAGTTCCCCCAATGTAGCGAGAAAACATCCATCGCTGCTGCCCCAGGGTCTGGTTCCCAAGAGACATATGTTGGTATCTGATAGTTCAGTCTGGACGCAAAAAGGTCGATATCTGGTGTTCCATACTGAGCTATAATGTCAGAAAATATTTGGTGGTTCAACATCCACTGTCATTGAATACCCGTGACCTGGTGTCCGCCACTGTATTTAGCTTACCCAGAAGGTATGTAGCAATGTTTCTTTCAATGCACCAGTGCCAAATTGTGTTTGCCAATTCATCACAAGATATCGACTTGATACCACTCATACGGTTTAAATATGCCACCACTGTGGTATTGTCTATTTGTAGACGGACATGCGTATGATGTATATTTGTACAGTAGGCCCGTAGTCCGTGAAACGCTCCCAGCATTTCCAAATAGTTTATACCTCGTGATTGAAGCAATGTAGATTCATGCAAATCCCATCTACCGCCACAACTGGTGGTGGTGTCGGTAGCTCCCCAGTCTTGGGCGCTGGCGTCAGTTTGCAACACGACTGAAGGGTTTGTAACTACGATGGTATTAAAACAATGTCAAATGCTTCTAATCCACCATCGTAGTTCATTTTTTGCTTTGGTCGGTAGCTGCATAGGTCTGTCAAAATGGCCAGCATGAATTTTTAGTGCTGAGATTTTTGCTCTTTGCAAATTTTGATAATGCAACGGTTCATATCGTGCAGCTGGAAATGTAGCTACAAGTTTCCCAATTACCTTAGCAGCATGTCGAATAGTCGTTTTTTTGGCACAAGCAAGGCTATTACATGCCTCTATTATATCTGCCACTTTGTTATTTGGTAAAGTGATAGTCATGTGATTTGTGTTAATCGTGAACCCCAGATAGTCCATTATGACAGAAGGTGTTAACTTTGGTTTGTCTGGATGGATGACAAACCCCAGCTTTTGGAATAGTGACTTGGTGGCTGTCACAGCTAATTTAGCCAATTCCAAGTATTCCCCACAAACAGGATATCATCAAGATAGGCCATGACTATGTGGTTTTGTCTTCGTAGAGACGCCAATGCTGGTTTCAATATTATGGTAAATAACCTGGGGGCTGTTGTTAGTCCATTAGACAGTACTCTATACTGCCACAACTGCCCCATCCATACAAATTTCAAATATCTGCGGTGATCTTTACGTATAGATACTGAATAGTATGCATCTTTTAGATCAATGCATGCCAAGAAATACCCTCAGGAAATCAGCTGTTTGGCAGTTTCAAATGTTTCCATCTTGAAGTGGGTATATTGCACCAAGGTATTCAGTTGAGTTAAATCAATAATAATACGACATCCACCCTTTTTTGGTTTTGGTAAAGATGTTAGATACAAACTCAAGAGGTTCATGTTTGGTTTTCTCTATTAGCCCTTGGTATATAATCTAAATGGTTCTGCATGTCCTTCCACTTTCTCCTTTTGAGAAAGCACAAATTTTCAGCTAGGTACATGTTGAACTGGAGGGAGAAGTTTGTTAATGAATTCAATTTCATAACCCTGAATACTGTGCAATATAAAGAGGTCAGAAGTTATGGAACTCCATGCATCCCCAAACAGGCGCAACCTACCTCCCACTTGTGGGGTTATGCATGCAGAATTCCCAAGGGAACCAGACCCACTTACCTCCATGGTTACCGGTGGGGCTTGGTCTTCCGTCCTTGCTTCTTGGGATGTGGTGGCTCTGTGATGTGGGGTTGATGCATTTTCCATGCGGGTCGCTCTGGGCCTTGGCCTAAAAAAGGCCTCTGTGGATGAGGCACGACCATTGTGTTTGCACCCGTCACCCTATCGGGGTGAAACCGGGGCCTGTTGGGTGTTGCGTAGGGATGCAGCCGCTGATACGCGATGCCCTGCTAGAGGAAGGTGGTTTTATCATGCCAACCGCTTTGGCTTCCACATCTAGGTCCTTGACCAGTTTAGGCAGGTCATCCCCAAACAGCAAGTTCGGTGACGGCGTAGCGCTGGCTTTACAAAACCCCGCAAATTTGGGGTTGAGCGTAGGACGGATTGAACTCTTCCTGAAACAATTCATCTCATATGGAGCGTTGCAGGACAGGGCTAACGCATCCTGCTGCTCTTCCGTCATGTCCGTACAATCTATGGACCTGGCAAATGCAGTAATCCCTGAGGTCAGCAGTTTCTGAATTTTCTGAATTTCAATTCTTGTGCCCTTATACCAGGGCTTATGTTCCCCCATATGGGTGTGTTGACGATGGGCACATTCAGCAACACGCAATTCTCCGAGGCCAGGTACTTGGCTGTGGTCTCGGATATTACCTGTTCCTGTAGTTGGTGAGTAGTCAGGTAATTGATGCTTGCCGCTAGCCGTGGCTGAAGTGGTTGTCCTTTCTGGGATGGCTGTGCAAATTTGGACACCATCCCCAGAAGTTCCTCTTCCTGCATCCCATGCAACTTTGGATCTTCGGTCAACCCCTCCTCAAAGTCAGTCAACCCCTGACTTCTGGCACTCCCCTCCGAGGAGGGAGAGATGTTGGACAGTCCTGGAAAAGGAGCTGTCGTGGACCTGTGTGATCCACGGGACACATGCTCCTGCTGGAGTAGGCCCCTCTGGAGCAGCTGCTCCATCATCCACTCCATGCGGGTAATGCGATCGCCGTTGCTGTCTGCGAACGGCAGGTCATCTTCCCCAGACTCGGCTGAGTCAATGGGGCTATGACCGCCAGTCCGCACGCCGTCGGGGTGATGTCTCCTGGACTGTTGTGGTAGAAAGTTGGTGCCTGCCGCTCCAGCGGGGCTACATGACGTCCGTGCAGATCTGCCGCCTGTCCGCGGTCTTCCGGACTGAAGCGGTGGAGAATCGGTGCCTGCCGCTCCTGTGGAGCTACACGACTTCCTGTAGATCTACCGCCAGTCCGCGGTCTTCCGGACTATGGCGGCGGGGAGTCAGTGCCTGCTGCTCCAGCAGGGCTACACAACATCCGCGCGGGCCTGCCACCAGTCCATGGTCTTCCGGACTGATGCGGCAGAAAGTCGGTGCCTGCCGTAAAAACGGGGCTCCTCGACTTCCGTGCGGTTTTACCACCAGTCCGCAGTCTTCCAGACTGTCGCAGTGGAGAGTCGGGGCCTGCCGTATGAACGGGGCTGCCCGATTTCCGCACTTTTTTGCCGGCAGTCCATGATCATCCGGACAGAAGCGGTGGAAAGTCGGGGCCTGCCGTATGAACGGGGCTTCCCGACTCCCGCGCTGTCCTGCCGCCAGTCTGCAGTCTTCTGGACTGTTGCGGTGGAGAGTCGGGGCCTGTCGACAGAACGGGGCTACCCGACTTCCGCGCTGCCTTCCGGGTCCGAGGTACGGGTGCTGCCGAAAACGCAACGGCCAGCTCCGGGGAATTTGGCTGCTGAACTCGCTCCGAAGTTCCACGGTCTTCCATGGCATGCTTGGAAGCAGCCCTCTTTTTGTTTCGAGTTTTGTCCATCTCGAAGTCTCTAAAAGATTTTAGCAAATACAGAGCACCAACCAACTCAAGGTTAGTAAAACTTACCTGATGGTCCTTTTTTAAAGCTGCCGGCAGAGGAGCTGTGCTCCTCCCAGCTTGTCGATTGCAATGCGAGCGACGATATGTCGCGCATGCGTGCTGGCGGGGTCTCTCACGTGACTCCAAAGTAAAATTAATGTTTTTATCTCCATCATTGCTCTCTGGCAATCTATCCCCTAAGTCCCATTTTCCTGAACACATTGTGTTTTACTTCCTGCATATGGATTAAACATTGAATGAGGAATTTTAATTCAAAAATTTGATTCTGAATCTACATGTTGGTAGACTCTTTAATTGTATTAGACCCATCATCCAGCTAACACTAGTTTCAGGTTCTTGGCAGATTGTTTCAAAATAGTTATGCAGTCAAGAACCCTTTCAGAAGTCTGTGGGCAAGCAATTCAAGGTAACGGATCACATGGGTCAATAGAGATAGAAAGAGAAACTTCATGTAGACATTGGAAAAAAGTGTGTAAATGGAACAGAACTCTGCTTGAGGTATCTGGATCATGAATTCAACAAATCACCAAGGTTCTGTTCTGCTAAGAGGTTATGTTAAATTGACACCTTGCTCAGAAGCAGAGTTGGAACATAGAACATGTCTATCTAATGGATTTGGTTGAATCAAATTGCAATATGCCTTAGATATCTTTGAGCCGTTAGATTAAAAAAAAGGTGAGCAGTGGGAGGTAGGAATGGTGGGCGTATTGCTGAACCGATTGGGTGTAAAATATTCCAAGACTTGTCTTAAATGTAAACACAGAACTGTTGAGCTGAAAGGCCTGTCTCTAAGCTGTAGACACCATGGACCAGTATTACCAGCAACTGGAATACTCATGGTTGAAAGCTCACGGGCTGATGCATTTTAAGTCTTCTGTAGGATAGTAAAAAATGTGCAGTAACTTGAAAGTGGTGTTTGATGACCAGTATGCAAATTAATTAAAAAATATAAGTTACGCATTGGAGGGCAGAGCACAGTACAATTCACAGGTACAACGATGGAAATACTGGTCCAAGAAATGAAGCAAATAGGATTCAAATTCCAAGAACAACAGTCCAAGAGGAACAGGAGGATGTGGCCACAACAGTAAGTGCCACGTCTACCAGTCATGTATACTTCTGCTGGTCTTTTTTTCTCTGGCAAGCAAACTGCTGGAAAAATTCCCATGGCAAAATGGAGCATAAGCTAGCATTGGTTCAATGATTGCCAATAAGGCAATACAACAATTGAGTAACACTTGAAACAAGAGTAAAAAGATCTGTAACTTCTCAGTTTAAACTTTAGTACGTTCATCAATTGCTCTGGCTCCAACATCCTTAGACGCCCAGTTACATGGATGTGTGGTTGCATTGGCACTCTTCTGCCAGGAAATTGCATAAGGACCTCATTATACTGGGGCCTCATTCAAATATGAAAGCTGACGAAATACTGGCAAAAGACAGCTAATTGAATGATAAAGTGGTGTGACATTTGTACTGCATTTGCATTGCATTTCTTATCTGATCCTGTACCAACAACGCCACATTAGGAGACCATTTGGCCCATTGTGTTCATGCTGATTCCAGTAAAGTAATCCCATTCGTCCAATTCCACTTCTCTTTATTTCTTTGTACCCAAGCAATTTATTCTCTGTTTCATGCCCATCGACTCCATTTGGATTCTCCTGCCACCACCTGCACCGAGATGCAATTTACAAGTGTGGACACAAGAAACTCCAGATGCTGGTTTACAAAAGAAGATACAGAAGACAGAGTGTGCTGCAGTGGTTCAGTGGGTCAGGCAACATCTCAGAAGAACACGGATAGGTGATTTTTCGGGTCAGACATTGTTGGGGGAAAGGATAAGAAAATGGAAGAGCGGAGAACGAAGCCTTGCAGATAATAGGCCGACTGAGGTGAGGGAGGTTATTTGATAGGAAGATGGTTAGACAAAGGGCAGAGATAAAATGATTGAAGGTGTGAGAAAATGAATGAAGAGTTGCAACTTGTGAGGCTAGAGGAAGGAATATAGGTCAAAGGGGAGAGGGATGAAATAGGTACGCATCCACATGGGGAGATTGCAGGGGAAATGAAGGGGAGGGGTTGTGTTATATAGTTAAAATTGGAGAATTAAATGTTCATATCATTGGGTTGTAAGCTACCCAAGCGGAATATAAGCTGTTCCTCTATTTTGCATGTGGCCTCACCTAGGCAATGGAGAAGGCCTAGGACAGAAAGGTCAGTGTGGCAATGGGAAGAGGAGTTAAAATGGACCAACAACCGGGAAATCATGCAGACCAAGCATGATGGTTTGGCAAAATGGTTACCAAGCCTATGATTCGTCTCACCAATGTACAAGAGGCCACATTGGGAACACTGCATTCAGTTAAACATGGTGCACATGAACCTCCGTCTCACCTAGAGAAGGGCAGCTGGCATCCCTGGGTGGGTGAGGGAGGAGGTATGGGGACAGGTGTTACATTACCTGTGGTAGCAGGGGGAATCACCAGGGGAGGGGTTGGTTTATGTGGGAAGTTGATGAATGAGTGGTCAAGGAGTGGTCTCTGCGGAGAGCAGAAAGGGGTGTGGATGGGAAGATGTGATGGCGCGGGATCTCCTTGCAGGTGACGGAAATGGCGGAAGACAATGTGTTGGATGCAGCGGCAGGTTTGGGCAAAGGTGAGGATGAAGGGAATTATATCCTTGTTCTGTCTGAGGAGGAGGGCAGTGAGCGCAGAACTACAGGGCATAGAGGAGACGTAGGTGAGAGATCCTTCTTTGACAGCAGAGGGGAAATCATTTTTGCTAAAGAACGATGACATCTCAAATGTCCTAGAATGGGATTGTCCCATCTTGGGAGCAGATGCGGCAGGGACAGAGAAATTGAGAGTTGAGGATAATGTCATTGCAAGAGGCAGGGTGGGAGGAAATGTAATCAAGATAACTGTGGTAGTTGGTAGGGTTGTAGTAGGTGTCCCCTGTGATGAAGACACAGAGATCAAGAAAGGAGAGAGAGGTGTCAGAGATTATCCAAGTGCATCTGAGAGCAGGGTGGATGTTCATGGTAAAGTTAATTAAATCAATGAGTTCTGCACAGGTGCAGGAAGCAGCCCTGATGCAGTCGTCGATGTAGTGGAGAAAGAAGTGTGGGATTGTGCCAGTGAACGTGGGAACTATGGCTACAGCTTTAACTTGCAAAAATTGAGAGTCAAAGGGGAAATTGTTGAGGGTGAGGACAAGGTCTGCCAAGTGGGGAGAGTGTTAGTAGAGGGAAATGGATTTGGTGTCCATTCAAGGAGGAACCAGACAGCCCTGAGACCTTCCTGGTGGGGGATGGAGGTGTAAAGGGACTGAACGTCCATGGTAAAGACGGGGTAATGGGAGCCAGGAAAATGGAAGCTATTGACGAGTAGAAGGATGTGTGAGGTGCTCACAAGTAGGTCAGAAGGGATTAGACAAGGGGAGGAGGGGGATAGGATGGAATCACAGAATGACAGCAATTTACAATTGCTAGTTAAGGTACCCGCATGACTGTTGGATGCAGGAAACACACTCAGTTGACGGGATGTCCCACTGCGGCAACCTAATCTGCGAGTTTAGAAGAGTTTGCCCTCGACTCAAACTCGCAGCATGGTCGACACGTGGTCCTAGGAAGTCTGATGAGGTCACTGTAACTTTCCTTCATGCTCAAGGGAAGTTCCCACATGCTTGCGGCCTCAGCTAGGTCGCGGAAAATTTGTCTGCATGTTGAAACATTTTCCGCGAGTGAAAATTGATCGACATGGTAGTGCAGTGGAGTGGGGTCGCTATGTAATTACAGGCAGTCGAGAAGGCCATAGGCAATCTCCTTCGCTGACCAGGCATTTTAATTGGCTCATTGGAGTTTTCAGGATCAAGGAAAACCGACCGGTAGGTAAAATTGCCCGCTAAACGTTAGTATAAGTTGCCTGGCTTCTTAAAAGTGTATCCACTCCTTCTCCCCCCTCCTCTTCCCTCTTCTCCCCTCCTCTCCCATTCTCCCTCCCTTCTCCCCCCCCCCCCACTTCACTCCCCTTCTTCCCCCCTCTCCACGCTCTCTAAAGGACTTACCGTACACTGTGCCAGCCGTCTTTAACCTTCCTCTTCATCGCGGGTGTGAATTTCAGACAGCGATCCCCCTGTTTCCCTGGCCCCCGCCTTTGCGATGTGTGTGTGTGTGTGTGTGTGTGTGTGTGTGTGTGTGTGTGTGTGTGTGTGTGTGTGTGTGTGTGTGTGTGTGTGTGTGTGTGTGTGTGTGTGTGTGTGCGGTGAGTTGATCCAGATCGCGGTTTCATCGCTGACGGTCGATTCAGCTCGAGATTTTTCAGGCGAGTGCCCTCGAGCTTGAAGATCAAAGGCACTCTTCTGAATTTGCGGATTAGGTCGCCGCAGTTGGACAGCCCCTTAACAAATGTACAACAGGCAGCACATTCAAAGTCAGGATCAAACCCAGGTTCAATGGAGCTGTGAGATAGCAGCACTACCTGCTGAGCATAAACAAAAATATCAAACGACATTACCACTGCAGCCATTGCATGATGTGATATTCAGTCTACCAGGTTCAGTCACCCCAAGAACGCAAAAGGGTTAACCAAGTGGTTATAACGAATGAAATATCACTTGAATGCACACGCATATTTTGCCGTTGCTCAAAGTAGCAGAGGGTAGAAGTAATTATCTGTTGCCAAGGTGTGGGTTTTGATCATCTCAGACAGCCTACAGTTAGGTACAAGGAATTCACCCACTATATTTGGCTAGAAAATAAGATGCTGCCTGACCAGCTGAGCATTCGCACAATTTTCTGTTTATTTGTCAGTTTTCCAGCTACCACAATATATGGGAATGGCAGTAAATCTTCGACACTGAAAACCATATCAATTCAAAACTCTGCTTCATATTTCCTGGCCAGTAAACATACAATCTCCACTTCATAAGCACCAAATAATTTTCCTGGAGGGCGCTCTTATTCCACTTAATTGCCTATCATTGCACGGAGAAAGGATTTGGTTCATTTTTAAAATCACATCAGGTTGCAGTAAGTCTGAGACTTAGACTGTCACCTTTAAAAAGTTCCATCCATTGGAGTCTGTAATTAAATTAAACATTCCATTTTGCTGCAACAGGTAGGAAGGTGCTCAGACTTTGTTTTCCCAGCTTATGGACTCGCAGTCCCATTTACTGGAAAATCTGGCCACTTGTGTCTGAGTGCAATAAACATAGTTTTATAAATCAGGCTACTTTTGCCAAAATCAATGCAAATCAAGGCATTATCCAATGTACGTCCATTGTCTGTGCACAGCTAAATTTGATCCGACAGCTGTTATTTCAGTCTCATTACAAATGGTGAACAATTTCAGAAAAAATAAACTAACTTTTTACATTGAAATGTAAGGGATTTTTTCCATTTAAGCTGTTAATTATTACCACAGACTGGGCACATTCTAAGTAGTGAAGATAAAGTGATTATCGTTGCTTAACTCATTCCCAATGCCACTGGGTTCTGATTTTCAAATCATTTCTAAGACCTCCTCCACCTGACCTCACACTTTGTCTTTGAATTCATTCACAGGGCAAACTTTTTGTCTCAGCAATATTGCTTCAACTATAATTAGATGTGTGAGCTCTTCTTGGGTTGGATAGATGTACGCACATTGAGTATTTAATCCATCTGCTTTGTCTGTACGTTCCTCTGTGGTCCTAGATGACCAGGAGATGTGAGGTTGTTTGTTGCTGCTGAACTTGTCCACGCACCACCAGCAACCTGATACACTGGCCAGGTGTTAAAAGCAAGGAATTTAATAAGGAATATCAAAATAGATCATATATTTATTTTTACTGCAAGGGTAAAAAGACACTGATGGGAGTTATTTACAGGACCAAACAGTAGTCAGGAAATAGCGTACAAAATACATCAGGAGACACAATCAGCATGTAAGAAAGGCAATGTTACAGTGGTACACAAAAGGCTGGAGAAACTCAGCGGGTGCAGCAGCATCTAAGGAGCGAAGGAGATGGGTGACGTTTCGGGTCGAGACCCTTCTTCATGGGGGATTTCAATATGCAGGTAGACTGGGAATATCAGGTTGATACTGGACCCCAAGAGTGTTTACAAGATGATTTCTTAGAGCAGCTTGTGGTTGAGCTTCCCAGGGTAAAGGTAATTTCGGATTTGGTTTTGTGTAAAGAACCGGATTTGATTATGGAGCTTAAGGTAAAGGAACTGCTAGGGGATAGTGACCATAATATTTCATGAGGAATAAAGAAATGGCAGATACATTAAATTGAATAAGTCTTCACAGTGGAAGATACCAACAACGCGTCGGAAATCCAAAAGAGTCAGGGTGTGGAAATGAGTGGAATGGATATTACTAAGGAGAAGATGCTTGGGAAGCTGAAAGGTGTGAAGGTGGATAAGTCACCTGGAGCAGATGGACTATACCACAGGGTTCTGAAAGATGTTGCTTTAGAGATTGTGAATAGCAGGTTGGCTGAATAGCAGGTTGGCTGAATAGCAGGTTGGCTGAATAGCAGGTTGGCTGAATAGCAGGTTGGCTGAATGGCAAAGAGTGGCTATAAAGGGGGCTTTTCCTGGTTGGCTGCCAATGACTAGTGGTGTTTCGCAGGAGTCGTTGCTACTCTTCACGATGAATATCAATGACTTGGATGAGGGAAGTGAGGGCTTTGTGGCCAAGTTTGCAGATGATACGGAAATAGGTGGAGGGGCAGGCAGTGTAGAGAAATTACTCTGCACAAGGACTGAGACAGGTTGGGAGAGGGAACTGAGAAGTGGCAGACATAATACAGCCTTGCAAAGTGTGGAGTTATGCATTTTGGTAGTAGGAATAAAGGCATAGACTATTTTCTAAATGGGGAGAGAATTCAGAAATCAGAGGTGCAAAGGGACTACTGAGGATCAGGTGACCTTGGTTCTGGAATGCAATTGTTGGAACTTCAACAATGTCCCATTAATTCTGAGGATTAGATCTACTTCTATGGGAGGTATGTTGTAGGCCAGTACAGTGTCATGGATGGTTAGACATAAAACTGTATGGGGTCAGTTGTAGTGAAAGTAATGCATGAGGGCGCAGTCAGATTAAAAATCCGGATTAACTCAGTGGGACAGTTGCATCTCTAGATAGAAGGTGGTGATATTTTGGGTCGAGACTCTTCCTCAGACTGAGTCAGGGGAGAGGGAGACACAGATAAGGAAGTGTAAGGACAATGGGGATGAAGTTCAATGACAATTTAATCAGCGGGACAGTCAGACTGGTCGGAGAACTAGGAAGGGGAAGCGATGGAGAGAGAGGGAAAGCAAGGGTTACTTGGTTAGAGAAGTCAATATTCGTACCACTGGGGTGCAAACTGCCTAAGTCAATGACATTGTCCATCACTTTGCTAATTATTGAGAGAAGATTAATTGTGCAATGATTAACCAGATTGGATTTATCCAGCCTTTTGTAAACGGTGCATGCTTGGACAATTTTCTACTTAACTGTACCAGAACATCTGGGTTTGAAATGCAGCTGGTTCTGGAGTGCTTCAGTCCTCCAGTCCAGCACCCGTGCTGTGGCGGAAGGAGGAAGTCCCTGAATGGATCATTCACTTGGTACTTCTGGCAGAATGTGCTTGCAACATGGCCTTGTTTTTAGTACTCATGTGCTGAGCCCTGCCATTGTTGAGGAAGGGAATAACATTGGACGCTGTTCCTCCAGTTAGCTGCTTAATTATGCATCGATATTCAGTTAGACGTGCTACAAGTGCAAGGGTTTGATCTGATCCATCCCTGCCATATGTTTTTTGCTCTCTCACAGGCAAGTAATTCTATTTCTTCAATAAGCCATCCAGCTGTAATTTTTAACAGCCAGGTTCTGCAGGATGAAGAATTCACAGGAAGATGAATCAAAAGTGGGCTTGTATGACTAAACATAAAGGGCACAATGCCTAATTCCATGTGTACCCTATTGGCATCAATACAAATTATGCAGCTTCATAAAACAAATGTATTTAAAAGTTAATTGTCATTGAATAATACATTTGGGAATGAAATGTCCAAACATCCAGCAACAAGCACAAAGGTAGTAAGGCAAAAATGTTAAAGGTAAAATGTGGAGTCATGTATCTTGGTAGTAGGAATAAAGGCACAGACTATTTTCTAGATGGGGAGAGAATTCAGAATTCTTTGTCCCTTGTCCTGGAACGCAATTAGAATAATATCTGTGGGATGTGGCACTCTGAACCAACATGCATTCTTTCATACATCCAACCCAGTTGCTATCATATTGTTCATAAGCTCATGTTCATAAGGAGCAAAATTAGGCCATTCGGCCCATCAAGTCTACACCATTCTATCATGGCAGATCCATCTCTCCCTCCCAACCCCACTCTCCTACCATCTCCCTACAACCCCTGATATCCATACTAGTCAAGCATCTATATATCTCTGCCTTAAAAATATCCATAGACTTGGCACCCATTCCTTCTCTCCAGAAATGCTGCCTATCCCGCTGAGTTACTCCAGCTTTTTGTGTCTATCTTTGGTTTAAACCAGCATCTGCAAGTCCTTCCTACAATATCCATTGACTTGGTGTTCACTGCCTCCAATGGCAATGAATACCACAAATTCGCCACCCTGAATCCTTGGACTGAAAGGTTAGAGGGAAAGATGTTCTGAAAGGTATTCTGAAAAGTCCTTGAAGTTACATGTTTCTTTCGGATCTTGTGTTTGATAGATTACATATGGAATACATACCTATGCGTAAAATGTCTTGGGAATCCAGAGGTGGGAAAAAGAGGGATTAAAAAATGTTACATCTGAAAATTTACAGAGTCATAAGGTTATCAGGTCATAAGTGATTGGAGAATTGGGCCATTCTGCCCACCAAGTCTACTCCGCCATTCAATCGTGGCTGATCTATCTCTCCCTCTCAACCCTGCCTTCTCCCCATAACCCCTGACACCAGTATTAATCAAAAATCTATCTCTGCCTTGTTAAAATGTATAAGTGCACAAACTTACCATAAATTATCCCATCTCTAAAATGGTTTATTATGTGTGGATGCAGCATTTTAAACCTTGTGATTGCTCCACAGCCTTCTGTGGCAATGAATTCCACAGATTCACCACCCTCTGACGAAATAAATTCCTCCTCATCCCCTTCCTAAAGGAACGTCCTATCATCCGCCTTCATAACCCAAGAAGGTTAAACTGAAGTATAATAATCTGGAAATTAACTACGGACCAATAACAAGTTTATAAGAAATAAATTGTTTATTTAATGTCGGTTTAAAAATAACATCATATGGAAAAACAATAATTCGTTTAACAAGAAAGGTTAAACTTCAACAAAAGTAACTACAGTGGCTTGCAAAAGTATTCATACCCCTTGAACTTTTCCACATTTTGTCACATAACAACCACAAACGTAAATATATTTTATTGGGATTTTATGTGATAGACCAACACAAAGACCAACACATAATTGTGAAGTGGAAGGAAAATGATACATGGTTTTCAAATTTTATTACAAATAAAAAACTGAACAGTGGCGTGCAAAAGTATTCAGCCCCGCTAAGTCAATACTTTGTAGAACCACCTTTCGCTGCAATTACAGCTGCAAGTCTTTTGGGGTATGTCTCTACCAGCTTTGCACATCTAGAGACTGAAATTTTTGCCCATTCTTCTTTGCAAAATAGCTCAAGCTCAGTCAGATTGGATGGAGAGCATCTGTGAACAGCAATTTTCAAATCTTGCCAGAGATTCTCAATTGGATTTTGGTCTGGACTTTGACTAGGCCATTCTTACACATGAATATGCTTTGATGTAAACTATTCCATTGTAGCTCTGGCTGTATGTTTAGGGTTGTTGTCCTGCTGGAAGGTGAACCTCTGCCCCAGTCTCAAGTCTTTTGCAGACTCTAACAGGTTTTCTTCCAAGATTGCCCTGTATTTGGCTCCATCCATCTTCCCATCAACGCTGATCAGCTTCCCTGTCCCTGCTGAAGAAAAGCATCCCCACAGCATGATGCTGCCACCACCATGTTTCACAGTGGGGATGGTGTGTTCAGGGTGATGTGCAGTGTTAGTTTTCCGCCACACATAGCGATTTGCATTTAGGCCAAAAACTTCAATTTTGGTCTCATCAGACCAGAGCACCTTCCTCCACATGTTTGCTGTGTCCCCCACATGGCTTGTGGCAAACTGCAAATGGGACTTTTTATGGCTTTGTTTCAACAATGGCTTTCTTCTTGCCACTCTTCCATAAAAGCCCGATTTGTGGAGTGTACGACTAATAGTTGTCCTGTGGACAGATTCTCCCACCTGAGCTGTGGATCTCTGCAGCTCCTCCAGAGTTACCAGGCTGCTTCTCTGATCAATGCTCTCCTTGCCCGGCCTGTCAGTTTAGGTGGACGGCCATGTCTTGTTAGGTTTGCAGTTGCGCCATACTCTTTCCATTTTGGATAATGGATTGAACAGTGCTCTGTGAGATGTTCAAAGCTTGGGATATTTTTTTATAACCCAACCCTGCTTTAAGCTTCTCCACAACTTTATCCCTGACCTATCTGGTGTGTTCCTTGGGCTTCACGATGCCCAAGGAACATTGTTTGTTCACTAATGTTCTCTAACAAACCTCTAAGACCGTCACAGATCAGCTGTATTTATACTGAGATTAGATTACACATAAGTGGATTCTATTTACTAATTAGGTAACTTCTGAAGGCAATTGGTTGCACTGGATTTTATTTAGGGGTATCAGAATAAAGGGGGCTGAATACTTTTGCACGCCACACTTTTCAGTTTTTTATTTATAAAAAATTTTTAAAACCATGTATCATTTTCCTTCCACTTAACAATTATGCACAACTTTGTGTTGGTCTATCACATAAAATCCCAATAAAGTATATTTACGTTTGGAACGTGACAAAATGTGGAAATGTTCAAGGGGTATGAATACTTTTGCAAGCCACTGTATATATTTAATGGCATATTTCAAAGAACATCATACTTAAGCAAACATTTTATTCAACAACAATAGTCAGATCTGACAATAACATTACAATTTATATCAACTCCAATGAACTTCAACAAAACAAAATGATCTTTATTTTTTCACCACATTAGAAAGAGCATCATTTCAGATGTTCTTAATAATGTACTTTGTACATTGATGTACTTTTGTATTTTTCATTCTTTATGGGCATTTTGCCCCTGGCTATCTTCAGCCAAATAATCTAAAAAGGTTTGAAAGTCGGCGTTTTATATACCCGCGTCACCGGGCGTCACCCGCAGGACAGCATACGTTAGCGTGTGACAGGGCGCACGACATGATAAGACAACCAGGGATTCCAAAATCGGCGGCAGGGAGACACCGCGCGTCACTACATGTGTCACCCCGCGTCACGCCCCGACCACGCCACGACAGCCTCTTTTTAGGCTGTCGCCGAAAATGTCGCCCAAGTGGGACAGACCCCAAGACTGCTTTATCACATATTACGGTATCTGGCTTTCAGTACATGAACACTAATATTACAGCATCCATTATGTCTGCATTGAACACAGAGTCTGTATTTGGATCATGAAAATACAGCCAGTCTATAAAACCAGTCAATTCTTTTCACACCTTACATGTTTGTTGTACCTTTCCATATCTTGCTTCCATCCCCTTTGCATTCAATCTGAAGAAGGGTCTCAACCCGAAATGTCATCCATTCCTTCTCCGGGATCGGAAGTGGCGGCACTACCTGGCAGCTGCGGATCACCTGCAGTCCATCTGTTATTTCTTTTCTTTTTGTTTTCTTGTGTTTGTTTTAGTTCGAATTTCGGTTTATTAGGCTGTGTATGTGTGTGTGTGTGGGGGGGGGGGGGGCGGAGGAGGGTGGGAGAAACATGGTTTTAGTCTCTCCCTTCAGGGGGATGGGACTTTTCTTGTTGTGTCCCCCGTCACCGTTTCCGTCTGAGCTGAGGCCTAATGGCGGAGCTGGCGGCCTCGGAGCTATGGCGGCATTCCAGCTTCCGGCAGCGGCGGCGGCCCGGCATCAGAGCTGCGGTGCTCCAGCAGCGACATGGCTTCAGAGCTGCAGTGCTCCAGCGGCGGCCCGGCTTCAGAGCTGCGGTGCTCCAGCGACGTTCCAGCGGCGGCCCGGCTTCAGAGCTGCAGTGCTCCAGCGGCGACACGGCTTCAGAGCTGCGGTGCTCCAGCGGCGACCCGGCTTCAGAGCTGTGGAGTTCCAGCGGCGACCCGGCTTCAGAGCTGCGGTGCTCCAGCGACGTTCCAGCGGCGACCCGGCTTCAGAGCTGGGATGCTCCAGCGGTGTTCCAGCGTTTCGGCGATGGCAGTGGCGGAAGCCCGGCTTCGGAGGCTCGGCCGCGGGCCTAGTGGACGATAACATCGGAGGCCTGGATCGCCTCAGCGCAGAGGGAGATCAAGGAGGGAAGAAGACAAAGACTTTAAGACTTTTGCCTTCCACCACAGTGAGGAGGTGCCTGGTGAACTCACTGTGGTGGATGTTAAATATGTGTTTATTGTGTGTTTTGTTTTTTATTATATGTTATGACTGCAAGGTAACAAAATTTTCGTTCAGACCAAAAGGTCTGAATGACAATAAAGGATACTTTACTTTTTACTTTACTTTACTCTCCAGAGACTGCTGCCTGTCCCGCTGAGTTACTCCGAAATTGTCTATCTTCGGCGTATACCAGGATCTGCAGTTCCTTCCCAAACAATGAAATTAATAGGAATGGCTGACGTTTTGGGTTGAGACCCTTCTTCAGACCTATATCTGCAGCTCGTTTCTACACTATAAAATGAATAGACTGCTGACTGCTTATTCAATATGAAGTGCACAAACTTACTATAAACTATCCCATCTCTAAAAATGGTTTATTATATGTGTGGATGCAGCATTTTAAACCTTTTGTAAGGTTGAATTTACACTCTCAGTTTTATTCAAATTATTTTAATCACTCCAAATAAACTGCACCTTAAACAGATTAACATATGTTTCAAATCAGTTTAAGCCCACCTCCAGTGCTTACAAATGTTATCAGTGGTAGGATCACATCTTCAGCCTGTGACGGCTGAGATAACAGTCCATTAGCTTCAGTCGCCTGCCACACTTCATCAGTTCTGTTAAATTGACCCCTGAACTCCAGTCCCGTTAATTAGATGTGAGATTTACCCTCACGACAGCCTCAATCCCAGAATCATTCTGTGGTGGAATTCCCCACAGGGGTGCAATCAGGCCACTTACACCACTGCAGCCCAAATTACTTCCACTCACCCGCTCATTTCACCTATTGTTATTTACACTCAAGTTTCCTGACAATCACACAATATAAAAATGCACAGCAGTCACAAAAAATCAATGTTAACCCAGCTCGCACCGGGGGAGGGGTGGTGGTGTTGTTTCAAACTCACAACATGTAGCCCTTCTCAAGGATGAACTTTAATATTCTAATCCATTTGATGATTATCCATACACATTTGGCATGCTTGTTTAACTTGTCGTCACGGAAGGCAACCCATCTATAATGGGACTTGCATCTGATGACATAAAGGTGATTCAAGAAACTGAAAGCAGCTTTCAATGAGGGGAGACCTCAAAGCTAAGAAAAACGACATTGATTCCTACTGACTGTAAATGTCTGGACAATGTGACACACATTTTGATCAAATATAATTGCAGGAGATTGATGAGGGCTTTCAGCTGGGTGAGGGACACACCAGGGCCTACATGCACAACAGTTCAAGGTTTCTCTGTTTGCACCAAGCAGTTACTCGCACTCTGTGTACTCATGTAACATAGAAACATAGAAAATAGGTGTAGGAGTAGGCCATTCGGCCCTTCGTGCCAGCACCGCCATTCAATATGATCATGGTTGATCATCCAAAATCAGTACTCAGTTCTTGATTTATCCCCATATCCCTTGATTCCATTTGCCCTAAGAGCTATATCTAACTCTCTCTTGAAAACATCCAGTGAATTGGCCTCCACTGCCTTTTGTGGTGGAGAATTGCACAGATTCACAACTCTCTGGGTGAAAAGGTTTTTCCTCATCTCAGTCCTAAATGGCATACCACTTATTCTTTAACTGTGATCCCTGGTTCTGGGCTCACTCAACATCGGGAAAATTTTTCCTGCATCGAGCCTGTCCAATCTCTTACAAATTTTATGTTTCTGTAAGATCCCCTCTTATTATCCTTCCAGTGAATAAGTCCCAGTGAATATAAGCCCAGTTGATCCACTTTTTCATCATATGTCAGTCCCACCACCCCTGGAATTAACCTGGTGAACCTACACTGCACTCTCTCAATAGCAAGAATTACCTTCCTCAAATTAGGGGACCAAAACAGCACACAATACTCACTAAGGCCCTATACAACTGCAGCAGGACCTCCTTGCTCCTATGCTCAAATCCTTTCGCTATGATGATTTAAGGGATTTTACTAACCATGTCATGTTGGCCACTGTGTGCTTGATAGAAAGGTTGGCACAATAATGTGGGTTAACGATAACAAAACTGCCAGCATCTATCACATTAATCCCAGATTGTCCAGGTTATAAACTTCAGGACTTCTGAAGGCACAAGGGCATAGATGAATATCCAACAACAGCTGCCACTGGTTCATGACCAGACTTGAATGCTGGTCCCTCAGTGAAGCTCAGAACATGATAAGAAACCTGAGATAACTACTCCACACACTGTTAAATCCTACAGTACAAATTCAGTACCAGTCCATGGAGCCGGAGATGTCTTCTCACGTTGATTTGGATGGAAGGAAATTGTCATGAGGCAGTCAAGTAAAGGTTCAATTAAAAAAAAAACATTTAGCTGATGATTATTAAAATTATGCTTGTAAATCTTTCCAGGAATATTTTATAAAGTCATATCCTTGAAAGCAATGCAGCATTCCCTGAGTACACAGAGCTCCTTTAATGTTGCCCAATGAAAAGATCCCATAGTGCTGCCCCTCCATCACTACAGTGATATTTCCACACCATCCCGAGACCAGATGTTCAAACCTCAGTAGACAAAAGTGCTGCAGAAACTCAGCGGGTGCAGCAGCATCTATGGAGCAAAGGAAATAGGCAACGTTTTGGGCAGAAACCCTTCTTCAAACCTCAGTACTGCCCTACGACAGTGAGCACTACCTCGCAGTACTGCCGTTCTGACAGTGCAGTCTGCACTCCACACTGGCTCATTCAACAGCGTAGCACTCTCCCAATACTATCCCTCCAACAGAATTCAACGGAAAGGAAGCTCACAAAGGGATAGGAGAGTATGGCCATGTGTAATAGGGATCGATGGGAAAGGTGAGATGCGTAAGGAATTAACAGATATTGTATATGAATGCGCAAAGTATAAGAAATAAAGTAGAAGAGCTTGAGGCTCAGAGGTGGGTGGATATGACATTGTGGGGATTACTGAGACGTGGCTGCAGGAGGATCGGGACTGGGAACTTAATATTCAGGGTTATACATCTTATAGAAAGGACAGGCAGGTGGGCAGAGGAGGGGGGGGGGGGGGGGGGGGGTAGCTCTGCTGGTGAGGGATGGAATTCAGTCCCTTGTGAGCTAAAGGCATAGGGACTGACAAGGTAGAGTCATGGTGGATTGAATTGAGGAATTGTAAAGGCAAGAAGACACTAATTGGTGTTATTTACAGACCCCCAAATAGTAGCACCGGATGCAGGGTGGAAGATGCAGCAGGAGTTAAAACTGGCATGTAACAAAGATAATGCCACTATGGTGATGGGGGATTTCAATATGCAGGTAGACTGGGAAAATCAGGACCCCAAGAAAGAGAGTTTGTAGAATGCCTCCGAGATGGATTCTTAGAGCAGCTTGTAATGGAGCCGACCAGAGAAAAGGCAATTCTGGATTTAGTGTTGTCCAATGAACCAGATATGATAAGAGAACTCGAGGTAAAGGAACCGCTTGGAGGTAGTGATCATAATATGATTAGTTTTAATCTGCAATTTGAGAAGGAGATCGTTAAATCGGAAGTGGCAGTGATGCATTTGGACAAAGGGGACTATGAAGGCATGAGAGGGGAGCTGGTCAAAGTAGACAGGAAAGGGATCCTAGCAGGAATGACAGTGGAACAGCAATGGCAGGAATTTCTGGGCATAATCCGGAAGACGCAGGATCATTTCATTCTAAAACGGAAGAAAGATTCTAAGGGGAATAGGAGGCAACCGTGGCTGATAAGAGAAGTTATGGATAGAATAAAACTAAAAGAAAAGATGTATAACACAGCAAAGAGTAGCCAGAAGCCAGAGGATTGGGAAACTTTCATAGGACAACAGAAGGAAGCTAATGGAATGTTGGCCTTCATAACAAGAGGATTTCAGTACAGGAGTAAAGAGGTTCTTCTGCAGTTGTATAGAGCTCTGGTGAGACCACATCTGGAGTATTGTGTACAGTTTTGGTCTCCTAATTTGAGGAAGGACATCCTTGTGAATGAGGCAGTGCAGCGTAGGTTCACGAGATTGATCCCTGGGATGGCGGGACTGTCATATGAGGAAAGATTGAAAAGACTAGGCATGTATTCACTGGAGTTTAGAAGGATGAGGGGGGATCTTTTAGAAACATATAAAATTATAAAAGGACTGGACCAGCTAGATGCAGGAAAAATGTTCCGAATGTTGGCGAGTCCAGAACCAGGGGCCACAGCCTTAGAATAAAGAGGAGGTCATTTAAGACTGAGATGAAAAAAAACGTTTTCACCCAGAGAGTGAATTCCATAAACTGTGACTTTATGGAATTCCCTGCCACAGAGGGCAGTGGAGACCAAATCACTGGATGGATTTAAGCGGAGTTAGATAGAGCACTAGGGGCTGGTGGAGCCAAGGGATATGGGGAGAAGGCAGGCACGGGTTATTGATAGAGAACGATCAGCCATGATCACAATACATGGCGGTGCTGGCTCGAAGGGCCAAATGGCCTCCTCCTGCATTTATTTTCTATGTTTCTATAACAGCATGAAGCTCTATCTGCAACTCCCTTAGTACTCAGTCTATGACATTCTGGTGCTCTCTCAGTACTGCAGACTGCTCCCTCAGTAGTGCGCATCTAACCATGCAGTATTCTTGCATTACTGCCCATTCCAAATGTATAACACTACCTCAATACTGTCCTTCTGACAGCTTGGCTATTTTCTAAATGGGTAGAGAATCCAGAAATCGGTGGTGCAAGGGGACTGGTGCAGGGTGCTGGTGCAAGAGTCCCAGAAAGGAGATGAGGAGGAATTTCTCCAGTCAGAGGGTGGTGAAACTGTGGAATTATTTGCCACAGAAGGCTGTGGAGGCCGTCAATGGATTTTTTTAAGGCAGAGATAGATAGATTCTTGATTAGTACATGTCAGGGTTTGTGGGGAGAAGGCACGAGAATGGGGTTAGGAGGGAGAGATAGATCAGCCATGATTGAATGGCGGAGCAGACTTTATGGGCCAAATGGCCGAATTCTGCTCCTGTCACATGACCTCATGGTGTTCTCTCAATACTATTCCTCCAACCATGTAGCACCACCTCGATACTGCATGCTGCTCCCTTAGTACTGTCTGCCTGATGTTGTAGTGCTCCCTTAGTACTCCCACTCCAACAGTACTCTCATAATACTGGCCCTCCAACAATATACTACTCTCTCTATACTTTCCCTCTGATCATGGAAATCTGACATCAAAAAACAAAATTATTGGAAGCACTCAGCAGATCAGATAACATCTGTGGAGAGGGCCTCGGTGATTGCCAATGAACCTTCATCATAAACAATAAACTTTATCGACAGATGCTGACTGACCTTCTAAGTATTTCTTGCATTTTCTGACTTTCCTTCATGGAGTCATACATCAGGGAAACAGACCACAGACTCACTGTCTCCAACTATGACCACCGAGCACCCCACCCATACCAATCATACTATACTTCACTGATCATAAAGTATTTTCGGACATCATTGGGGATATCAAAAGGTGCAGTGGAATACAAATTCCAGGGCAACAATTGTTCACCATGTGCTATTTCATTATTATGGTTAACTATGCTTAAATACACATCAGAAGAATTATTTATTCAACCTCGATCCGCTAAGATTGCTGCAGACGTCACCAATGGTGGCTCAGTATGCTGCACATTCTTTCCCATTCCTGTCTTAAATAGTTTTTCATGTTTTGAAATTCTATGTGAAATGCCACTGTTCAGTACCATTTCCAGTTTTCTCCAACTAGACGCAAAGAATAAGAGTTCAGTTGTTCAGCAGTGTTGTATTTATACTGTGCAACCAACAGACAAATAGCTGTTTGAATCTTTTAAAAGATCAATATCAAATTAAGTCACTGTTGCATATTAGGAAAATGTGAATAATTCCATATGCGCGTATGTCCATTGTTCCATAATCTATACTGGTTGTCTTAACGACTGTTCTGTGATTGAAATATTTCCCATTCATCTTACTCTGTTTAATGCCACAATTCTGATCTCACCATGTGAACCAAGGGACTGGGACACATTTTGCTTGGGCAGGGTTGATGTTAGCTCAATCATTCACATTATAGGTTTAAATGCCTAGGCGTGCCAAAATGACAAGAGTGTGAACAGATAGAGAAACTGGGTCTCTGGGATGTGAGAAAGCAAGAGAAGCAGTGTGGTACGTGACTCTGCAACCAAACACATGGCCCAGAAAAGGTGCAAAAATAATTTGCAAGGAGGTGCCAGATATTGGACTATTTTCCCTGATGGTACAAGGACCAAGGAGAAAAGTGAAATCAAGGGTTGACCAGGTAAAGGAATAAAAAATGGACACAGAATAGTTAAAAAAATCTTTACATTGCTAAAATCTCCAACAATTTGGAGAAAAAGTAAAAAGCCGTTTTCTGAAATGCTGAAGCAATTGCCAGGTGGCAGTGGACTCTTGCACTATTAAAGGGCTAATATTGTTGAAATGGACAGGATAGAATGAGCTGTGAATAATTTAGTTTGCACCGACAGAACAAGAACAGAACCCCTGTGCCTTTCAAAGGATTGTAACAGCAAGTTAAGGCAAGAAGGTTTTTATAAATTTCAACACTGACACTGAAGAAGTGCCTGTCAGAGAGCAAAGTTGGAAGTCTGAGTTTAATTGATCATCAGCTCTTAGTCTTGCTCTTGACAATTGCGACCCAGCGTGGGGGACCGCTTTGAGGGAGGGCGAACAGCAATGGAGGACTCGGCGTGGGGGGACTACTGTGAGTGAGGGGAGGGGGGGGGGAGAACAAAGGGGGGACCTGGCACGGTGTATTTTGTAACGTTGTAAATGTCCTTTATGTGGCGACTATTTACATACCTTGGGCATTCAAACAAGGAATTTCACTGTGACTTGCCACATGTGGCAATAAAGTATTCATTCATTCAGGTGTCATACTATGTGCATAGGAATAATGACAAGTGCCCTATGCCTTATTTCTACCATGGTAGAAAAATATCAGTCACTTATTAAATGTATCTTAAATTGACAAGTTGGCTGTTTTACAAAGAACCAAATCTCTACTTGCAAAACAGTTCTTTACTCCTGGATACTTTCCCTGAAAGGGTCTTGACGTTCACTTGTGCTTCCAACTCTGTAAGGGTAATCTTCCAAGAGGCTTGTAATCTGACCTCTGGAACCAGGTCCCTGGTGACGCAGTCTCTATAGTTCTCACATTGCCTGAATGTCGTAATTTGTATAATTAACTACTTGCTCCCAGGACGTTCCAGTATTTGCTTAACGTACATCTACACACAATTTCTGCCACAGTTTTAAGATTAGTGGTATTTGTGTAGTTCCTGGGCTTTCATTTCAAAACTGTGACATGCCAGAGGGATGTTAATAGTTATTAGGCTGAGATCTGTCTTCAGCACACTGAGACATTTTTATTTTTTGTGTTACAGTGAAAATGGGCTGCAGACCTGTGAAACCTTTCTACACGTTTAAACATGCAAGAATGTCAACATTAATAATCTTGAGTACTGCACTGAGTCTTACATTCTGCTGAAGAAATTCAACTCTTTAAACAATATTAGAAGTCTCTAATACATTAAATGGTAAATTAAGTTAAGACAAATAAATATGAGGTTGGTCCGAGCAATTGAAGCTGCACACTGATTAGGGAATAATGTGGGGGGGGGGGGGGGGGGGGGGGAGGGGGATAGAGGAACAAAACTCTCAGAGCAGCAAATAATTAAAAGTGGTAGCACGTCGCTGAAGAGAAACATGCATTGGCCGGGGCTCCAAGTATAAGGAACAAGTGAAATCTGTTGAAACCTCATTGTCCATCTACATCCTACATCCACATGTGTTCAAGGAACAAGCAGTGCACATTGACAATGGCCAAGCCTTTCTCACCCCCCATTTCAGAGACTATGGTTTTGGTCCTGATGGACCACCTTCTCAAATGCATTAAGTTTAGTTTAGTTTACTGAGGTGCAGTGAAAGACCTTTGTTGCATGCTAACCAGCCAGCAGAAAGACAATACATGATTACAATCGAGCCATTTCAAGGGAAGGCAGAAGAAGGTGAAAAGCCAGATGTTCTACACGGTTGATCTTTGACTGGCAAATGAACAAAAGCCTGACTGAATCCTGCAGAACCTGGTCAGATGTTAATGTCATATTGTCAAAGCCCCTGGGCCCATTTATCCATGCTGAAAGAGATGTCCCATTTCTGCTGGACACATTTTCCCACAATTAGGCCATGTACCTCTAAAACATTCTCATCGATGTGCCTGTCCGAATGTCTTTTAAATTTTTTTATCGTAGCTCCCTCAGCTACTTCCTCTGGCAGCTTGGTCCATATACCCACCATCCTTGTGTGGAAAAGTTGCCTCTCAGGTTCCAATTAAGTCTTTCCCTCTCACCAGGAGCACGCTGCCAAGGATGGTGGGTGAGGCAGATACGACCATGGTATTTAAGAGGTTTTTGGAGAGGCACATGGGGGACAGGCAATGGAGTCTATATGGAGTATGTGCAGGCAGATAAGAGTTTGCCTTGGCATCATATTCAACACAGACATTGTGGACCAAAGGGCTTGTTCCTGTGCTGCATTGTTCTATGATCTATGTTCACCTTAAACCTATGTGTTCTGGTTTTTAATTTCATACTTTGGGAAAAAGACACTATGCATTCACTCCATCAATTCCCCTCTTGATTTTATACATATCCATGTCAAATCCTTCCAACATTGTATTTGCCATTTTAAAGTCAGTCAAGGGTTCTGAGTGACTTCCATCGTACATGCCTCTTGCGTTGCAACTAACACAGACTACAATGTTAAATTATGCTTATGGCTACAATAGTTTATGCATCATTGAAACTGCAAGTGGAAGTAGCTGTACAACAAGCTGTATTTCATACGTGTCCCAGTGACACACAGACTTGTATCAAACATTCATTAAAAATGAAAATATTTACTTATCTTTATATCATGTGAAGAGCAAGTTAAAAATAACATTGACAGGAGTACACCCTCTAATAGTGAGGGTCGTGTGCTAAATGCCCCATTGCTGTGCCATGCAGCCAATGCTCATCGCGTTTCATACAGTGACCCAGCAGAAACTAGGTAAACAATTCTATACTGAGGGCAGATTATTATCTCAATGGGGTTAGGTTAGGTAAGGGGGAGGTACAGCGAGACCTAGGTGTCCTTGAACACCAGTCACTGAAAGTTGGCATGCAGGTACAGCAGGCAGTGAAGAAAGCTAATGGAATGTTGGCTTTCATAACAAGAGGATTTCAGTACAGGAGTAAACAGGTTCTTCTGCAGTTGTATAGGGCTCTGGTGAGACCACATCTGGAGTATTGTGTACAGTTTTGGTCTCCTAATTTGAGGAAGGACATCCTTGTGATTGAGGCAGTGCAGATTAGGTTCACGAGATTGATACCTGGGATGGCGGGACTGTCATATGAGGAAAGATTGAAAAGACTAGGCTTGTATTCACTGGAGTTTAGAAGGATGAGGGGTTATCTTATAGAAACATATAAAATTATAAAAGGACTGGACAAGCTAGATGCATGATAAATGTTCCCAAATGTTGGGTGAGTCCAGAACCAGGGGCCACAGTCTTAGAATAAAGGGGATGTCATTTAAGACTGAGGTGAGAAAAAACTTTTTTACCCAGAGAGTTGTGAAATTATGGAATTCCCTGCCACAGAGGGCAGTGGAGGCCAAATCACTGGATGGATTTAAGAGAGAGTTGGATAGAGCTCTAGGGGCTTGTGGACTCAAGGGATATGGGGAGAAGGCAGGCACGGGTTATTGATAGCAGACGATCAGCCATGATCACAATGAATGGCAGTGCTGGCTCGAAGGGCCGAATTGCCTCCTCCTGCACCTATTTTCTATGTTTCTATGTTTCTAATTCAATCAAGGCAGTTTGTAATTTCCACAAAACGGTACAGTCACTCAAGTTTACAGGGGAAACTAGCTGGCAATGGTGGCAGTGCTTACCCAGAAGGCCATGTGCCACACACAGTGCCCCAACGGTGAGGCGGAACTCAGGTCAGCAATGAAGCGTTGCTCACCCAGTAGCCCGCACACCCCAGGAAGTGTCCCAGACACAGCTGGACATCACTGAAACAGTTAATGAGCTATGTAGGAAGGAACTGCAGATGCTGGTTTAAACTTAAGATAGACACAAAAAGCTGGAGTAACTCAGCATGGAAATAGGCCCTTGGGCCCAATCATCCATGCTGTAAGAGATGTCCCATCGCTGCTATGGGCAGGCAGCATCTCTGGAGAGAAGGAATGGGTGATGTGTCCGGTCAGGAAAAGAAGGTTCTTGACCCGAAACCTCACCCATTCATTCTCTCCAGCAATGCTGCCTGTCCCACTGAGTTACTCCAGCATTTTGTGTCTATCTTCAGTTAATAAGGTGTTTCAGCCAGGGGATAGTGATTACCGACGCGTAAAATCGGACTTGCGTAAGGGTTCATGGAACGTAACCCTTATGTAAATCGGGGAGTGCCTGCCTACATATACTTCTTTTTATATAAATTCAGTGAGAGTGAATTTTATTGCGGAGCTCAAATATTTGGGTCGTGATTTATGAATTCAATAAGGAAAAACATCCGTTACCCAAACGGCAGTAAGGGTAGGGTTCAGATGCATTAAGCTACTGCATCCTACTATCTGTGCCAGTGACAAGCAGAGTATTTCCATTGGTTTCTACTTTGACATGCTCTTAAGTAGAGTGGAAGACAGGGCCGGCCTTAAGCCGATTGGACCGATTTCTCCCAATTGGGCCCTGCACCTAAGGGGGGCCTCGAGTTAATTTTCCGTATTTCATACGGAAATACAAATTTGCTTTGTTAAATAATTATCTGAATGGTGGCCGATTAGGAAAAGGGGAGAGTCATTGAAAGTAGGCATGCAGGTGCAGCAGGCAGTGAAGAATGCGAATGGTATGTTAGCATTCATAGCAAAAGAATTTGAGTATAGGAGCAGGGAGGTTCTACTGCAGTTGTACAGGGCCTTGGTGAGGCCACACCTGGAGTATGTGTACAGTTTTGGTCTCCTAATCTGAGGAAAGACTGGATAGACTCGGCTTGTACTCGCTAGAATTTAGAAGATTGAGGGGGGATCTTATAGAAACTTACAAAATTCTTACGGGGTTCGACAGGCTAGATGCAGGAAGATTGTTCCCGATGTTGGGGAAGTCCAGAACAAAGGGTCACAGTTTAAGGATAAGGAGAAAGTCTTTTAGGACCGAGATGAGAAAAACATTTTTCACACAGAGAGTGGTGAATCTGTGGAATTCCAGAAGGTAGTTGAGGCCAGTTCATTGCCTATATTTAAGAGGGAGTTCGATGTGGCTCTTGTGGCTAAAGGGATCAGGGGGTATGGAGAGAATACAGGTACAGGATACTGAGTTGGATGATCAGCCATGATCATATTGAATGACGTTGCAGTCTCGAAGGGCCGAATGGCCTACTCCTGCACCTATTTTCTATGTTTCTATGTTTCTATAAAGATTTTTTTTTAAACTTTCGCTATTCTGATTTTTTACAAAATGAACATGGATAACAACAGCTACACGGCCATCGGACACAAACGATTTGTTAACTACTACTGTTAGCTCTTGTTAACAGCCAGTAGTTAACAAGTAGTTATACAATGTGTCATCAATGCATCGATCCACATTCCTCAGCAAATGTAATTGTGTTTTGAACAAGTATTAATGACGCTGCGTGCCTTTGAATACAATTCACACGGCGTAATTTATACTTGATCAAAACACAATTACATTTACTGAGGAATATAGATCGACGCATTAATGACACATTGAGAATTTCTTAAAACTCACCATCACGATCGAGGGCTTCTTCTTGGCGAGCTTCTTCAGGTTAGTCATTCAATTTACCGACCGACCCACGTTGTGTCTCTCTGTCTTTCGCTCTCTCCCTCCCTCTCTCTCTCTCTCTCTCTCGCGCTCTCCCTCTCCTGCTCCCCATCTCGTCTCTCTCAAGCTCTCTCACTCACTCTCTCTCACCCTGTTGCCTCGGCATTCCCGGAACCATTGACGTTTTTACGGTGGACAAAAATGCTGGAGAAACTCAGCGGGTGAGGCAGTATCTACGGACCGAAGGAATATGCAACGTTTCGGGTCAAAACCCTTCTTCAGACCCGCCCTGAAACGTTGGCTTTTCTTTCACTCCATAGATGCTGCCTCACCTGCTGAGTTTCTCCAGCATTTTTGTCTACCTTCGATTTTCCAGCATCTGCAGTTCCTTCTTAGACGTTGTGCGGTGACAGCTGCATCTGCGGTTCCTTTCTGTTGGAGGTGGGGGGGGGGGGGGGGTGGGGGGGGGGGTGGGGGGGGAAAGAGTCCTGGCCCGTGGCGGCTCCTGATAAGTGATATATTCCCTCCGCTGGTGCCGCCTTGCCCGCTGAGTTCCTCCAGCACTGTTTTTTTGTTTGGCTCTGAAGTTGAAGGTGGACCCTCCTGTGTCTACCTTCAACTCCCTGTCTATGGTGGCTCAGCGGGACGGGCTGGGGCTCTGGGGAGAGGGTTGCGTTTCTGGTTGAGACCCATTCTTCAGACAATCAAAGTACTCTCGCCGACGAGAGTTCAATTCAGTCTGAAAAAGGGTCTTCTCTCCAGAGTCGCTGCGCTGCCTGTCCTGCTTTTGTCTATCTTCAATTTCAGAGTTAGATAAAATTTCTCATGGGGGGCTTGTAGCGCCTACCCCCCCCCCCCCCCCCCCCATCCTTCCCAACCGCAGCCTCATGGACCTTAATTTACCACTAGTTCCTAAAACCCATTTCCATCACTGATTGCAATTTATATGTAACACCACATTGCAGGTACTACAGAGGCTCTGGGGAGAGGGTTGCGTTTCTGGTCGAGACCCTTCTCTAGACAATCACAAGTACTCTCACCGATGAGAGTTCAGTCTGAAGAAGGGCCTTCTCTGTAGAGTCGCAGTGCTGCCTGTCCTGCTGAGTTACTCCAGCTTTTGTCTATCCTCAATTTCAGAGTTAAATAAAATTTCTCATGGGGGCTTACTAGCGTCTACAACCCCCAACCCCCTTCCCGCCTAACCTCAGCCTCACGGACATTAGCGTACCCCTAGTTCCTAAAACCCATTTCCATCATTGATTGCAATATATATGTAACACCACATTGGAGGTTCTACAGAGATTTTGATTACATTGAGTGGATGTTTCAAGATTAATTTATGGGAATTAAACATTAAATTCCTTCCATCTGGCATATAAATTCATGACAGTGAGATTTAAAAATCATGTTATATTGTGAATTCTTGTGTGAATGGGATTAGTTTGTTATTTGGATACTTAGGCGATTTTTTAAAATGATAATTTTCTTAAGAAATTGAATCTACAGGGCATTCTTAATGGAAAAGTAGTGGGCAGAAAGGCATGTCATGCGTGGTTTGAAGAGCAAAAACTTGTAGTTTACAATGCCAAAATTGAAAAGTTGAGGAAAAACAAGGTGTACAGAGTTGTTTATTGGTTACAATCTGAGGAGTATGATGATGCTACTGATTATGATATGCCAATGTACCAGCTAGCAACTGATCTTCTCCATAAAGACCTGGTCTATTACTAGAAATCGTAATTTATTTACCTATTTGTTACAGACTAACAGCATGTAATACAATATTATTAAAGTTCTGATCTTGAGAATATCACATTTTTGAATTTTCAAGGCAGTCTGGGTGTTTATTACTATTTCCGTCACAACGGTCAATTTTGTAATTAGCTACAATTAGGTAATTAACTAATAATATGCTTTAATTTCAGGTCATCCAAATAAGATGTTTCATATTTGTTTCAGAATGCTTCAATCTACAATAACTGAAAATTTCATTTAGTTCTCTTCATTTTTAAGAAACCTATGGGCTTTTGACTGTCCTCGATCACAGCTTTTGTGTTAAGTCAATGCAAAAGCAATAGGTAACTATAATTTCCAAGTATGAAAATGGCCATAACATTTTTAATACTGAAGATATAAAACTGAATTAGGTGTCAAATTAAACTTTTTATGCTTTATCGGATGGGATAAATTGCAGATTTTTTAAATCTCTAAATTTTGTAACATTGCTAGAAAATGTACCTGCATCTTGGAGGCCGTAGGTTAGATTGTTAGCCAAGAAAGATAGAATTCGTTATCCCTCAGTACAGCAACTGAGGGGGGGGGGGGGGGGGGAGGGGAGGGAGGGGGGGGGAGGTGGGGAGGTGGGGAGGTGGGGAGTGGGGGGAGGTGGGGGGGGGAGAGGGGGCCATGGGGGGAGATGGGGGGAGGGGGAGTTCCTTTCACAGCATGTGGGTAGTCTGTCCAGGGGTAAAGTTGCGGGGAGGACAGGAGCGTTGAGAAGGAGCGGGTCGGGTATCATGCCAGCATCCAGCTCAGGAGCGGGTCAGCAGGCGATGGATAACAGGGCAGCGAGCGGTGGAGCTTACTCCATATGTCAGTGCGAGTAACCTCAATTGATCCCTTGTTCGCGATGACACGGGAGTAAGCTCCACCGCCCACTATGATGTTATCCATCACCTGCTGACCCACTCCCCTCTATGATCTTTACTCTTGAGCTGGTCCCCTCACTGTTCAGATCGAGAGCACTGCCAGAGGTGAGCGGGCCGGCAGAAGGCGCTGAGATGGCAGTCGGTTCCGTTGTCCGGTGATGGCAGCCGCTCGTAGTCACGCGAGCTGTCTCCCTCCCCGGCTACAATGCAGCGGTGAATGAATGGGTTACTGGCATGAAACCCAACCCCCTCCTTCTCAATGCTCCTGCCCTCACCGCAACTTTACCCCTGGCCAGACTCCCCACACGCTGTGAAAGGAACTGTCCCCCCAATTGGACCCTTGAACAAGTATAGTCATTCAATAAGATGACAACTGATTCATGTTGTCCCAGTGTGCAGCCGTTGTTCCCACCATCTTTCCACCTGCCGTCACCCTCCACTCCCCAACCATTCAATAGTTCAGAAAGAAGGGGATTTGGAAGCCTTGGGCAAATTGAATTGTTACTTTATTTATTTTTATTTTTATTTTTACAGAGAGAACAATCTGCGCATGCGTGGTGTAAGATTTTTTTAAAGCCGACCGACTGTCATATTACTCACTACACATGCCTGAATATGACTCATTTATAATTATGTCTTTATATTTCTATGAAAATTATTCCCAATTGGGCCCCACACCTCCTAAGGCCGGCCCTGGTGGGAGAGTAAATAAATAGTAGACAATGTTGCCCTCTGTGGTGATGCAGGAGGTATGTGCAGCCATTTTGAGTGTAGCAAAATTAATCTACAATAATGAGCCAATAATCTGCTCCACTAAAGTTGAATAAACGGTTAAGTACTGAGAAGGATACTGGGGAAAATCCCCAGCATTCTTCTCAAAGAAGATGACATGACCTTCCATTCATCTGATACCCTGTCCCACTTACACAACCTAATTCACAACCTTTTTTACTCGTGGACATTTTTCATCAGGTTAGAAAAAATGCCCCGACCTACTTGATGCCACGAGTACCTACAACTAGCATTACGACCTGCTCCGACCTACCTACGAACTCCTACGACCTCGTGACGACCATGCTGCGAGTATGAGTCAAGGGCAAACTCTGCAGAGGTCGTGAATTAGGTTGTGAAAGTGGGACAGACTATTGTTCAACACTTCCACATGCAACTGAAGCCTCAACCAAGTCCCGGTGCTCCAACTCTGAGGTAAAGATTGAATCCACAATCTTTCAACTCAGAGGCAGCCCTTTTATCCAGGGCTGATACCCAAAATGGAAGAGAATAATTATCTGGGAAATGTATCATTGCAGTGAAATGTAGACACATAAATAAATAAAATTGGAGCAGGTCATTCAGCAGCTGGAACAGAACATTGCAACTTTACATCAGAACTCACATTGCCCTGCCAACATCTGGGACTTAAATCAATCCCATTGCACTCAAATACACGCATGCCCACTGTGCATTGTGAGCACCTTCAGCTTCAAACGTTCAAAACCTATCTCTTTTATTGAGATATGAGAGTAAACAAGAAGTAAAGTGGATAAAGAAACAATACAAATATTGGACGCTGGCTGCTTCAGTAGGTTAGAAGAATTGCTCTTTCATTTCTTGTGGCATGCTTATAATGCAGCCCAGTGTGAGTATATACTGTACCACTCCTCTCCATCTGAGGCTGTGAGCTTCTAATGTGAAATGGATTTAGGCTGTTTAAAAACCTGCATCCAGTGGTTCTATGCTCATAAATTGAAATTTTATCCAAAGAAGTGACAAGGTGGAGAAATGGAATATTTAATCTGCAAAGTGTGTCCAGCCATGTGGAACTGATTAGGACAGCATGCTGACCTTATACCAAGTGATCTAAGGCCTATAGAGTGCATTGATGTTCTGGCATAGCAAGATAAATTTACCAAATGCCTGTCAGCACCACAGGATGTCCCAAACCACTTTACAGCAAACAAAGTATTTTTGGACTGTGGCCAACTGCTGCAATGTAGGAGACAGGGCAGTCAGCTTGCACGCAGCAAGATCCCGCAAACAATAATGTGATAATAACTTGATAATCTATTGCAGCCTTTGACGTTGAGGGATTAACATAGTCCAGGATATTGCAAAGAATGTATTTACCATGGGCTATTTTTATGACCAGCTTCAGATGCAATCTTGACTGCATCATGATCTCTCAGACATGCGCCTACATAGGTGCAGTGAAACCTTAAATCTTTTCCTCCAATTGCAATGATCCATTGGACCTGCCACTCCAAGAATGCTACAATCCCTCAGATCAACAACTGCAACAGTGCAACGATCCCTTAACCATGCACCTTCAACTGCAATGATGGCTCAGTCCATTCTTGCAAAGTGTCTTCTTTATTGCCTCTTCAACAGTGCAGTTCTCCCACGATACTGGCCTCCCCATACCGCTGTGAACCTTCTGCATTGACCATGCAGTGTCCTCAGTACTAGACCACCAACAGTGCAATGCTCTCCCAGTGCTGCCCTTTCAACATCGCAGTGCTCTTTCAATGTCTGCCAGCCAACAGTGCAGCTCTTGCTTGGTGCTAACCCTTTGACAGTGCAGATCTCCCTCAGTACTTGACCTGCACCAGTGAACGACTTGATCAATAGTGGCCTTCTGACAATACGGTCCTCCCTCAGTACTGCCACAGTGCAGTGTTTTTCCAAAAGTGAACCATGGTCCTCAGTACTGGCTCTTCAGACTTGCAGCACTCCCTAAAAACAGGCCTTCTAACAGCAAAGCGCGCCCTAAGCAATGGTTCTTCAGCACTGCTGGGGTCCCTGACCTATAAGGTCATCTGTCCATTCCGAGTGGACAGATGCTGCCTAACCCACTGAGTTCCACCAGCACTTTGTGTTACATTCTGTACTGCCCCTCTAACTGTGCAGCTCTTGTTGATATTCAAGGTATCAAGCAAAATCAGTACAGAATTGTGGACTGGATGGAAAGGAACTCTGCATCGGTGAGGAACAAGGCAGAAAAGGCATCTCATTTAAAAAAAATAGGATCTCGAAATTCCAAAGAAACAGATACTGAAACAGATGAAACAAATAGCTCAAAAACATGGCTATTTATGTTGGCTGTGAGCAATTCGGGTGTCTTCTGTTTTAGTGATTTACGAACATGTACAGATTCAGATCTCATTAAATATTTGAGGTCTGCTTCCTATGGGGCGCATAAAAGCAAAAATAACGTGCACTTCTGCAACTCCATTTTCTCCACAATCCTCATAATCTCCTAAAATGTCTCACAGATAGTGAATTATATCTGAAGAATAATCATAAACTCAGAAAATAAAGTGGTAGAGAAAATGATCTGTTCATTTATTTATCGAGGTGTTAATAGAGTGGGGTGTTGGCTGGTTGGAAACTGGCCAAACACTCTTGTTCGCACAAATAGTACCAAGAGTTTCTAATATTTGTCCAGGAAGACAGACAAAACCTTGGTTTAGCAACTCATCCGAAGGAAAGCAACGCAAAGTACAGCCCTACCTCAGATTTTTAAGGTACAGATAGACAAATTCTTGATCAGAATGGGTGTGAGATTGGAACATAGATTTATTTGTTCCGTATGGTGTATAGTAATTCTCTTATCGCTGTACCTTAATTGGTACATGTGACAATAGAAGGCCTTTGAAACCTTTGAAACCTTTGAATTAAATTTTTTCTTGAGATAAAAGAGAAGATTAATCTACTTAAAGGTCTTAATTTAATTTATCTTAAAGGTTTGACAAAGTCCCAGTTCCCATGTATTTAAAGGGTGACACCGTAGGTAAGAATTTGGTTTTAAGGCATAGTGTAGAGAAGTAGCGAAGTTGTTCTTTTGGATGGGTGGATTAAAGGCTGAGTGTTCCGAGGAGCCACATGGATGACTGTATTTTTTAATAGATATGACTTAGATGTTCTGAATAAACTTTCCAAATTTAGTAATCTTGCAAATTTATGTAACTGTAATAGATTCCAAGAACACACATGATCCAAGGATGGCAGATTTAGGCAGCTATAATTTAAATAAAGAATGGCAAAAAGACAAGGCGACTCAATATACACTATAAAATCACGAGGGCTATTGATAAGATGAATTCACATAGTCTTTTACCCAGAATAGGAGAATCAAGAACCAGAGGACATAGATTTAAAGTGAGAGGGGAAATATTTATTTGGAATCTGAGCAGCATAGTGGTACAGCAGTAGAGTTGCTGCCTTACAGTGCCTGAGACTTGGGTTCGATCCTGACTACGAATGCAGTCCATATGGAGGTTACACATTCTCTCCGTGACTACGTGGGTTTTTTCCGATTTCCTCCCACTTTCCAAAGATGTGCAGGTTTGTAGGTTATTTGGCTTCTGTAAACTATCCTGAGTTGTTCGGATATAACTAGTGTATGGGTGATGCTGGTTGGTGAAAACGCATGGAACGAAGGGAGTGTTTCCAAGCTCTGTCTCTAAAACTAAAACTGAGGGGCAACTTTTACAATCTGAGGGTGGTGAGCATATTGAATGAGCTGCCAGAGGAGGTTGTGAAAGCAGGTACAATAACAACATTTAAAAGACATTTGGACAGATACATGGATAGGAAAGGTTTAAATGGATATGGACCAAATGCAAGCAAATTGAACGAGCTTTGATGGGGCATCTCGGTTGACATGGACATGTTGGGACAAAGAGCCTGTTTCTATGCTGTATCACTATAAATGGCACAGTTCAAAGACTGTATGGGAACAAAGGGACGAGGTTATATGTGCTTAGTTCTTTGAAATTACAGGGTTTGCTATGAAGATGGATAGATGAAGTGAGGCATATGGGTTTGTATGGTTCATAAATAAAGGCAAAAAGAAGACGAATGGAGGAAGTTGTTAAATTTCCATAAAATACTGGTCTGGCCTTAACCATATAATAACTATATAACAATTATTGCACGGAAACAGGCCCTCTCGGCTCTTCCAGTCCATGCCGACCATTTATTTTCCCCTAGTCCCATCTACCTGCACTCAGACCATACCCCTCCATTCCCTTCCCGTCCATATACCTATCCACTTTACTTCTAAATGTTAAAATCGATCCTGCCTCCACCACGTCTGCTGGAAGCTCATTCCACACAACCACCACTCTCTGAGTAAAGAAGTTCCCCCTCATGTTACCCCTAAACTTCTAACCCTTAAATCTCATGTCATGCCCTCGTGTTTGCTACCCTCAATGGGAAAAGCTTATCCACATCAACTCTGTCTATCCCTTTCATCATTTTAACTACCTCAATCAAGTCCCCCCTTAACCTTCCGCGCTCCAAAGAATAAAGACCTAACATGTTCAACCTTTCTCTGTAACTTAGTTGCTGGAACCCAGGCACTGGAACACCTAACCCAATTGTAGACATTACCAAAAGGCATGGAGGCAGTGAGAGGATTCAGAAAAGGTGGTTCTAGGGGTGAAATTATAGAGTGATGCAGTGTGGAAACAGTCCCTTCAGCCCAACTTGCCCACACCGGCCAACATGTCCCAGCTACACTAGTCCCAACTGCCTGCGTTTGGTTCATATTCCTCCAAACTTGTCCTCTCCATGTACCTGTCTAACCGCTTCTTAAACATTGGGATAGTCCCAGCCTCAACTAGCTCATCTGGCAGCTTGTTCCATACACCCACCACCCTTTGAGTAAAAAAGTTACCCCTCATATTCCTATTAAATCTTTCCCCCCTCACCTTAAACTTTTGGGACTTGATTCACCTACTCTGGGCAAGAGACTCTGTGCATCAACTCACTCTATTCCTCTCATGACTTTATACAACTCTGTAAGATCACCCCTCATCCTCCTGCACGCCAGGGAATACCTAACCTACTCAACTTCTCCCTATAGTTCAGACCCTCTAATCCTGGCAACATCCTTGTAAATCTTCTACCCTTTCCATCTTGACATTGCAAGATGTATCAGCTCCGGGGTTAAACAAGAGAATTTAAAGATGGTTTCAGGGATGAGATGTTCCAGCTACAAAGTGAGACAGGAGAAGCTTAAAGTAGCCAGAGCAAATAAGATTGATCAGAGGTTTGAGAGAGGTGCAAAAAATAATGATATTTTGTGGAGGATCCTTTTGGGACCAGTGACCACAGTTCGATTAGGTTTAAGACAGTTATGGATATGGAAAGAGAGGGTCCACATGTTAAAATGCTCAACTGGGGAAGACCAACTTTGAGGGTATGAGAGAAGTTCTCGCTCAAGATGACTGGAGCAGGTTATTTGAGGGGAAAGGAACATCAGCCAAGTGGGATGTTTTTAAAAGTGTGCTGATGAAAGCTCAGGATATGTCCATCCCCGTTAGAATGAAGGGCAAAGCAGGCAAACGTAAGGAAACTTGACCGATGAGGGAAATTGAGGCATTGGTCAAAAACAAGAAGGATGCATGGGACAGGTATAGGTAGCTGGGGTCAAGTGCATCACTGGAGGAGTTTCTGGAACTAAGGGGTAAACTGAGAAAGTTCCAAAGGGCAAAAAGGGGCCAAGAGATAGCTCCGGCGGGTAGCATTAAGGACAATTCCAAAATATTTTATGAATACATAATACATAAGCGTCCCTGTGAACGCTTAATTTGCAGTTAGTGAAGATGTTTGTGAAAGATTGCAGGAGGATCTGGATCGATTGGTCAGGTGGGCGGAGGAAAGGTTGATGGAATTTAATACAGGGTAGTGTGAGGTTTTGCAGTTTGGGATGTCAAACAAGGACAGGACTTACACAGCAAATTTTAGGCCTCTGGGTAGCGTTGTAGAGCAGAGGGCTCTAGGAATGCAGGTGCTTGGTTCCTTGAAGGTTGAGTCGCAGGTAGATAAGGTGGTCAAAATGGCTTTTGGCATTTTGGCCTTCACGAGTCAGACTATTGAGTATAGAAGTTGGGAGGTCATGTTGCAGTTGTATAAGACGTTGGTGAGACCGCATTTAGAGCATTGTGTTCTGTTCTGGGCACCATGTTATAGGAAAGGTATTGTTAAGCTTGAAAAAGTTCAGAAAAGATTAGAGGGTGTGAGCTATAGGGAGAGGTTAAGTAGGCTGGGTCTCTATTCCATGGAGTGCAGGAGGATGAGGGGGGATCTTATGGAGGTGTACAAAATCATGAGAGGAATAGATCGGGTAGATGCAGAGTCTCTTGCCCAGAGTAGGCAAATCGAGGACCAGAGGACATAGGTTTAAGGCGAAGGGGAAAAGATTTAATAGGAATTTGAGGGGTAACCTTTTCACACTAAGGGTGGTGGGTTTATGGAACAAGCTGCCAGAGGGTACACAAAATGCTGGAAAAACCCAGCTACCTATACCTGTCCCATGCATCCTTCTTGTTTTTGACCAATGCCTCAATTTCCCTCATCGGTCAAGTTTCAGTGGGTGCAGCAGCATCTATGGAGCGAAGGAGATGGGCAATGTTTCGGGCCGAAACCCTTCTTCAGACTGATGGGGGGTGGAGGGAGGCGGGGGGGGGAAGAAAGGAAAAAGGAGGAGGAGGAGCCCGAGGGCTGAGGGAGAGGTGGGAAGGGGAGGAGACAACAAGGGTTAACAGAATTGAGAGAATACAATGTTCAAGCCTAGAGGATGCAGACTCCCCAAGCGGAATATGAGGTGCTGTTCCTCCAACTTGCGGTGTTGCTCACTCTGGCCATGGAGGAGGCCCGGGACAGAGAGATCGGATACAGAATGGGAGGGGGAGTTGAAGTGCTGAGCCACTGGGAGGTCGGGTTGGTTATTGCGGACCGAGCGGAGGTGTTCGGCGAAACGATCGCCAAGCCTCCGCTTGGTCTCACCCATATAGATCAGCTGTCATCTAGAGCAGCAGGTGCAATGGATGAGGTTGGAGGAGATGCAGGTGAACCTCTGTCGGACCTGGAATGACTGCTTGGGTCCTTGAATGGAGTGGAGGGGGGAGGTAAAGCGACAAGTGTAGCATCTCTTGCGGTTGCAAGGGAAAGTGCCCGGGGAAGGGGTGGAGCGGGAGGGAAGGGAAGAATTGACAAGGGAGTTGTGGAGGGAGCGGTCTTTGCGGAAGGCAGACGGGGGGGGGGGGGAGATGGGAAGATGTGGCGAGTGGAGGGGTCACGTTGGAGGTGGCGAAACTGGCAGAGCAATATGTGTTGTATGTGCCGGCTGGTGGGGTGAAACGTGAGGACCAGGGGGACTCTGCCCTTGTTGCGAGTGGGGGGATGGGGAGAGAGGGCAGTGTTACGGGGTATGGAGGAGACCCTGGTGCGAGCCTCATCTATAGTGGGGGAGGGGAATCCCCGTTCTCTGAAGAATGAGGACATTTGTGATGCCTTGGCGTGGAACACCTCATCCTGGGAGCAGATGCGGCATAGACGGAGGAATTGGGAATAGGGGATGGAGTCCTTACAGGAAGCAGGGTGGGAGGAAGAGTAGTCCAGATAGCCGTGGGAGTCAGTGAGTTTATAGTGGATGTCGGTCAGGAGTGTATCCCCTACGATGGAGATAGTGAGGTAAAGGAATGGGAGGGAAGTGTCGGAAATGGTCCAGGTGTATTTGAATGCCGGATGGAAGTTGGTGGTGAAACGGATGAAGTCAATCAGTTGTGTGTAGGTGCAGGAGGTGATTGTTCACCAAGGATTGTTCGAAGTACCCGACAAAGAGGCAGGCGTAGGTGGGGCCCATGCGTGTGCCCATAGCTACGCCTTGTATTTGGGAAGCTGCCAGAGAAGGTAGTTGAGTTTGGGACTATCCCATTATTTAAGAGACAGTTGGACAGGTACGTGGATAGGACAGGTTTGGAGGGATATGGACCAAGCGCAGGCAAGTGGGACTAGTGTAGCTCGGACATTGGTGGCCGGTGTGGGCAAGATGACCCATAGAGTCTGTTTCTACACTGTTTCACTCTATGACTCTATCTATGACAAAATAGAGTAAATAGATTTTTCTTCCCATTAACTGGATAGCATTGGACCAGGGATTTAATGAAGTGATAACATTTTTTTTAAATCAAAGAGTGACCATGATCTGGAGTCAATCAAGCTCTTTCAAAGGGGAATCAAATAGCAATTGTAGAGAAAATAATTAACAGGGCAAGAGAAAAGAGCAGGGGATAGGACTGATGAGATTTTTCTCCTCAGAGAAACATTAACATGATGCGCTGAATGGTTGCTTTTTGATTTGATCATTAAACGATTCTGACCTGAATTTCAAAGTCTCTAAGCGAACACATTTTCAATTTCAGTTTAGTTTATTGTCATGTGTACCAAGGTACAGTGAAAAGTTTTTGTTGCGTGCTAACCAGTTATCTCATCTCTAATTCGGAGAACCTAGAGACTTTGGCCCTTAGATCCATACGCTCATGCCTGTGAAAAGTGCTCAAAGCACCTTCCTGCCAAATTCCTTCTATTTTTTTATTTGAATTGAATTACCTCTTTGTCTTCTCAAGTCTGGAGAGAGTGAGCCCAGACGACTCAATCTATCCATGATGAGTAATCAGAAGGTTGAACTCTAATGGAAAGAATGGTCCACTTACCCTTAATCTAAAATCTTTGTGCACAGCAGACAAGCAGTGCTTGCTTGTTATGTAATCCACAACATGTACTTTGAAATATTTAGTCCACAAGCATTTTAATGATTTTGGACATGATCAAGACAACATGATTTTACAAACTCGACCTTTGGAAATTATTTCTCATCTCTGGTTCACCAATTCAGTGAATATAAGAAGAAAAACTGCTTGCTATGTCTCAAACAAAACGATTCAAGCAGAGCCAATTACCACCATGCATCTAGAAAATAAAACATTTGCAAATGGTTTGGAAAGATGGTTCTAATTTCAATTAAGGCAATTTTTATATGTGAAGATTCTTGTATTAATTACACCATGTCAGTATCTATTAGATTGAGTACATACAGCAAGATGAAACTTTCCTAGCCACAAAAGTGCCTTGCCAAACAACTTCTCTTCAATATTAATGGATTTAAAGTTGACTATCAAGCAAGTTTAATCAGAGATAGAAATGTAGAAACATAGAAAATAGGTGCAGTGGGAGGCCATTTGGTCCTTCGAGGCAGCACTGCCATTCATTGTGATCATGGCTGATCATCCACAATCAGTAATCCATACCTGCCTTCTCCCCATACCCCTTGATTCCGCTAGCCCCTAGAGCTCTACCTAACTCTCTTTTAAATTCATCTAGTGAATTGGCCTCCACTGCCTTCTGTGGCAGAGAATTCCACAAATTCACAACTCTGGGTGAAAACGTTTTTTCTCATCTCAGTTTTAACCGGCCTCCCCTTTATTCTTAGACTGTAACCCCTGGTTCTGGACTTCCCCAACATTGGGAACATTTTTCCAGCATCTAGTTTGTTCAGTCCTTTTATAATGTTAAACTTTTCTATAAGATTCCCTCTCATCCTTCTAAACTTCAGTGAATACAAGACAAGTCTTTCCAATCTTTCCTCGTATGACAGTCCCACCATCCCGTGGATTAACCTCATGAACCAATGCTGCACTGCCACAATAGCAAGGATGTCCTTTCTCACCAGGGCCCTGTACAACTGCAGAAGGACCTCTTTACTCCTATACTCAAATCCAGTTGTTATGAAGGCCAACATGCCATTAACTTTCTTTACTGCCTGCTGTACCTGCATGTTTACTTTCAATGACTGGTGTACAAGGACACCTAGGTCTCGTTGCACTTCCCTTTTCCTAATCAGACACCATTGAGATAATAATCTGCCTCCCTGTTCTTGCCGCCAAAGTGGATAACTCACATTTATCTACATTATACTGCATCTGCCCACTCACTCAACCTGTCCAAGTCACCCTGCAACCTCTCCGCAGTTCACACTGCCACCCAGCTTTGTGTCATCTGCAAACCTGGTAGCGTTACTTTTAATTCCATCATCTAAATCTTTAATATATATTATAAATAGTTGTGGCCCCAGCACCGGGTCTTGCGGTTTTTCACTCGCCACTGCCTGCCATTCTGACAGGGACCCATTTATTCCTACTCTTTGTTTCCTGTCTGCTAACCAGTTCTCTATCCATGTCAATACAATTTTGCCCACTAATCTCCTGTGTGGGATGATTGATAGTCTGATATTAATTGTCCTCACATAGCCTTGTGAGGACAAAAACAGATTAGCAGGCAGACTTTATGTAAGTTAAAACTGCACCACTAGAAACCACAAGAAAGCTGGAGAATATTGTAAAACTAGATTACCAATTACGCGAGCACTTAGACAGTAACATGGCATGCCTGAAGTCATTTTGTCTACACAAGCAATTAAAGTTGCTATCAGGTGACCTTCAGTCAGGTAAAGGCACAAAGTTACATAGCTAAATAGATGGAAAGACAGAAATATTGACCGGATGAAGGATAAATTGATAATGGAAAGAAAGAGGGAGACAGATGGGCAGAAAAAAAAGCAGATAGACGACTGGCCACTGGACTGCCTACTGCAAGAAACCTTGTGTTATGGCAGTACAGGTAATGGAAATTCATCCTTACAGAATTCACAAATTATTACCAGAAAAATCTCAGATAAAGAATAATATATTGCTCTCATGAATTATTTTGTGAAAAAGGGAAATTAAAAAAAATTGTATTTAATTCACATTTCTTGATGCATATGCAGATGATGCTTTTTTGTGTTACAGAAAATAATAACATAAATCCAGCACCCTCCCAACACCTCACCCCATAGCACCTGGTTAGTGCAGCAAATCACAATTGGCTCCTTTATTCTAACTCTCGTAGAT
Source organism: Okamejei kenojei (assembly GCA_035221665.1). NCBI lineage: Eukaryota > Metazoa > Chordata > Chondrichthyes > Rajiformes > Rajidae > Okamejei > Okamejei kenojei. Next base: position 54,484,115 of record CM069133.1, on the reverse strand, counting down.
GTTTGTACCTTTCTCCCAGATGGAGTGTGCTGCAGGACGCTCCTGCTGTTGCAGAGCCTCATCTGATACTGCCAGGGGTAGAGGCCAGTCATTTTGTGATCACCACATTGAGCATCCAATAATCCTACAATCCTATGGACTGATGACACCGCATGAGCCGAATCTCACAGTATAACGGTTATAAAGAAATAATTGCATTTCACTGATAATCCTGTAAATTAAACCAGGTTACACAAACCCTCATATAAACATCTATATTTGTTAAATGTTTCATGACTAGACATTATGTAGACTCAATTATGATGATGAAATCGCAAAACCTCTAGGATTTGCACACCTGCACGTCTCCATCGTTTTACACAACTGCAACTCATCTACATTTTGGTGACTAAGTTAAAAACTAATTTTAATGATTATTTGGGCTCTATCAATTTAAGTGTGAAACCCTTTTGATGTCTGCTTTTACTACAATCTATTACAGCTGAGCTAACTGGAATTATTAGATGAATTGATTATTGATCTACTGCTGAATATTAGTAATGCTCAGGGTTAATTAATAATGCGTGTTGCATAGATCTCCTATCATGAGGCAAGTGAACTAGAGGGCCTGGAACAAAAGGTGCTATGATTTGATTTATTCAGTCATTGTTTGTGAATCACCAACCCTGGGATGTGGAAGTGATCCCGTGGAATGTGCCACACTCTTGAGCCACATTCCATCAGTAGCCTGGATCTATCCTATGTTCCTCATCTTCCAATTTTGTGTGTACCAATTTGACTCCACCTGGCACCATCAGCTGCCATTCAAGAGTGTTCCAACAGCAGCAGGCTGTCCCCCATGGCTACTGAATTGCCCCTAATATTAGACCTTGTTAGCCCATCCATTAAAAATCATTATTTTGAAGGAATAAATCTCCACTGCTTAACACTTTTTTTGACAAGACAGTCTGTCTTTTCTGAAAATGAAGTTTCTGTACATGAGATTCCTTCATTGAAATAATTCTGCCCACACAACTCTCATCACTCACAGAACCTCTCCAACGCAAATAGTTTACACAGCCTTGTCACCTACACAGCCATATCACCTCCATTACCTACACAGTCCCATCACCCACATGACCCCCATCGCCCAACACCTGCACAAACCCCATCACTTCAAAGAACATTATCTCCATCATCCTCAAATTAACAAACCCCATGTGATTCCATTCACTCACAAGAACCTCATTACTCATTTGAACACCATCACTCCATTACCTTCCCTTTGCTTTGCTCTACTCTTCTGCACTTTCTCTGCAACTTCACTCTTGTTTCATTTAAATTTCTTCCAGTTATGATGTAAGCTCTTTAACCTTACACATGAACTCCGTTTATCTCTCCTCAAATGTTACTTGATCCAAGTATATTCAGCATTCTGTTTGTATTGCAAACTTCCATGTATTGCAAATTTAGACAAAGGATGGTGAATCTGAGGAATTCTTTGCCACAGAAGGCTGTGGAGGCCGTCAGTGAATATTTTTTAAGGCAGAGGTGGATAAATTCTTGATTAGTACAGGTGTCAGAGGTTATAGGGAGAAGGCAGGAGAATGGCGTTAGGAGGGAGAGATAGATCAGCTATGATTTAATGACGGAGTAGACTTGATAGGCTGAATGGCATAATTCTACTATTTCTTATGATCTTATGACCTTCCATTTTGCACCCACACATCTCCAAAGATGGTCTTCATTCACCTAAAAATACACATTTGTTGTATTGTAACACATCCAATCTTGGATCTTTCCAATCTTCCTAGATTCTGGATCTATCCTATCTCCCTCACATCTTCCATCTTTGTGTGGACTAATTCGACTCCACCGGGCAATATTGCCATCAGCTGCAGTTCAAGGCCATCCTGTTCCACACATTGCTCCACAGCCTTTGACCCCTTCCATCCCTGCTAGTGTGGGGAGCTAGGATGGGATGAGTTTCACCCAAACTGTCTGTAGCACGAACAAAACCAGTATAGTGCTTGTTATCTGTTCCACTTAACATGCAAAGCCAACATCTCCTCCTTCTCACGTGCTCTTGCAGTGGCCCAGCCCACACAATGTGTGGCTGGCAATGCTGCAGATGGCTAGTCTCAGACAGCCGACCTTTCAACATTATGTTCCTGAGATAGCAAAGGGAGCCCATGTCAAAAATCTGGGAGTAATGCAGGCGTTTGCGTTGCCATCTGCACCCAGTAGTATCAGGATGTAAGCAGCGGAATGCGCAATGCTGTGAGTGAAAGCAATAGAAGCCAATGTGATGCCCATAGGAAACTTTCACCCTCCCGTTTATCAACAAGGAACTCCCATCTTAAAACAGATACAGATACAGATACAGATAGATTTTATTTGTCACATGTGCCAATTGGCACAGTGAAATGAAGTCACCATACAGCCAAAAATAAAGAACACAACACAGAGTAGACAGAAATTCAACATAAAAAATCCCCTCACAGCAAGATCAAAATTTCCCGCCGTGAGGGAAGGCACCAAAGTCAGTCTCTTCCCGATGCTCCCCAATGTTCACCCATGGTCAGGGTGAACAATAATCAAAGCACTGCTTCCACCACTCTTTGTGAAAGACAAATCCAAACACTCACAATTACCTGGCAGAAAGAAATGTCATCTCATCTGTGTGAACTGGGCAACCTCTTATTATGAAATGATGACTTATCATTCCAGTTTCTTCCACAGAGTAAATTTTCAGGATGGAACATACAGTAGTCTAAGAGAGAAAAAGTTAGTCAGCCCAGCAGGAAGAGCAGGAGGATAAATACACTTGAGGGACAAACAATTGCTTCAATTTTAATCCCATGAGTCTAACTAGTAAAATAGAACTTAAAGCTGAGTCAACACATGACTACAATATTGTTACCATCATAGAGATATAATAGCAATGTTACAAAATTTTGAGATTTTAAAAATCAAGCCTGCAATTTATCCCATCAGATAAAGCATAAAAAGAAGATTAATTTGACACCTAATTCACTTTCATATCTTCAGTATTAAAAAAGTTATGGCCATTTTCATACTCGGAAATTAGCATCTTGTTCCCTATTGCTTTTCCATTGACTTAACACAAAATCTGTGATCAAGGACAGTCAAAAGCCCATAACTTTCTTAAAAATTAAGAGAACTCAATGAAATTTTCAGTTATTATAGATTGAAGCATTCTGAAACAAATATGAAACAATCTTACTTGGATGACCTGAAATGAAAGCATATAATTAGTTAGTTACCTAATTGTAGCTAATTACAAAATTCAATTACTAGATCTAAACTTCTATCCATTTCTTAAGAAAAGGTTAACATTTAAAAAAAGCCTAATTGGCCAAAGAACATTCACACAAGAATTCACAATATAACATGATTTTTAAATCTCATTGTCATACATTTATAGGCCAAATGGAAGGAATTTAGTGTTTAATTCCCGTAAATTAATGGCCATTTAAATCATCTTGCGAGTGGGATTTTGTGGAACGCAATCGATCGGAACGTTGCAGTTGGGGTGAATTTAAACCCCATATTGGCAGGAAAACTACTGCCGGTTCGTATGGGTCCTAAGTCACCTTTTCACAATGTGAAATTTTGATTAAAGGTATCCTAAGAAGCAAGTTTATATGAAAAAATAAACGGTGTACTTTGCCTTGTCCCCTACGTGAGATCTGTCCCGGCATTAGAAGATGATTTTAACCGCATTTTAAACCCGCCCACCTCTCAAAGGCGCCAAAGTCGTGCACACGGCCAGTGACAAAACAGCAGCGCCGCTGAAGGTAAGTTCTGTAATATACCTAGATATAATTGAAAGACAGTCGGGATTGCAATATCCCGAATCGTCACCAATTCCTTCTCTCCAGAGATGCTGCTGGTCCCGCTGAGTTACTCCAACATTTTGTGTCTATCTTCGGTGTGAACCAGCATCTGCAGTTTCTTCCTACACATAATACTTAGAGATAGATGGAAGGTAAGGGATGAGATTGTTGGGCCTCTTAATGTGATTTTTACATCTTCACTGACCAAAGCTGAGCTACAAGATGACTGGAAGATGGTGCATATCCTTTAAGGAAGGCAGCTGGGAAAAGCATACGGGAAGCTGACCTTCATCGGTCAGCATATTGAATAGAAGAACAGGGAGGTTATGCACTAACTTTATAAAACATCGGTCAGATCTCAGCTGCTCTTGCCATTCTTATCATGAGAAGATAACAAACATCTGAAAGCACTTGAAAGGGTGCAGAGGAGATTCACCACCATGTTGCTCGAATGGAGAGTTTCATTTATAAGAATGGAGAGGCTACCTGGAGTGGAAGAGGTTAACAGGGAACATGATTGAGATATATAAAGTGATGGAAAATATAGATAGGGTGGAATGCAAGAAATTTATCAGAGGTAAATAAAACGAACGGACATAGATTTAGTGAAAGGGATAAGACATTTAATGAGTATCTGAAGCGGATCTTTTCCACCCAGAAAGTGCAAAGTTCCTAGAATTTACTGCTGGAGAGAGTGGTGGACGCAAAGTCACTAATGGCTCTTAAAAAAGTTTTGAGATGAGTACTTTAATCGCCTAGGCTTAGAAAATTACTGGTCAAAATGCTGAAGATGGGATTAATAATGATGGGTATCCACTAGTTGGCAATGAATATGATGTGCCAAACGTCCTGATTCAATGGCTCCATGACTCTATTATGACTATTATAAAAGCCAGAAATTCTACTTGGATCTCTTGTCTTTTACACATTAATGTGTCAAGACGTTTGAGACACTTAAGCAAAATCATAAATCCTGAACTTCCACAGATGATTGTTAATCCATTGATGCTGTACCAGGCAGAGGTGGCCCTAGTCCAGCAACTCATCAGTGGGAAGGAGCAGCTGCAAACAAATTTAGAAGGTGACTTCCTTCTCCAGCTACAGTGGCTTGCAAATGTTTTGATACTCATCCAATCTGACTGAGCTTGAGCTATTTTGCAAAGAAGAATGGGCAAAAATTTCAGTCTCTAGATGTGCAAAGCTGGTAGAGACAATCCCCAAAAGACTTGCAGCTGTAATTGCAGCGAAAGGTGGTTCTACAAAGTATTGGCTCGGGGGGCTGAATACTTTTGCACGCCACACTTTTCAGTTTTTTATTTGTAATAAAATTTGGAAACCATGTATCATTTTCCTTCCACTTCACAATTATGCACCACTTTGTGTTGGTCTATCACATAAAATCCCAATAAAATACATTTACGTTTGTGGTTGTAACATGACAAAATGTGGAAAAGTTCAAGGGGTATGAAAGCTTTTGCAAGCCACTGTATTTATCTGTGCAGTTTCTACACACAGAATCCCACTTTAAACATTCCCCAATCTGACCGCAGACTGAGACAGGAGAAGACGACACTGCATCATTGCACCTGACATCACCAAGCATCGGCACTTCACGGCTGGAACCAACCAGTTAGAATGATTAGTTTTGCCAATGATGGGTTGAAGTTTGGGCAGGAGGCACAGGCAATCTAGTATACTGGCTTGTTAGTGGAGAATTCCATACAGTGCCATTACTGTTGTGGACTTGGGCAAGGGCAACAATAAGGAAGCACCTACAAGAAGGTTGACATGGATGTTGGCCATGGAGGCTGGTATGAATGCTGGCCTGCCTGACCATGTGAACATGATGAAATGTCAAACTCCAAGCTCTCTCAGGTAATTTTGCAGAGCCAGAGAATGTCAATTATTTTCTGGAAGTGACAAGTCTTTCTGTGTCTGGGGATGTTTCCCCATCTATAGCAGTTGCTACAACATGCAATCTGCTGGAGGATGTCAGTGGGTTGAGCAGCATCTGTAGTGGGAAAAGGAATCGTCAATGTTTCAGGTGGAAACCCTGCACCAGAAAATCATCAACAGTTTCGACCCAACAGGTTGACAATTCCTTCTCCCCACAACAATGCTGCTCGACCCACTGAGTTCCCCCAACTGATTATTTGTTGCTCCAGATCCCAGCAACTGCAGTCTCTTATATCTCTATAGGAGCTGTTACATCATCAAAGTCTACTCTGAGGATTCTCTGGACAACAGTATTTGAATTATGCCAACTGCAACCCAAGAATGGGGGATACCATCCAGGATCAAATTGCTATTTTCAAATAACCCTAGCAAAATGCCACCTGGGCACAGATGATTTCCATTGGGAACAGGCTCCTATCTATGTGATTCCTAAGCTTGATGGGAATCTGTCAGGGAACAGACATTCTCTATGAATTGTGATAATTAACTTTGGCACAACTCCAGGAGACCATGATCTAAGATGTGAATCTGGATGAGACGAGATCCAAACCTGATCATCTTCCTGGTCCCCTGAGAATTCTGCAGACTTGGACTGTAGTCCTGCCTCGGGATATCAGTGATGTCCGCACATCTGAGGTGAGGAGACACTATCCCTGCTCATGAATTCAAAACCTTGTGTGCCATGAGCAGATGAAGGGTGAGTGAAACGTACCTTTCCTTATATGTCCAAAGATGTAAAGTGAGGTCTATTGAGACATGTCCTTTCATGTCTAGACATTTATAAATGATGGATGGCAATACTCACACGGGATTTTCATGGCAATTATAACCAAAGCACAACGTAACTGGATCTCCCTGTGAGTTGTCACTTTCTGATTATTTTCCTAACCAAAACACATACCTTCCAGATCATTACAAGGGCACTTGTAATGTAATGATACCCAGATCCAATGTCAAATGAACCACTGTTAAACCACTGTTAAAAGGCTTTCACTTCACTACAGCCTCCTCTACTGGAATTATTTCTGCAATGCTCAGAATATCGTGATGTCCACGGATCTGTGCTACCATGAGATGTTCTATGTTGTGATTTAGTTTTCTCTTGAACTTGGATTACCTTTCAATAATGCCGGTAAGGAGAATGGGCTTGGTGCTGGGTTTGTTGAGGAAGTGATGAACATTATTGATGATAGCAGGGTGGATATTGCCTGAATGGACTTTAGTAAAACATTTGACATGATCCCTTATGATAGGCAGGCCCAGAAGAATATGTCACCTGGGACCCATGATGAGTTGACCATTACAAAATTGGCTTGGTCATGGGAGAGGGTCATGCTGGAAGGGTGTTTCTGTGTCAGGAAGTCTATGGCTAGTGGTGTTCTGCATAGATCAATGCTCGTTCCTCTGATGTTTGTGAATTATATATAATGCTCTAGATAAAAATCCAGGTGGTCTGATTCTTAAATTTACAGTCAACTTGAAAATTGGAGTTGTGGTGAAGAAAATCGTCAAAGGATACAGCAAGAGTTTACGTTGGACAAGTATGACATGTTACATTTTGGAGGTCAAATGCAAAATATATAAAGTGGCAGGGCCCTGAAGGTCACTGATGTACGAGGGAATATAGCTCCCTGAAAGTGGCAGCACAAGTGGATAGGGTGCTAATAAGGCATAAAGTATGCATGCTTTAATTGGTCAGTAATCTATCTAAAACTCTGATCTTGTGCTCTTCTGGTTTGCACGTTTTTTCTATTCGCACAAAAACGGCACACGATAGCGCTATGATTTTACGCCAGCTTACTCGCCATTATCGTGTGCTCAAGTGTGACAAGTTCTGTTCCGATCGATGCTATATTGTAAAAATTATTAAGGTTCGGAAATCTCAAAAACCGCACATGCGCAGATTGGTCTCCTTTCCTGTCGGTCGCCGCCACTCAGATTGGTCTCCTCTCCTGTCAGTCAGGAAGGGGCATTGCCGGCGTCGCGGTGAAGGAGTGGAGGCGGCCGGGTGGGGAGGGTGGTGCCGCTGGCTGTGCCCGGGGACTGGGCCTGGGCTGGAGCCGAGCCGATCCTGGGGCTGGAACTGAGGCGAGGGCCGAGCCCAGGGCTTGGGATGGGGCCATGACCGGGGATGAGAAAGAAGCCGCGGTCTGGGATAAAACCAAGGATGAGCCTGGGTCCGGGTACAGGGACGAGCCCGCCTTCCCTCCCTCCCTCCCACCCAATCTCTCTCTCCCTCCCACTCTCTCTCTCTCCCACTCTCTCCTGTCCTTCCTCCCTCCCTCTCTCCCTCCTTCTCTCCTTCCATGCCTCCCTCCCTCTCAAGCCCTCCCTCTATCCATCCACACTCATCCCCTCCCTCCCTTTTCACTGAAAAACGGATACACCCCTCACCCTCCCCCTCTCTCCCCCGCTCTCTTTATTTCCATCCCTCTATATCTCACACCCTCTCTCTCTTCCTCTCCATCCCTCTCCCTCTCCCTCCCTCTCTCCCTCCCTCTCTCTCCCTCCATCCCTCCTCCCTCTCTCGCTCCCCCTCCCTCTCTTTCCCTCCCTCCCTCTCTTCCTCTCTCACTCCCCCTTCATTTTTCCCTCCCTCCCTCTCTTATTCTCTCCCTCTCTCCCTCTATTCCTCCCTCTCTCATCCCCCTCTCTCCCTCCCTCTTTTTGTCTCCCTCCATCCTTCCTCTCTCCCTCCCTTTCACCCTCTCTCTCCCTCCCCTCACACATTCTTTCCATCCCTCTCTCTCTCTGCCTCTCTCCCTCCCATCTCTCCTTGTCTCCCAGGTGAAAGAAGAGGGAGTGCCAAGAAGAGGGAGACGGAGTGCTGGGGGATGAAGGGGAATGGAGGAGGATAGGAGTAGGAAGAGATATGTCGAGGTAATGGAAATATTAAATGCAATGTTATTAACTTTAACTTAACTTCTGCCATTAATGCGGGACCGTCAGCCGATCATGCACAGTTGGGGCCTATGGCTTTGTGGTGGAATATTGCGTTGGGGGACCAGGCCTCCTGTGTGACAAAGGGACCCAACAGGTTCTACTTAGCTTGTTAAGTTTAAAAGTCAGGAGGTTGTGTTGTCATGGGATACAACTTTAACTGGTCCACACTTGGGATGTGGTTCTGGTCACCACACTACAGATATGGCAGGGAGGCTTTGGAGAGTTTGCAGAAAATGTTTACCAGGATGTTGCCTGGATTGGGGTGCATTAGCAATAAGATGAGTTGAATTTGGTTTAGAAATACAGCATGGAAACAGGCCCTTTAGCCCCCCAAATCCACCAAGATCAACCATTCACACTAGTTCTGTTATCCCACTTTCCCATCCACTACTTGGAGCAATTTGCAGAGGCCAATTAACACATGGCCTCTGCAATCGGAGCACTCAGAGGAAACCCACACGGACACAGGGAGAATGTGCAAACTCCATGTAGACAGCAACGAGATCAGGATTGAACCTGCATATCTGACGCTGTGAGGCAGCAGCACTACCAGCTGCTCCACTGTGCTGCCTAAAATATGGATAAACTATGGAGCGCCGAGGCTGAGCGGCATTCTGATAGAAATGTATACAATTTGGAAAATAATACATATGGTAGATTGTCATAGTCTTTTTCCCAATGTGGAAAGGTGGAAATACTAGAGAGGGCATAGGTTTGAGGTGATAGTTTAAAGAACATGTGCAAGATAAGTATTTTTTTTACACAGAGAATGGTAGGTATTGGGAATACATTTCTAGAGGAGGTGGTGGAAGCAAATATGATAACAATGCTTATGAGGCATGTAGACAGACACACAAATAGACAGGGAATAGAGGGACATTGACCATGTGCAGGCAGATTAGATTAATTTGGATTTATATCATGGAAAGTGCAGACAAGGAAGGGCAGAGGGCCTGTTCCTACACTGCAATGTCCTACATTCTATGTTCTGTGATCCATTTCCCAAACTCTCTACATAATTCATTGTTCCTTCTGAATAGTTGCCTACAAAGCTGATCAGTTAACAAAGTGGACCGAAATGGTAGACTTCTCGTTGTGGTATCAAGTTATTCCACCCTTACTTAACATTTAGTGCCGATCAACACTGATACACAGGACCAAAAATGATCTGGCCTTATGATAATAATTTTTAAAGGAGCCCGATCACCAAAGGCATTTACAGTGTAGAAAGCACTTGAAGTTAAGAAAATGGTTTCTTGAACTATTTGGCAATATTGCTGCCACCGGAGCACATTAATGGAGAGTGCACAGCCAGTGCTCATGTTGTGGCCTCATGTGATGTTCTGGATCAATGGACCTGTAACCAATAACACTTGGAGTTGATGCAGTTGAGGGCAATAAGGAGCATGGCAAAGTATCATTTTGCAATGGTCCTTCCTTTATTGAGAATAAATAGTTGCAATACATTAAGAAGGAAGTTAATTGTACCAGTTTTCAGGTAATATGTGACAATTAATGTCCCTGATTTCTCTGAGCAGATGCAGCACTCACTCCAGCTCACCCACCCCAGTCCTACCAGGCAGCCGAGACCATTGTAGCTGATCAGCGCTTGACAGGGGAATGAGGAAAGGATGTCTCCACTTGTGGAAGAATTCTGTAGTGCTTTTAAACAACAACATTACATGGCATGGAAACGCGAGTGGGTTGCGACTACCCAATGGTTGTTGTTCTTTGTAATAATATGACCCAGCCCCTATTAGCAAAAATGTTAAGTGGCATTTCACAAACTGATATTGGTAAGTGCACATTTAACATGGAAAATGCGTCATCGGCATAAACCAGATTCCTGTCCAGTCAAATTACTGGATATGGAGATGGTTGCAATAACACTCCTTGCGAATAAAATTCATTTTCATTCATGGATTACAAAAAAAACACTGCCATGTGATTGAATTTCTAGGCAAACTGATTCTGATGCAATAACTGCCAAGGCATAAACTTAATTTGGAGTCAGTACAGACTTCAGAATAATGTATATTTCAATTAATTTAGAGGAAGTGAAATAAAATTACCAAAATCATTCATAATGTACCAGATTCTGACACGCTTTCCAACAACATCAGCCTCCACATCCCTCTTATCTGGCACACATCACTGCAATGGGACATAGAACAGCATATTACAATGCTCCTCTCCTCCAAAGTTGCAGAGGATAAAATCTGTCACCAGTGAATAAATGGTGTCGTATTCGGCAAGACTTCAAAGGAACACACAAGGGTAATGACCCCATGGCTATTAAATTAAGGAAATGGTGTGCATTCTTTTAGCAAGATGTTTCATTTTGATGTTGTAAATCCCTTTGCATTTGACCTGAAATACCTTTGCAACAAGAAAGAAAACATTTAAAATCTAGTCCCTTTCCTACATCTTTAACTAGATCACACCTCCAACTCCCTTTCAGCCTGAGTTGCTGGACTCCCACATATTGGGAAATCACTGCCTGCAATTTCCTGGCCATTTGTTTATCATTGAGGCAACAGCCTGTTCACAGCCAGTATCGAGGGTCTTGTCGACAGCACACGCTGTGAAAATTGGCCTTCAATGTAATCCTCCTACAACACAGAGCAGTCCCATTTCCGTCTGAAGAAAACAACACAGCAGATTCTGCTTCTGCCATATTAGATAACAGTTTAGGACATGAGTTAACAACCCTACTCAGCACTCTGCAATCAAAGGATTAATATTGCGGTTTGGTGGTCACGCATTACATTATGTTCCTCGACTATTGTAATACAAGGGAAGTGAATTCAAACCGCATGTTAAAAGCCAGAGAATAGTGCATCTATCTACAGGTACTGATGGAACAGATTCAGTAACATACCAGCTTGTGAATGTGTTTTAGTGTTGGCTTTGCATCATTTCATTTATAATTATAGGCTTCAGCATTTCATCGAATGGCAAGATTATAAAATAGGAAGACCAATGTTTCTGTAACATTTCTCAAGATCCTCAAGCATTTTTGTAACCAGTCACTCTTACAGTGAGGTTTGACTGAACCACAAGACCTTCCAGCTGAGTGGTGGACAGACTACCCACTGAGCTATAGCTGGGAATAAACAATGAATATATTATTGGTGCAGGAATGAACTGCAAATGCTGGTTAGACACAAAAGGTAGACGCAAAATGCTGGAGTAACTCAGCGGGACAGGCAGCATCTCTGGAGAGAAGGAATGGGTGACATTTCGGGTCGAGACCCTTCTTCAGACTGCAGGTTATTGCAGGTTGTTTATTCTCTATGCTGCTGTTAGATAAAGGCCACTGCAACCGATCCGATCTACTAAACTGATTGGCAGCTGAGAGAACTAATGTCTTGTTATTTCACAAAGACCCTTCATCAATGAGAGTCAGGGGAGAGGGAGTCTAGAAATATATAAGGTTATGGTCTGAAAATAACAATGAATAAATTATTGGAATGGATGCGGATACTGTTCAGCAAATCCTATTGTTTCTCCAATGCATTGGTGGTTTGGTGAATACGCACCCTAAATGGATAGGATAGGTTCCAAGCAGCTCTGCAATTGAATCATTTTTACTCTCTGCAGTGATGGCATTTAATAATTAAAAGGCACCAACCAGGATTACTGCCATCGGTGCAGGATTCTCAAAAAGTTAATCTGTAAGACATAGAAACATAGAAACATAGAAAATAGGTGCAGGAGGAGGCCATTCAGCCCTTCGAGCCAGCACCTCCATTCATTGTGATCATGGCTGATCGTCCCCTATCAATAACCCGTGCCTGCCTTCTCCCCATATCCCTTGACTCCACTAGCCCCTAGAGCTCTATCTAACTCTCTCTTAAATCCATCCAGTGACTTGGCCTCCATTGCCCTCTGTGGCAGGGAATTCCATAAATTCACAACTCTCTAGGTGAAAAAATTTGTTCTCACCTCAGTCTTAAATGACCACTTTATTTTAAGACTGTTGCCCCTGGTTCTGGACTCGCCCAACATTGGGAACATTTTTCCTGCATCCAGCTTGTCCAGTCCTTTTATAATTGTAAATGTTTCTATAAGATCCCCCCTCATCCTTCTAAACTCCAGTGAATACAAGCCTAGTCTTTTCACTCAAGACAAATCGGTTGCAAAGAAGGCAAATGCAATGCTAGTATTTATTTCAAGAGGGCTGCAAAAAAAGGGGTATGTAATGCAGAAGGTGCTGGTCAGGCCACATTTGGAGTATTGTGAGCAATTTTGGGCACCATATCCGAGGAAGGATATGCTGGCCCTGGAGAGGGTCCAGAGGAGGTTTACAAGAATGATCACGGCAATGAGTGGGTTAACATAAGATGAGCGTTTGACGCCACAGTACCTGTACTCGCTGGAGTTTAGAAGAAGGAGGGGGGAACTCATTGAAAAGTACTGAATAGTGAAAGGCTTGGATAGAGTGGATGTTGAGAAGACATTTCCACCAGTGGGACAGTCAAGAACTGGAGGCCATAGCCTCAGAATTAGACATTCCCCAAGAAAAAGATGAGGAGGAATTTCTTTAAGGTCAGGGTGGTGAATCTGTGGAATTTTTGCCACAGAAGGCTGTGAAGGCTGTCTATGGATATTTTTTAAGGCAGAGATAGATGGATTCTTGATTAGTATGGTTGTCAGGGGTTATGGGAAGGAGGTAGGAGAATGGTGGTTAGGAGGGAGAAATAGATCAGTATTGATTGAATGGCGGAGTAGACTTGATGGGCCGAATGGCCTAATTCTGCTCCTATCACTTATGACCTTATGAACACTATGTAGTAGCTTCTCCTGGCACTGTACATGGATGGCAGGTGAATGATGGATCAGAGTTTATTCACACTCCCCTCTCTCAGTGACGCAGGCTGCATTAATACAAAGAATGACCATAAGGTGTCAATGGAAACTATCATCTTCAGGAAGAACATGTTTCCTCACATTGAAAAAATACCAACAATTGATAGAGCTGTCAGACACAGGAAACTCACTAATTGTATTTAACTTTCCTGGTGTCTCACACATCTCAGGTCAACCAGCGTCTGTTTATTTCTTGGCGCTCAATATCTAGAATCAATATAGTGAAAAACAGCAAATAATGAAAATGAAAGATAAAGAATTTGTTAGAAATGTTTAATTGGTGGGGCAGCATTTGTGCAGAGAAAAATCCAGAACTATCCATTTGATGAAATGTCATGGACCTCAAATGCCAACTGTTATTTCCGTCTCCACAGATGCCCCCCACAATACTGAACATTTCCAACATATTCTGCTTACATCCAGAATTAAATCTCCATTTAAAATGCTCAACAATGGAACAAGCATTCTCAATACATCTGAATTAGTCATTCTCAATACGTTCAGAACGTCAGAGCAGATTAATTATCTTCCATGTTTATCTCACTGTCTTTTGCACTTAGAATATATATAATGCAGTGACCATAACACATTAAATAGACTACAAGTAATAGACTACATTGGCAGCATGACCCCGAGACTGGATTTCCCACGAGCAGCATTTCCCAAAGACTAGATGTCAAATGGATTCCCATCTGCACAGATTACATTCAAACCAGCCATCTTCCTCATAGGAGGGATTCCTCCTCAAATAGATTCCCCGTTGACTAGATCCCACATACATTTCACATGCAAGTGGTCAGATAAGCAATATTAAAATTACCAAACCAAACCTATTGAAATGGACATGACAAAGTAAATTACTGAACATGGAAATGTTTCTACCTATGGTGCATAAAAGGGGTTGGACAGGCTAGATGCAGGAAGATTGTTCCCGATGTTGGGGAAGTCCAGGACAAGGGGTCACAGCTTAAGGATAAGGGGGAAATCCTTTAAGACCGAGATGAGAAAGACTTTCTTCACACAGAGAGTGGTGAGTCTCTGGAACTCTCTGCCACAGAGGGTAGTTGAGGCCAGTTCATTGGCTATATTTAAGAGTGAGTTGGATGTGGCCCTTGTGGCTAAGGGGATCAGAGGGTATGGAGAGAAGGCAGGTACGGGATACTGAGTTGGATGATCAGCCATGATCATATTGAATGGCGGTGCAGGCTCGAAGGGCTGAATGGCCTACTCCTGCACCTAATTTCTATGTTTCTATGTTTCTATGTAAAACTTAAATGTCTATTTGAAATTGTTCACTGAACATTATTTGAAATCTAACAAATGGCCACACGAATAAATACACAACCTCTTTAGGATGCTGGGAGCTGCAACAAAGACGTTATACAGGGGTAGGTGCAAGATGTACTGAAAACTGAGTTCACAATAGAAAATAATAAACTTGAATGCTTTATCCAAAAGCATCTCATAGGTAGAAAGATGCTAGAGCAGTTTAACATTTTCAACTTGACCCAGCAGAAATCCATCCTGAGCATTCAGAGGCACGTTTCACATGAGTGTAAATCAAGTAAGGAGATTTAAGGGTGACGTCAGTAGCAGTAACCAACCATGTCCCATCTCAAGCAACAGTTTCAATACCCTGTATTCACTCAACATTTCCAAAAAACACCGGCAGAGTGGCACAGCGGTAGATTTGCTGCCATACAGCACCAGAGTCCCGGGTCCTGAGTTCAATCCTGACTAGGGGGTGCTTGTCTGTACTGAGTTTGTACGTTGTCCCCGTGACCTGCGTGTGTTTTCTCCGAGCTCTTCGGTTTCCTCCCACATTTCAATGACGTACAGGTTTGTAGGTGAATTGGCTTGGTATAATGTAAGTTGTCCTAAGTGTGTGTAGGATAGTGTTAATGTGCGGGGATCACTGGTCAGCATGGACTTGATGGGCCGGTAGGCCTGTTTCCGCGTTGTATCTCTGAGCTAAACTAAACACAAGCGAACACATCTTTACTCATTCCACAATTCCCTGATAATTACTCCATTCATTCGGCAATTCTTTAATAAATATTGCTTAATGTTTATCAATAATACCTGCAAAATACATAAAACTTCACTTCTATTCCTTTATTTTCTGAGTTAAATTTCCAACAATTTTGTTTGGGAATGTCGTCCTCATCTGCCCTCATCTGCCCGAGACTGATGTGCTGCAGAAGCTGAATGTCTTGTTGCAGTGACTGTGATCTCAACTGATTTCCATCTTTCCACTGGATTTTTTGTGCAGGTAAGAAAGACCAGACATGCAAATAGCTTCATTGCATCAATACAACCATAGTTATGTGTGTCACCAAAAACTGCAGCTGCTGGAATCTTGAGCAAATCACAATGCTGGAGGAACTCAGCGAGTCAGGCGGCAGGTATGGAGGGAATGGACCGATAATGTTCAGGGTCGAGATCATCTTCTTCAGAACCTGAAGAAGGGTCTGCAGTAGCTGATCTCACTACAGTTTTATACAATTCCAAAATGAGTTTGTGGGTCTCTACCCGAAACGTCACCCATTCCTTCTCTGCAGAGATGCAGCTACTCCCGCTGAGTTACTCCAGCTTTTTGTGTCTATCTTCTGAGTTTGTTCTCTTATGTTCTATGCCTCAGCCAGAAAAGGCAACCCTCCCATAAATTTGGTATGGTAGGCTGAGCTGGAAGGTTTGTAGACTTGGGATTCAGGGTGAGCCAGCAAATTAGATAAAAATTGGAAGTAGTAGTAGAGGCATTAGTTGTTTTCCAGATTGAGTCAAGAGTCAAGAGTGTTTTATTGTCATATGTCCCAGATAGAACAGTGACATTTTTACTTGCAGCAGCACACAGAATATGTAAATAATGGAGGCCTGTGCCATAGGTGTGTCACAGGTAATTGTGTAGAGTTTGTGTGTCAAATATATTAATGCTTAAAATCAGAATGCAAGTAGCATTATTAGTCTGTTTGCAATGAAACCAAAACTGGTGTTATAGTGAAGAACTTTGTCCTGGGTTACAACAGGATGTAGATCAACTGGGGAAGTGGGTAAGGAGGTGACAGATGGAATTTAACACACAAAACATGAAGTAATGCATTTTGGCACGTTAAACCAGGGCAAGACATATACAATAAATGATAGGGCTCTGGGGAGCGTTGTTGAACACAGAATGTTGGGGCACAAGGACATAGTTCCCTAAAAGTGGCAATACAGGTTGATGGGGCAGTGGTGAAGGCATGTGACATGCTTGCCTTCAACGACCAAGGCAATGAGAACAAGAGTTGGGATGACAAATTACATTTGTACAATGGATTAGTTAGGCAGCTATTGTGTGCAGGTCTGATTGTCACACTACAGGCAAGATGTGCACAGAGGGCGCAGAAAAGATTCACAAGGATGTTAGAGAGGGCGCAGAAAAGATTCACAAGGATGTTATCGGGATTACAGGGCTTGTGTTGCATGGACAGATTGGCTAGGTCTGATTTCCCTGGAGCAAAGGACTGTGACATGAAAGGGGCATGTACAATTGTAAAGGGTAAAGAAATAATGTCTGTTAAGCATGATTGAGGTGTCTAAACCTATAGGTATTAGCATTAACTAAATGTGAGAGCTTATTTGTTTATTTGTTTATTTGATTAGAAGTTAATACAGTACAAAACAATACAGTGGCACCTAATTTTAGGTGCCAACTATGTCATAACGTAATTCATTCTATGTACAACTTCTAGTTTAATGTTTTTGAAAATGAAGTAAAAAAAAGACAAGAAATAGAGAGAATAAAAAGAGGAAAATAGAAAAACGTGAAGGATGTATATAAGAAAAGAAAAAGTAGAAAGTAGAAATAGGAGAAAAAGACACTTAAAAAAGAAAATTTTCAAATCTTTGTTCGGAGATGTGAGAGAGTTTTTAAATGGGATAAAGATTTTAAAGGGCAAAGTTTTCTCACAAACATGTCTCGATTAAGATACTATAGGTGGTTAGGACAGGAATAGTAACAACATTTAAGAGGCATCTAGAAGAGGCATAGAGGGATATGGAATGAATACAAGCAAGCATGATTACCATTGATGTTGACATAGACATGTTGGGTGAAGAGTCCGTTTCGATACTGTACAATTACCTGACTCTTTGACTTCTTAACCACTTTTCTTATCTCTGTTGCTATATTCACAGATTTGTGGCATGTAGTCCAATATTCAGCCATCCCACCATTTATTATGCACACTCTTGCTTTATTTGTCTTCTCCATTTGAGTAAAACAGTCTTCTCTGGAAGAACTGTTTACAAATCCTCTTTGGGTGATAGAGGAGAAAGCCTGATTTATAACCCACTGATGTTGACAACCTCACTGAGGGCCAAATCAGCCAAGAAGACATGTTAGAAGTCAAGTCAAGTCAAGTCAAGTTTATTCGTCACATACACATACGAGATGTGCAGTGAAATAAAAAAAATGAAAATACAATATCAAACAGGAACACACCCTTTGGCCCACAAAATCTGTGCAGAACATGATGGCTAGGTAAACTAATATCATCTACCTGCACATGATCCAAATCACTCCATTTTCTGCAATAACAATGCGCCAAACTCCAGTTCTCTCCAGATACAATGGATGATTATTGCCCTTTGTTTCAAAGATCAGCATGGGGATTTCTATTTACCCAGCAATTCGCCTCTTCTGTTTAAATATCGTCTTTTTTCATACTGTGGCAAGTTGGGTATTTGTAACATTTACTAGCAACAAGATACAATGAATCTTCAAACTTTAAAATGAAGTGGAATGAAAGCGGTAAAGGGCTTTGTGGTAAATTGCACACCTATCTGAAGACCTGCACAAAATGATGGATAGAGTTTGGGCAGGACTGTTTTCCACGGAGTGAAGGAGGCTGAAGGGTGACCTTACAGAGTGTATAAAATTATGAAGGGCTAGATAGGATAGATAACTACATTAATTTTCCAGGTAACACAAGTGTAAAATTCGAGAACAGAGGTTTAAGGGGAAGGATTGAAGGGGAATCTGACAAATAGGTGGTGTAAATGTAGAATGAGCTGTCGGAAGAAGTGGTATAGAAGTGGGTACAATTATAAGGTTTAAAAGACATTTGGAAAGATACTTGGATCGGAATGGTTTAGAAATATAAGGACCAAATGCAGGCAAATGGAATAAGGGTAAGTAAGCAGCTTGGTCAATGTGGACCGAAAGGCCTGTCTCCATATTGTATAACTCCATGAATCCAAGAATCTAAAGCTGCCAAATATTTCTAACCACATTGCTATTGCTAGGGGGTTCATACCATTAGCTTGCTTGCCACAGTGCGGTGTAGTTTTGGGCTGTATGCATATGCCACTGACATCGATCTGTCAGCATTCCAGAGGCAGTTGATGCTACCACAAAAAACATCCATGCACAAGGTCTAGAAGGAAGATGAGTTCAGTTCTACCAACAGGAACATTGATGAATTAGCATTTTATTAAATAACACAATAGAATCTCATCTTTGAATAGTTGTTGTGGAATCAGCCATTTAAAAATGTAATTGGGTAAATTAATGCACCAAAACACTAAATTCTTTCCGAAGGAGAAGTAAAAGCTAGTAAACTACATTCTTTGTGCATGCTGCTCCATTGCACCGGCTGTTTTTTACCTGAAACCTATTTGGCTTTTCCCCCAAAATATTTAATGATCCTACCTGGGAGCAAACAACAAATTCGACATTGATTCTTTACAAATTCATCCCAAGAAAAAGTGTAAAATTTCTCTTCCAGGAAAATTGTGAACTACAGCAGTGAGTCTGGGAAAATTGGAAAGCACCGTGGCTATCTCAGGAAAACTGTAAAATACTGTAGCTTTCTCAGGAAAGCTTTTAGACATCTCTCTTATTCTTGAGAAACTGGAAAGCACCATGTCTATTTTCAGAAAACTATTAAAACTACTGCCACCCCAAGAAACTATTGGGTAGCATTGACAGGATAACATAAGGAAGTTGACCTGAGGAAGTTTGGGCAGATGCCTGAGGAGAATGATTTCTAACACAAGAATACAATAAATTAGGCATTAGAGTTGGCCATTCAGCCTTTTAATCAGCTCCACCATTCAATAATCTGCCCAGTTCTCAATTCCTTTCTCTGTACCAACTCATTTTTCCACCATAAATTCCTCACTTTCAGCATAATATCTATCTCCTTCTGAAATAACTAAAATTATCTAGTCTATTAAAACTTCCAAGGCAGTTCTTGAGGGCAGAGCACAAATGCAGCAGATGAAATTTGACTTAGATTTAAGATAATAGAACCTAAATTTAAGTTTAGTTTAGTTTAGTATTAAAGCATGGAAACCAACCCACCAAGTCTATGCTGACCACCAATCACTCGTTCACGCTGGTTCTCTGTTATCCTACTTTCTCATCCATTCACTGAAGGAGCAATTTTACAGAAGCCAATTAACCTACCAACCAGCATGTCTTTGGGATGTGGGAGGAAACTGGAGCACCTGGAGGAAACGCACGCGATCACGGGGAGAATGTGCAAACTCCACACAGGAAGCACCCAAGGTCAGGATAAAACCAGATCTCTGACACTGTGAGGCAGCAGCTCTACCAGCTGCATCATCGTCCCACCCTAAAATTCCATCAAAACAATGGAGGGGCAGTCGGCTTGGCTAATGTACGTCAATAGATGCCATGTTGAACAACATGCCTACCTGTGCCACCACCTTTAGGGATCAACCAGCTTGTCCGTTATGGTCCTTCTGTTCCTCTATACTCCCGAGCATTTATTGTATACTAGACCAAGGGCGACATGTTGGGTCCCGTCACCTCAACGCGCGGGGGGAGGGGGAGTGGGGAGGAGGAGAGTGGGGGGGGGAGAGACGGGCGGGGGGGATAGAGGGGGGGAGGGAGTGGGAAGGAAGAGGAATGCCGGGGGAGGAAGAGAAAGGCTGGGGAGAGAGAGGTGGGGGGGGAGAGAGAGGAGGGGAGGGAGAGAGAGGAGGGGAGGAGAGAGTGGAGGGGGAGAGAGAGAGGAGTGGGTAGAGAGAGAGGACAGAGGAGAGAGAGGACGGGGAGAGAGAAAGAGAAGGGGGGAAGTGGAGGGGGAGAGAGAGGAGGAGGAGAGAGAGAGAGGAGGGGGAGAGAGATAAGGGGGGAGAGAGGGGGAGAGGGCGGGAGGGAGGGGGTAGAAGGGGAGAGAGCGGGAGGAGGGGGGGTGAAATAGAGGGGGGGGGTGGTGAAAGAGAGGCCAGGGGGATAGAGGCTGGGGGGGAGAGAGAGGCCAAGGGGGAAGAGAGAGTCCTGGGGGGTGGGGAAGAGAGAGGTGGGGGGGGGGGGGTGAGAGGCCGGGTGCGGTGGGAGAGGCTGAGGGGGGAAGAGAGCCGGGGGGGGGGGGGGAAGAGAGCCGGGGGGGGTAAGTGAGCCGGGTTGGGGGGTGGGAATAGAGAGAGCCCAGGGAGAGAGAACCTCGGGGGGGGGAGAGCCCTGGGGGGAGAGAGAACCTGGTGAAAGCGGTAAAAAATCTGTCAAAATTCACGGAGCAAATAATCGCAAATTCTTAAAATTGTAAAGGAATGAGTACCGGAAAAAAACGGGAAGTAACAAACGGGGAAAATTTAACGTTAGAAATACATTTTAAAATTAAAAGAGCTCTGTCTTTGAAATTAAATGTTATATTTAAGAATTAGTACAGTTAAGTATGAAAGTCTTTAAAGAACATAAAATGCAAGGTTTTCGAAGTTAAACGAAAACAATGAAGTTCAATCGGACTTATCTTTAGAGATGTGGAAGTCAGCATTAAGCCTCGTTCATCAAAGTCATATAATGACCATTGAGAAAGTTCTGGAAAAGCAAACCGGGAAGCTCGTGAGTGCTCGTGAGCGCTCGAGACCTCGGGAGGCCTCGGAAGTGATCTGGGAGGGGGAGGGAGGGGGGGGAGGGCAGGGGGTGACGCCATTCGCTGAGCGTGAAACACAGGGCAGCAGGCCGTGAGGAGCAGAGCCATTGTGACATCATCAGTGAGACCTTCCCGTTTATTTTCCAAGTTATTTGAATTTTTTGAATATTTTCATAAATAATTCGAGAAATAATGCATTTTCAGATAAAGTGATTTTTGACATCACGGCATAAATCTCTATCGGAATATGGAAAAATGTCACCGTTAGCACATCGTGTTTTCGAGGGGATGTGAAACGCACTCGAACATCACACACACACATATAAATACACACACATCCAAGATCAGAGTTTTATATATATAGAGATATTCTACCATCATTAGACCTCCCAAATTAAATCACCTCACAATTATTGGGATTAAATTCCTGTCATTGCTCCACCCAACATACGACTGATCATCATTGTCTTGTAAATTAATACTATTCTCCTTACTATCAACAAGTCACCAATTTTCATATCATCAGCAAACATACCAATTATATTACATTCATGACAAACACCAATGGTCCCAGCGTCGATCCCTGACCAATGGATACAAGCTTCCGATTGCAAAAGCCCCACCCCCATCCCCACCATCATCCTCTGTCGGTAGTTTTGCTTCAGTCGATAAATGGCAGCATAAACTATTGAAGGAAACGCAAACAGAGATATGTGAAAAGAGCAGGATTGCTCTTTGAAAGTCACCACATGGACACTTTGTGCAGGACACAATTCTCTGACAGTTGGACAAGTTATGAATTACTCATTATTTATTTTCTGGAAGAACTTGACCCATTGTGAACAATCAAAATCAGGTGAATCAACGTGCAGGCTGGAGTATTGTTCTAACAGATTGTACTGCCAGGTTTCTGGTCATTTGGGTGAATCATTAAACTGTCTGTCTTGTCGGAACCCATGGGACATTTGAAGAACAGGAATATTCTCCCAGTGTCTTGGCCAACAATATCCCCTCAGTCAATGCTCTGGAATAACTATTCACTGATCATTACCATTTGTGAGGCTTTGCTGAGTGAAAATTTGCTGCAAGGTTTGTCTATGAAGCAGAACACATTGCTATGTGTGGTCCCACGGACATATAGACACACACATGAAAACATAGAAACATAGAAAATAGTTGCAGGAGGAGGCCATTCGGCCCTTTGAGCCAGCACTGCCATTCATTGTTGTCATGGCTGAAAATCCACAATCACTAACCCATGCCTGCCTTCTCCCCATATCCCTTGATTTTGCTAGCCCCGGGCTCTATCTAACACTCTTTTAAATTCATCCAGTGAATTGGCCTCCACAGACTTCTGTGGCAGAGAATTCCACAAATTCACAACCCTCTGAGTGAAAATGTTTTTTCTCATCTCAGTTTTAAATGGCCTCCCCTTTATTCTTAGACTGCGGCCCTGGTTCTGGACTACCCCAACATTGGGAACATTTTCCTGCATCTAGCTTGTCCAGTCCTTTTATAATTTTACACGTTTCTATAAGATCCCCTCTCATCCTAAATTCCAGTGAATACAAGCCCAGTCTTTCCAATCTTTCCTCATATCCCGGGGATTCACCTTGTGAACCTATGCCCCACTGCCTCAATAGCAAGGATGTCCTTCCTCAAATTAACAGACTAAAACTGCATACAATACTCCAGATGTGGTCTCACCAGGGCCCTGTACAAATGCAGAATGACCTCTTTACTCCTATACTCAAATCCTCTCGTTATGAAGGCCAACATGCCATTTGCCTTCTTCACTGCCTGCTCTACCTGCATGTTTACTTTCAGTGACTGGTGTACAAGGACATCATTGAACTTCCCTTTTTCCTAATCTGACAACATTGAGATAATATCTGCCTCCTTGTTCTTGTCGCCAAAGTGAATAACCTCACATTTATCTACATTAAACTGCATCTGCCATGCATCTGCCCACTCACTCAACCTGTCCAAGTCACCCTGCAACCTCATAGCATCTCCTTCGCAGTTCACACTGCCAACCAGCTTTATGTCACCTGCAAATTTGCTAGTGTTACTTTTAATTCCATCATCTAAATCATTAATATATATTGTAAATAGTTGCGGCCCCAGCACCGAGCCTTGCGGCACTCCACTCGCCATTGCCTGCCATTCTGACAGGGACCTGCTTATTCCTACACGTTGTTTCCTGTCTGCCAATCAATTCTCTATCCATGTCAATACCCTACCCCCAATACCATGTGCTCTAATTTTGCCCACTAATCTCCTGTGCGGGACTTTATCAAAGGCTTTCTGAAAGTCCAGATTCACTACATCCATTGGCTCTCCTTCATCCATTTTACTTCTCACATACACACGCAGCATGCGCCCAGAGACATATACACAATTCCACACACACATGCAGCATGCACACAGGGACATACACATACAGACACATACAAACACACATACACAAAGCATGCATAGACATAGACACAGAGCACACATACCGACGCACACATTCCACATGCTTGCACACTGCACACTGACTTAAAAAAGCACGTTAAAATAGAATTAATTAAATGAATTGAAAAATTTGAGTAAGCTTTCTCAATTAAGCTAATTTATCCATTTTCTGAGAGCTAGAAACTCAGTGGGAGTTGCTGTGTCCTCCTTGGACGGCATGAGTCCTAAGACAGCGCAAAGCAGGCCAGGCCATTGCAACTTGGAATGACCGCTCTGCTGGGTGTGAGGCTGTGATTTGGCAACTGCCCAGAAATAGACCTGCGATGGTAACCCCACTGCAGAGCTGGGGGACCTCGATGGAAGAACAGCCTTTATATTGCAACCTGCTGGTGCAAAATGAATGGTGTTTTATTCCGCAGTGATGCAAAATGAAAAACTTCCAAAGATACAGAGAGCAAACAGCACCCCCTGCTGCCTGCACGAAACACTGCTGCAAAGAAGACTGTTAGACTGTCTCTGGCACAGAGACTTTCCCACTGTTCATATATTTGCAATCTGGACTTCTCCGGGATCCCACTCAAAGTTCCAGTAACATTTAGCAGGTTTTAATTTTAAAATAATTAAATAAATTATGATGCTGAGTTTCCATTTTGAATCCTCCATCGCAGTGAGCATGGAATGCAGTGCCTAAGAATGGGTTCCAGGCCAAAATACTTGTGGTGGTAACTGGTGTGGGACTCATATTTCAGCAAGTCAGGCTTTTTTTAAAGCGGTCCAGTGAATGCTAAACAGAAACAAATGATTGACTTCCTGAGCAACTCGTCAATTAGGAGACCCCTCTACCATGCCCACCCTCCCACTCCAGCTACCATCACAAGTATTTTGTTTCATTTGTTTAACTGAAATTCAGGCAGAATAATTTCTTATTTTTGCAAAAACAAGTATAAGTGTGCAACTTGCTTTGTTTACTTCTTAGAAAACTCAAGAGACTGTTGGTGACTACGAAGGGTTACATTTGAGCAGTGAGGATTTTGTCCACTAACCCGACACGATTAGGGAATATGGTTGGGGGTTCATGACCGAGAAGAATCAGCAATCAGCAGAGAATTATAGTAAATGGTGCAAGATTGTTTTCACCGAGAGATGGGAACTAATTTAAACAAGAACATGCCAATGTAAGCATGTTGGTATTGAAATAAAAAGAAAATCAAACATTTCTGAATCTGAGTCCATACTTTATTTAAAGGATTTGAGAAATGAGTGATACGAGGAAATAGGAATCATTGATAAAATAACTGCCATAACTTAGAGAAGACAGCTCAACTATCCAATAACATTCTATGTTTCCAATTTTTTTTTTGCAAAGATCCTGATGTTGAAAATTGAGTGCTAATCAGTAGCGTGTACATAGTCCGCTCATTCCTTTCAGTGTATTCAGCACAACAAATCAAGTCTACTCTTTTCAAAATACTTCTGAAAATTAGTATATTTGGTGTTATTTTACTGTTTGGGATTTTCCAACATTAAAGGTAATTTATGGCCAGTCAATTTGATATATAACATAAAATTCTTCTCACACTGAATCACGCTTGGTTTAATGTGCAGCTCTGCAGTATTACAAGTCACACAAGAACGGTTCTGAAATAAATACATGCCCCCCAGTGGTTTCTTTCTGACTTGGTCAAAAAGAGATTTTCAAGCTTGTGGTTATACTGGAAGAACCTCAGCATTGTCTTGCGAAAAATCAAATCATCGAGTGTATGGGCTGCTGTTGCATTCAGGCTATTGTCAGCCTTGTCGAGGGCAAGATAATTGTTCCATCTGAGACAGGAGCAAGATTGCACTGTATACCAGTTTAATTACAGGCTGAGGTGGCAGTGTTAGGAACCCACGATTTACACCACAGTTCAATCTATTCTTGCATTTCTGACAGTGCAGACAGTAATAGCTTTTATTAATTGCAAAGGCATTGCAATCTTGCGACCAGTCCTAAAATCCTAGAATCATAGAAATAGGCATTTATACGCCACATTGTCCACGCCAACTGTAATGTCTACCTATTCTAATCCCATTTGCCCATTGTTTGTAGGTTAACTGGCTAATGTAACTTATCCCTTGTGAGTGGTAGAATCTGTTGACAATTGTTCGAAATAGTGTGGGGCGAAGAGATAGAATAGGTTACAAGGAACATTAGTGGGGAAAGGGATTTCTCTCTTCTGAAGTGAACGCATATGTTGGACCGAAATATTTTACAACGGAGCCCCCCCACTGAATCACAGTGTCACGAATGTGCCCATATTACACAAGAGTCCCCGCCATGGAACCACAAGAGTGCCCCACTACGCATGTGCCCCATTGAGTCACGGGGTGCTCCCTCTCTTCAGATGCTCCACTGAATCATGTATACACCCACAAAGTCTTGCAAGTCCGCCCACTGTGTTCTATGAGTGGTCCCCATTTACTACAAGCATGCACCCACTGAGCAACAGAAATCCACACAGTACTTTAGTTACAGAGTTGTCCCAATGAATGCCAGGACTGCATTCACAAAAGACAACCCACAGTGCCACCAGTGTGCCACCCACTGAGCTGCATCAACTATATGTAGCAAGAGTGGTTAGTGTCAGGGCTGCTGGGAGAGTGCGGTCA
This sequence comes from Okamejei kenojei, assembly GCA_035221665.1. Classification (NCBI taxonomy): domain Eukaryota; kingdom Metazoa; phylum Chordata; class Chondrichthyes; order Rajiformes; family Rajidae; genus Okamejei; species Okamejei kenojei. The sequence goes on along the minus strand of CM069133.1, from coordinate 54,457,510 downwards.
TGGGTAATATATGAGTGGGGCGGCTCTGATGAAGGAGGAATGTGCCATGTCAGGGAAAGTCAACCTGCTGAGTTATGACAATATCCCCCTCCACCCCCACCACCCCACCAATGTGCTGCTGACACAGTAAAAGGTTAAAATGGACAGGTCCCAAGGAGAAAGAACTGCTAAGAACCACAACTAACATGGGGTCAGGATATTGTATCAGCTTCCATCAAACTATGAAAAGAATTACTGATTTATTTATAGCAAATGTGAAGCCCACAATAGGTATAAAGGAATCAAAAGGTGAAATATAAGGGGGGATGGGGGAGATACAGATTACTGGGCACGGGATATCTGGCATTGTACAGGGTGGATGGGAGAGGGGAGATAGATGCATGCAATGGTGGGTCGATATGAGACGAGGAATGACAAGGCAGGGTTGCTATACAGATGGTGGGTAGGGGGGGGAGTTTGAGTAGAAATAGAGGACCAAGGACAGATGGATGAGGTGACAACAGATGTGAGAGTAATGAGGGATGAGTGGCTGACAGCAGGGGAGGAACGAGGATGCAAGGAGGGAGGTGACAATGGGTGGTGATTTAGTGTGAAAAAGTGTAAGAGGAGGATTTGGGTTATGTTCTAGGAGTCATATTGTATATTGAATACAATATGACTCCTAGAATCCCTTTCCCTCAATATACAATGCCAATCCTGCAACATATTCACAAACGTCACATTACCCGAGGTCAGGCATTTTGATCACAAGCAACTTTCTGCTGAACATCCCTGAATCTCAGGGATGTGACCTGAGATGCCTCTTCTCCCCACAATACCCAGGTGCAGTTAAAGTGAAACAGTATCTGCAACCTCACATCAAAGGAAGAGTATCAAACATGACAGCAATATCATTTGTCACAAAGTAGGAGATGACATCGTGTTGGTGATAATTACCATAAATATGATCCACTATTCAAAATGTACCGGCAAATTCAATACCCTTGAATGTCACAGTGTATTAAAAGTGACTTTCCTGTATTAGCCACTCAGCTTGAAGCCCAGTGCTATCATTAGTCATTGTTGTTATATTAAGGCTGACATAGTCATTTTAAGTACCCAAACACAATCTTCCTCTCCGATCCTTTTGCAGCTTTGAATGTTACAGATGATACATCTTCACTTAGCATTAAAGCTCTGACAGATCAGGTTCTCATGAGACCCCTGGGCCCCAACAACTTCCACGGTTGGAGGCAGCCAGCCCTTGAAGCATTCTTGTTAAGAGCAGGTTCCCTTTCACTTGCATTCTTTTTCCATCTAATCAAATGACATTAAATGCTTCAGAAGGGTAAGTAATCCATATCGATTGGATATCAGATTATCTGCTCCTGGCCTGTAGGGGTTTTTCACCCATGTTTACAACAGCCACCCTGTCGCTTCTTTTATAGTGCAAGGAACTGATCAGTTGGAAGCGCAGCTAGGTTTTGTTAAATGAGGAAGGGCCTCCAGCAAACCAGTTAGTTTGGAGAGAGAAGACCCATGGTGAGAGCAGCAGCAAGCTGCTACTGGACATATTACTCTGAATGTCAGCGGTGTTTGTACTTTACGTTTTCAATGGATTCAATCCACTCTTCATGTCAAGTGCAACAGGTACAAATGTCACAAGGGACAAAGGTTCTTTGCCAATGTTCAGGTGATTGGCAATGCTTAACAATAAAAACTGGGCTTAATTGTTTGAGGCTCCGTGTGCTGTCAGTAATTCAAGTGGCACTTGCTGTGCATGAGAGCCATTGAACCTGCCAGCAACGTCAGTTAATTTGCACCGAAGGTTCATATGGAGTGGGGAAAAAAAGTGAAATGGGCACTGAATTGTGGCTTCTGGACAAGTAGTTTATGAACAGGCCTCTTTCCATAGATAGACACAATGTGTTGGAGTTCAAGGGCTGGACCCTTCAAGGGTCCCGACCCAAAATGTCACCCGTTCTTTTTCTCCAGAGATGCTGCCTGACCTGCTGAGTTAGCCCAGCCAATTGTGACTCTCTTTGGTATAAACTAGCATCTGCAGTTCTTCTTTTCTGAAGGCCTGTTTCCATGCTGTATTTCTAAACTAAACTAAACCCATAACGAACCCAGCTGCTCAATCTCATATTGCTGTTGTGCCAGTTCACCGTGTGCAAATTCCCAGTCACACTTCAACATTATTACGTTATACACTTCAAAAAGCACCTCACTGGCTGTAAAATGCCATGGACTGCAGTGAGTGGTGCGACAGAAATGTTGTCTTGTTCTTCAAAGTTGTCTTGTTAATTCCTTCAAAGGCGCCCTGATTTCTACCATAGCTAAAACAAAGCAGGGTTACGGTCTGTTATACTGGAATTGGATGGGAACACTGTACAAAGTATTGCATACCTCCCTGCAGAACTGAAGTCAGATATTGCAACTCGAGATAGCAGGTGCAGTCCAACTATAGAGCATTGTCTAACAGATATTAAAAGAGTATTAGTAGCATGCTGTTTCAGTTACAGTAATGCACAGTGACTTTTCAATTACCTCTTTTATGATTAGGGAGAAATTGTAATGTAGAGCCCTACTTAGGTCATTTACCCATGAGAATAATTTAAAAGATTTTTCCCTCTTGCCAAGCTAGTCTTTTACTCTGTGCCTCAGAACTTCATGACCTTTTCAACTTTCAGTGTTCCTCTTCAGTTTAATTGTGCAACAGAATCTGTCCAAGTCAATGCATATCAACAATTGCAGAGTTTAAGGACAGTTGAAACATCGGGTTCATCGGCAACGATGGTTATTGCGGTCAATTTTGAGAGGATGTTTAATTCCTCAAAACAAAGCTGTCAAAATTCATGGAACTCTCAGATGGAAAAGCCACAGGCAAAGCCACAATTTCGAAATCGCAAATAGGTGGGATGCCTAAACACTCGGCAACATTTGTGGGGAGAAGCAGGTTGAGTCTGACTGTAAATTTCCATACTGACACATTAACAGTATCAGCCCCTTGTTCCAGAAGTAATGATGTGAATTCAATTCACGCTTCCAAGGCTGAGAATCACTGTCGTTGTGACATAATCATTATGCATTTGTATCACAAATATTGGCACTTTCTGGAAAATAGAGTTACATAGTGTACAGCAACTGAAACCCAATTGAGATCCATTTTCCCATATGATTTTTTGTTCTTTTACACTGTGGCAATGGAATAAGGCTGTGAGGATCAACATGTACCATACAGCACCCAATTTCACATACTACTGAACATTCCTTTCTGCTTGGATCAATACCCATTCTAACTCTTTCTAAAATGTCAACCCTTATCTTCAAATCTGCTCAAATATTGAAAAAGTGTTGCCAAGACCCAAGAGAAATGACCTGATTACATTCTGAAACACTCTGAGACCACATCAATGAAACTTAAATGCTTGAAACATTCCGTAAATCAAAGATCATTATTTAAAGAAGTTTTCTGACATAGTATTTGAAGTTTGATATTACTAGCCTGTTCTAGGGTGGAGTTTATCGACTGCGAACACAAACAATGCAGGCAATAGGCTTGTCACGGAATTCCTTCACACCGGTCCTTGTCATTGCTTCTTAAATGACGAGTCTTTATTACTCCAACAGTTTAACAATTTCCATACCATCATAATTGCTCACATCCAGATATACTTTGTTCAAGGACCAGTAATCAATCGATTTTATGCAATGCAATGATTGGACTTTTCACAAAATCATCACAATTTATTTTCAGATAGCTATTTGGAGCTTGCCCATTAACTGAAGGATTCACAAAGGATTTTAGCTTAGTTTAGTTTAGAGATACAGCATGGAAACACGCCCTTCAGCCCGTCGTGTCCACGTTGATCATCAACCCCTGCGCGTTAACATTATCCTACACACACTGGGGACAATTTGCAATTTTACCGAAGCCAATTAACCGACAAACCTGCACGTGTTTGGAATGTGGGAGGAAAACGGAGAAAACCCACGCAGGGTTACGGGGAGAACGAATAAACTCCGTCGAGACAACACCCGTAGTCAAGATTGAACCCGGGTCCCTGGCGCTGTAAGGCAGCAGCTCTACCGTTATGCCACCATGCTGCCCTTAACCTTGATCACTTTTGGAAACGCACTTTAAACAAACATATATTGCACATGGACACCAGTCAAGCAAGTGATAATGATGTTAATGATCACTGTTGGGATTGTGGGTGGGGACGGGTGGGAAGGCCTCTGCTGGCTCCACCGGCCCACATTCCCACCTGTTGGTTGCCACTTGATTCGGGTGAATGTATCATGAAGTCTGCATTCCCAAATTGCTGCACCACTGCTGCCAGACCCGGCTCATCAAATAATTCAAAACAACACCTTGACCTCATTAATACATTTCTAACAATTGACAGTTTTGCAGCACTCCTACTGGAAATTGATCAAGTCAGTTGATGGAGACAGAGTACCTGAAAGGTTATGAAATATTACACCACATGGGTTTGGGCTCAACAGCGTATCACTCGGGGGGAGTGCAAGTAGTCTTGGGGAGGAACACAAATTGGCATAAACTCTGCCAAATGTTCTTTCCCACTGTCAGATGACCTCAGATTACTTGATTAATCTTGACAAATTATATCATTTCATTCTCAAACATTAGCTGAAATCAGTTACACCACTGCCTTCTCCTGGAGAATTAGAGGCAGGGAATGCCGGACTGGCCAAACATACTCACGTCGCTCAAAAGAAAAATGAGGGTCATTTAAACAATATTCAAAACAAATTAAAACTCTCATGAAACTAGAAGCTGGTGTCATGATAAACTTGCATTGATAAAACATTGATATTTCTTATCAGTACTACTATGGGGCTTTGAAGAAAGTAGATCTGTTAAGTTGCTTTCTGTCTTGGGTGAAACTATACCATTTGTTCTGCGTTGCGTTACTTTAAACAATCAAAAAGTTTCACTTTTTTTTAAAGCAAGGATCAAGTTTGTCTTGTTTTGTGTCTACACAACACCGCATTAGTGAAACTTTACAAACAGCATTTTCAATTTTATTCAGTTGAAATAACTTTCATGCCCCATAAAAAAAAGAAATCAAATACAAAAAAGCACATAGTTTCTTGTGTCAGAGTGGAATGTTTGTTGAGCTGATAAGATTTATAGGACTGCATTCCAACTGCAGAAGTATGCTGGGAGAAGATCTTTCCTTAGGTAGCCAAGTACCTTGAACATTTCAACAATAATTTTTTGTGGATTTTGACCCAATTTAGCCAAACATTCAGCTTGCTGGCTCTCTGTGAATTTGATTAATTCTAACTTAGAATGCAATAGCACAGGAGGGGTTTTACTTGACAGTAAACAGTGAGAGACGAGATTGGGACCAGCCAATGTTGCAGATGGACACAAAATGCTGGAGTCAGCAGGACAGGCAGCATCACCGGAGAGAGGAATGGGTGACGTTTCGAGTCCAGACCCTTCTCCAGACCGATGTCAGGGGAGTGTATGGGACAGGGATAGAATGTAGTTGGAGACAGTAAGACTGGTGGGAAAACTGGGGAAGGGTGAGGGGATGGAGAGTGAGGGAAAGCAAGGGTTATTTGTAGTTAGAGAAGTCAATGTTCATACCGCTGGGGATGGAAGCTACCCATGCAAAATATGAGGTGCAGTTCCAGCATCTGCAGTTCATTCCTACACACAATGTTGCCGGTGAATTGGGGAAGATAGAAAGGAAGCATTCTACTTTCAACGTGGAACATGAACACCAATAAGGATCAAACAAACTAGACCACATTGTTATATTTTTTCTGGGCTCCTGCAGTTTGTATAATTATACCTGCTGCACACTACTTAATAATTACTAACCTGATCTTCAGACTTGTGACTCAGGGTTTGGTCCCCCCATGATTCTTCGGGATAACTTTCCCGAGGGATCAATGTGAATTCAGGAAGAAATTCTGCTCCTTGTACATAATCTGCAGGCACCTGTAATCAGAAATGTTAACAAAGGGTTAATGTTTTATTTCGGTAGTAATCAATTTTTTGTAATACTTTTACAGTTCCCAATTATCAGCAACTACTCTCCTGTGGTAGATGCCCAGTCACTCATTGGCATCAATTGATCAAAAGGTCATTTCTTTCACTTAAAATCATGGCAATATTCCCAACGGCCTTGGTTAACATTTTTAACGCTTATTGGTAATCATGAATTCTGGTGAGGAAATTACCTTCCTATTTTTCTTGAGGTGAGGGGGGTTGGATAGGCACTTCTCTATTTACCGAAAAACCAATTTGTCTTAGTAAACATTAAACCTGTGAACTATCAGAAGTTGACAGGTGGAAAGGAATGAAATGATGCAATGTCCTGACATCCAACTAAAGTTCTCTGAATGGTTTAATTCATCTCACAGTTTATTTCACAATTACAATCTTCAATTGAATTTGGAATCCAGATATATTCTTTTTCTGTTCTGGCAAACTTCTATCATCATATAGAAAACGGCTCAAGTTGTCATTGCACGCACACACAGGTAAAGGTTACAAAGAAAGCGGTCATTTCAGATTTAATCAAAATATAAAGTAAAACAAATAAGTAACATGCAATTTTCCACTGGATAATTCATAGTAATGCTTATGGACTGCGATGCTGTGCATAAAACTCAAACCTAGAATTTGCACAGACACTGTCTACATCTGTCGTGGGCTTCGAATCTCTCATGCACAGATGCCAGTTTTAGCTATAGTGGGAATAATTCCAATTTGGGGGGAATTCTTGGGGGAGGGGGTGAGTGAAAGCGAGTTCCAAGTACAAAATCTCAGAGTTTATTTCTTAAACTTCACTGCCATGTGTTAATATAAATATTTCAGATTAATCAGAAGTGACATAGATGTGTGCCTTATTTAAGATTCCACAACTGATCGCACCACATTGAACAGCAATCTCTATTGTTCCAAGGAGCTTGGCTTCCATCATCTGGATTTTGAGCCACTCCTGAGTAATTTTCCCTGGCTAGGCTGATTTCTGATCTTTAACATGTTTTCAGCCAGTTCTGCTCCACGTGGATAGCATTCTGTTGCAGTGTGAAGCTGTTGGTTCTGCAGGCATGGGCAACATGGGTTCCATCTGCTGGTTCTATAGGTCGGGTTACGAATGTGTGCTATTTTAATTTCATGGCCTACTTATCTGGATTACATCTGTTATATAAGCTATCAAAAGTAACAAGATTTAAATCTTAACAAATTTACAGCTTTCCTGACTGCATATCAATTCTAAAATCAATTTAACAAAGACAGTGATCTGCAGTATATATTCTGCATTTCTGAATAGTTTCTATTTACAACTAATTTACAAGATTGTATGGATTTATCAGTTGTTTGATCCGAACTAGAAAACTAAAATTTGTTTGGAAAAAATTCGAGGCTTTGTTTCCTGAACTATTTTGGAATGTCTTACAATTTATGTATCTTCAGTTCATATCATTTTTATTCCGAGATTTCGGATGGTGACAATAGTGGCAGGGAGTGAGGAGTGGGAGGAGGCTGGCGTAGGGCCAATTATCGTGGCTGACATCTCCAATAAGACAAGTTCCACAAGCCTTGGCTCAGTGGGCAGTTCTCCATCCATCACTGAATGACGCTTTTATACAAACCATTCATAAACTGTGCTACCAAGGCACAATCAGTATAGATAATGTGGAAACAACAATGGCAAAATAATTTCCTTAACACAGAGGGCCAGAGGGATTCATAAAGTGTAGCATTCAAAGGAGATAATAGGAAGATAATATTGAGGTGGGTATTAAAGCATGTTGTTAAGAAGGAAATATGGCTGAATAGTTGGAAGGATAGATGTCATTTGAATAAACAGGGGTTAATTATGGATTGTCAGCATGGTTTTGTACATGGGAGATTGTGCCTTTCAAATTTGTTTGAGGTTTTTGAAGTAACCAAAAGGTTGATAAAATAGCACGGCTGTAGATGTTATCTATATGGACTTCAACAAGGCCTTTTTATAAGGTTCTGCATATTAGGCTGCCCTGGAAGGTTAGATCGCATGGCTCCAGGTAGAGCTAGCTGACTGGATACAGAAGTGGCTTCATGGAAGGAAGAAGAGGTTGGTGGTGGTAGGTTGTTTTTATGGACTGGAAGCCTGTGATTCGTGGTGTGTCTTAGGAATGAGTGCTGGGCCTTTGGCTGTGTGTGGTTTACATCAATGATTTGGATGAGAATATACTAGGCATGATTAATAAGCTACAAATGACACTAAAGTAGATGATATTGTAGACAGTGAAGATGGTTTTCAAAAGTTAAAACAGCATCTTGATCAGCTGGGCAAGTAGGCTGAGGAATGGTTAATGGAGTTTAATGCAGATAAGTGCAAGGTGTAACAATTGGGAAGTCAAACCAGGGCAGCACCTTCACAGTGTATGGTGGAGCCCTGGAGAGTGTTATAGAGCTGAAGGATCTAGGAGTACAGGGACATAGTTCCCTGAAAGTGGCATCAGATAGAGTAGTGAAGAAGTCATTTGATACATTGGCCTTCATCAGTCAGGATACTGAGTATAGAACCTGGGATGTTATGTTACAGAAGGAACTGCAGATGCTGGAAAATCAAGGGTATACAAAATGCTGGAGAAACTCAGCGGGTGCAGCAGCATCTATCGAGCGAAGGAGATAGGAAACGTTTCAGGCCGAAACCCTTCTTCAGACTGATGGGGGGAGGTAGGGGGAAGAAAGGAAAAAGGAGGAGGAGGAGCCCGAGGGCTGAGGGAGAGGTGGGAAGGGGAGGAAACAACAAGGGTTAACAGATTTGAGAGAATTCGATGTTCATGCCAAGAGGATGCAGGCTCCCCAAGCAGAATATGAGGTGCCTCAAATTTGCAGTGTTGATCACTCTGGTCGTGGAGGAGGCCCAGGACAGAGAGGTCGGATACGGAATGGGAGGGGGAGTTGAAGTGCTGAGCCACCGGGAGGTTGGGTTGGTTAATGCGGACCGAGCGGAGGTGTTCGGCGAAACGATCGCCAAGTCTCCGCTTGGTCTCACCGATATAGATCAGCTGACATCTAGAGCAACGGATGCAATAGATGAGGTTGGAGGAGGTGCAGGTGAACCTCTATCGGACCTGGAATGACTGCTTGGGTCCTTGAATGGAGTGGATCCACCCCCCATCAGTCTGAAGAAGGATTTTGGCCCGAAACGTTGCCTATCTCCTTCCCTCCATAAATGCTGCTGCACCCGCTGAGTTTCTCCAGCATTTTGTATACCCATGTCATGTTACAGTTGTACAAGATGGTGGTGAGGTCTTATTTGGACTTTTGCATTCAATTTTGGTCACCTTGCTATATATAGGAAGGAGGTCTTAAGCTGAAAAGAGTGCAGAGAAGATTTTGAAGAGGATGTTGCGAGATCTCGAAGGCCTGGGTGTTAGGGAGAGGTTGGGCAGGCTTGGATTTTGCACTATTATTCTTGATTTGTTTTTATATATACATTTTTAAAAAAAAACTATCTTTGTTGTTTATTATCATGTTTACATATCTGCTTTGCTGCTGCAAGTAAAAATGTCATTGTTCTGTATTGAGACATATGACAATAAAACACTTGATTCTTGACTCTCTTGAACACAAGGGAGAGGTATCAACAAAGATGCAGGGAAATCAGAAGGGAGACATGGTTAACTGAAGTCCTTTGAATCGTAGCTCTCTGCTTTCATGTGGGTGCTGGGAGAATTACAGATCATGAGATGTATTTGGACCAAAGTCTGCTTTCTCAAGCGCATGTAAAGAATTCCATGGCACTGCTGCAAAGGGGAGTAGGGAACCACAGCACAGCTCCTCAAACAGTACAGCTCTCACTTAAATTACACTGAATTTTGTTTCAATTCTCAAATCTCTGGCTTGCAATGAGGCCAAAACAGACCTATCTATCAATATCACTGAAACAGATCATCAGCTCATTATGAAATGGTGAACATGGGAATTTGCTGTGCATATATTGGGATTCCGTTTTGTACATTACAGCAAGAATCAGTCCAAATACTCTTTAAGTCACTTGATGTAGCAGGCCTACAGACATTTAATCTGATCTGTTTGCTGTGGGATTGCTTAATTATTCCAAATGGTCTGCAGGGATCATCAATTTCAATCCTGTGTCACTCAGCTCCTTTTACACTCACATAATTGTCCTCACTACTTGATGTGCTGACTGATACTTGCTTTGAGGGTGTTGGATATTGAAGCGAAAAGGCATTGAGAGGGAAAGGGAAGTGGGGAAAGCAAGAGCTGAGGGAAGAGGGACCGAGAGGCAGTGGGGGTGGGGGGGGGGGGGGGGGGGGTTAGGAGAAAAGGAGTACCTGGAGATAAGAGAGAACTAGGAAAGGTCAGTTGTGATGGGTGGGAATTGGAAGAGGTGAGAACAAGAATACCATTTTTGGTATGGTCTGAGTGTGTGCCTTGTGTCGTCACATGGTAAGTCTACACATGGTTAGTATGTTTGCACATGCTCTGTATTTTGGACAGACTGCAAGTGGTCAGAGTATGTCTAGCGTGGCCGGAGTACACTGTGTGTGACCGGAATATGGTTGTGTGCGCATACGTGGTCAGAATGTGTCTATCTGTGATTAGTTTGCAGATTGCCAGATTGCCTGTGGTCAGAGTGTGGCCTATTATGATCATTCTGTGTATAGTCAGTCTTCATAAACATACTCTGACCACATGTAGAACGACCAATGTGTGGTTAGCCTGCCTGTGGTCAGAGTACTAAATCATGTGCTAAATCTGCATCTGATCAAAGTATCCGTGTATGGTCAGTCTATGTGGTGAGAATAAGCATGTGGTCAGGATGTGTCTATCAGTCTGCATGTGTCCCTGGGCTATGTCTCTAGTCAGTACGAGTTGATCAGCAAACATCTTGGTGCCCCTGGACTTCAGACAAAGATTTCACTGTCCACCTCTTGTGTCAGCTGATGTGCAATACTCACCCCTACTTTGAAATAAATCATCCACAGATTTATTTCACTTCTCAATGTCAGGGTGGATGCAAGTCATGCTCCATCCTGCCAAACTGCCCATGGGAACGTTTTTTGCAAGATGACTACATGTTAAAAATACTTCATTTGACTTATTTGGGATGACCGATCATCAAAAATGCCATAGAAACATTGGCGTTACTCAGCTAAAAGCAAAATTAAATTCTAAGATTGCATCATGTCAAAGGTAGAAGAGGGGATCTGAGGTAAAATAAATTCACCCAGAGGAAGGATGGAATCCGGGAATTATTGCTTGAAGGGTGGTGGAGGTAGGCATGAAGACTGAGACATGTATTGAAAAGTTGGATGAGTAGGGTGCGTAATGGTCAGCATGGACATGGTGGGCCAAAGGGCTTGGTTCTGTGCTGTATAACAAAGATTGCAGTTCTATTGTGTTAACTTACTTAATATGTGGCAGCTGAAGATAGGAAACAATTAAAGCAGAAACTTGGAAATGCCTACAGTGATAAATTATTAAAAAGAAAATAATGAAAAAAGGAAATAAAACATTTCTGAAATATCATCCATTTCCAGTGAATACAATTGTGGAAGGAGAGTTTTTGCTGAGGGTAAGTTGATAACTATTTCATAACTTTCAGAAATCATGTTCTGGGAATTTCAGAAATGTATCGAAACACGTGGTCTTTCAAATAAATGTATAGAGTAACAGCAGTAGCTCGAAACCTGATTGTAAATGCAGTTGAACGAATTTTAAACAAGGTTTTGTTACATAATGTTTGTGTTTTTTTGTTTTTTTGTGGATTTGTATCCTTAAAGGCCCAATTCACAGAAAGCCAGGTTAATGTGGAATATAAAAATAATCAGAGGGGATATTACATAAAGAATTATAGCCACTGAATTCTTGCTCAGTGTTAAGAGCTCCAGGGTGCAGACAATGGTGCCACTCTGAGCAGTAGTAGTAGTAGTTGTAGCGTGACTTTATAATTCTGTCATAATGTATTTAATATTACACCAGTCTGAATGCAATAATGTTATAAGATGCTCCAACATGTTTCACGGTAGCTTTATAGAAGTATATCTAGCATCAAGCCACGAGTGCAGAGGACAGGACAGTTGGAATTGGGACAGATGGACCATTATAAACAAGTGAAGAATTAAAGCAAATAATTTCATGAAGGGTATTTTAGAGCATAGGCATTTGATAACATATCAACAATGCTGAAGCAATTAAATCTAAGCATGAGCACGAGCCAGAATTTAAAGAGGGCTGAGATTGTAAAGGTCTGGAGCAGGCAATAGAGCTGTGGAGGGCATTGGGATATTTGAAAGCAGGAGTGAAAATTATATCTTCAATGTTTTACTTACCCATTAAAGGATGGAATCATTAAGCACAGTAGTGAGGCACAGTTGAGAGAGAGTGAGAGAGATAGGATCTGGGCAGTGTGGATTTGAATGGTACTGGAAGTGGAAGTGGTCAGTAGACCACTGAACTGTCACATCCAGAGATGACAAAGACAGAAGTGCGTGTTGCTCCGGATTCAGTCCAAGCAGAATTAAAAATGATGTGTACATGCACTGAAGCTCATCTCATGGCCATACATGTCACTGGTGAAATAGGATATGTGATGGGATCAATGATTAAAGATGATGTCTCTAGTCTTCCAAAAATTCAGACAGCAAAAATAACATTAAATAGGAGAGGGACAGGATCTTTAGTGATCAAACTGTCAATATTCATGCGGAGCAAGAATGGGCAGTCACCGGTTTGGTAGCTCTGAAGAAGGGTCTCAACCCGAAACGTCGCCTATCTCCTTCGCTCCTTAGATGCTGCAGCACCCGCTGAGTTTCTCCAGCCTTTTGTGTACCACCGGTTTGGTAGAACAGGTTTAGGATGTGAGATATGTGTCCCAGGTATGGAGAGACCAGTGTGAAACAGAAGATTAATCTGGCCAGGGCTAATCGGAAAGATCTGTAGACAAAGTTTGGTCAATGGTTAAGGGGAGGAGTAGAAGGCTTAGAGACAATTGAATGGATAATATTAATTTCAAAGAAATTCAGCAGCATGTCATTTGCAGAATCCAGTTATAATAGTTATATCAAGTTATTAAATTAATTGTGATGAGCCCTTCTTTCCAAATGGAAAGAATTAATTTGATTCTCCTTCAGAGAAAGGGCAAACCATTTAGTATCAATTGTAAACAGGGTTACGATTTAAACACTGAACAAAATGACAGGAACTCCAAAAGTAATTACTGGATAATTAATTGGCTAAGGACCAATAGCTCATATATTTTTTAAACAATGTGAAGATCTTCAAGACTTGATGCTGAAGAAAACATAGGTTTAACTGTTCAGAATCCAAAGCTGAGTTGGAGAGCAGTATCTCTCACCTATCTGTGGAATTGCAGTACCTTCACATTACAAGATGCCAAAATCCTAAACAGAATTTTAAAACCGCATATCCACATGAAAATAGTAGACCTAGCAAAAGGGTTAGATCTTAAATAGCCTTTGAACGTTCCAAATTAACTAGTATTTTCCCACCAAATCTTCTCATCAACGGATCCCACCAGAACATGTTCCTGCCATGTGAACCTGTCAACATAGCACGTACCACTCACTGCACAACACTGAGCACACACTCAAACTCATTGAGAAATCCTTATGCCCACCTCCCTCTTCCCCACAGCACCTCCACCATGCCCACGCTCATAGACAACTAAGATGCTATAACTACATTGAAACAAGTCACAGTGGGAACTCCCTCCACCATGCACAAGATCACACAGGAAATATCACTGCTCACCACCCCCTGCCCACACACACACAGATAGATCAAACTGTGGCAGTACATCTGCCACACATTAACCAACCCGGTGCATGCATATGTAATTCTGTCATTTTAAGATAATACGTGGATGATCTTCAGCACCCAATAAATGACATCAGGTTATAAAAATGTACAATTAGCTTCAAAATGTGCCTTCTTCTTGTTGCGTATGGCGTGCACAGCCTAAAGTTGTAAGACAACTTCTTCTGTTTGTGCACGCCAGGTTGATTGCATTCGTCGAAACAGGGTGGACCACGTGAAGGTTGCAATCTCCCACCCCAAAATGTGCCCACCACTGGCAATTCAGTATGAAATTAACCATTTTAATTAAATCAACACTCAGACAACAAAGAAATATGTTCCACAATGTCTGATTGTATCGTTATACCATTGGACCAATACCACTGGAAATTATTAGCAGTATGCAACCATATATGCTCAATTATACTTGAAAGATTTACAAATTTATATTGCAGTCAAGCTGTACTTGCTAAGTTGGAAGGTTAATAATGTTATACTACAAAGAGGTTGAAAACATACATCAAAAGATTTATGTGATTAATTAATTTTATTGACATAACAATTAACCCATTATACTAAAAAATATTAAAATATAACCTTCATTCAAAGTGAATTCAGTGCCTCTCTCTGAATCATTTGGCTGTGCCAAATCTAAAGCAGGCATTGGCTACTTGCACTAGTTGGACACAACATTTGTTCTGTTGAATTGCGAGAAGTGTTTATTTCAAGTAATAGAGGCAGGCAGGAAAATATAGGCCTGCCAAACACATTAAATTAATATTCCTATTCCCCACCCTCACATTCCCTGTAACACCCTTACTCTGGAGTATTTGTCTGAAAAAATATATTGGAATTTCTAATACTTTTGAATCTAAAAACGTTTTTATTTAAATCTGATGACCAGTAGTTTGCCTATTTAAGGCCATTAGCATTGCTCTACCCCTGAGACACTTTATAACAACATAAAATTGCTCTCTCTCTCTCTGTTTCAAGAGTTTCCATTCTCCTTTCATCTCCTCATCCTCTGCCGAGTGTGACTCGGTCATACATCACGAGTCAAATGTCACCTGGATTGCAGAAGACATTGAAAGATTTTATATTCAGCTTTTTTTTAAATTTGTTTTTTAAAGGGATGCTTTCATATGTGCATGGATAATGGCATTAAGAAACCTGAAATACCCCCACAATATTTTCACTTTAATGCTATCAATGTGAAGGGCGTGGAGTGAGTCATTGGCTGCTCCTAGTTATTAGGTTTGTAAATATTAATTTTCTTAGTTTCAAACCGTATCATGCTTATTGTTTGGCTCATGTCTAGGACTTACGGCATCTTGAAAAGGCTGCACAGATTGTAGTTCTGACTCAAAACATGACTAAAGTCTCAGCAGAGGTACCCAACATTAGGAAAGCAGGAGCAATAAAGGAATAATTTGATCAAAACCTGTCATCTTTAATCGAAAAGAGAAAATGTTTCCCATTTCTTAATTTCTTTCACCTTTGTTGTCATAGAGGATTAATACTATCCAAAATTACTTTTGTTTTATGTATCCATCTGATTCTCTCTCATTCCTCTGTTGTAGATAGTCTACACCATGCAACATCATCTCCAGGTAAAAACTACATGTCTGCTCCATTATTGGAATTCTCCTCAGGGAAGCATAAAATGATCCTCACGTAGATGTTATTCTAATTCTAAAGGAAGTGAAAGGTGGGAAATGAAAGGAGTGCAGAAAAGAAAATGTGATAAAATGACATTGTGATAGAACAATAAGGCAATAAGACAACTGAGATTCCCAGACAGAATGAATAAAGTTTCAGCAGCCTTTTGTTTGTTCATGAGATATGGCCATTGCTGAAGGGACACCATTTATTTCCCATATCAAATTCATTTAGAACCATATGTGGTATCATTTTTGGAGGGCAGTTATGAGTCATTGATATTGTAGTTCTTCTGGAATCACATTAAGGCTACACCAAGGAGGGCAGATTTCCTTTCCAAGAGCACACTGATGAGGCAAATGGGTTTAACAACAATTTAGCAATGTCATGGCCACCATTTGTGAAGCTAGTTTTTTATTCCAGATTTCTTTAATTGAACGTAATTCCACAGCTGCCATACTTGGTATTGAACTCATCTCTCTGGTACTTTTGCCAAGGCCTCCAGAGATCTGATCTTGTAATATACTTTGTTGACATATCCAATATATGAGTTATACTCAGAAATATGAAACAATATGAATAAAATTGGTGGGTGGGAATATAACCAGGCTTAGTATGAGATTTGAAAAAGAGCAGAAGACCAGAGATAAATAACAGATTAAAAAACTCTTTACATGAAGATAGAAAGATAAATATTCAAGCCATCTGGATAGAAAATATGGAAAGGAAGGCAATCCATAAACAACAGTAAGTGGAGGTGATGGAGCCGAGCTGGAGTACAAAAACTGTCAAATCATTCAAATTAAATTGAAATGTAATCAGAGGAATGAAAGATACAAAGTAAATGATTCAAAAGACTACAAGCAGTATAAAGACTGATAGATTTATACAAATGGAATCAGTAAAATTTATAAACGTCAAAACAATGACTGTTAAAGAAAAGCTGAGGTCAATGAGATGGAAAAGTTTGGAAGATTGATTAGAAAGTTAACATAGCCTGAGAATGCATTGAAGAATATAGAAATTAGATTGTAAGGGTACAGGATAACATCAGATAAATTGAAATAGGGATCACTGAAGAATTGGGTGAGAACACAAAGCATAGACACTGGGCTATTATAGATTCCATTCTAGAATACTGAAGACAGAAGCTCGACCCACAATCTTTCATGCATTTTTAAACATGTTGTGCCTAGAAAATATAAGGATGCCAACTTTAATGAACGTAGACTATAATATCTTTCTTCACAACATGATGAAAAAACTTCCATTAAAATGTAGACTGGCCAGCCCACCATGAGGTCTGTGGCAGTCGTATTTACTAGAGCTGAGGTGGAAATAAAAAGAGAAGTGATTAAATGCACAGTTGTTAGCAATGAGAATATGGGATTTATCTTTACTACCAATAACATTTTCATAAGTCACAGGAGCAGAATTAAGCCATTCCGTCCATCCATCATTCCCTCTCAACCTCACTTTCCTGCCTTCTCCCTGTAGCCTTTGACACCATTACTGTCAATCTCATCTTTGAAAATACCCAAAGATTGGTCTCCACAGCCATCTGTGGCAATACATTCCACAGATTCACCACCCTCTAGCTAAAGAAATTCCTCATTTCTAAAGGTAAGTCCCTTTAATCTGACGCTGTACTCTCTGGTCCCAGACTCTCCCAAGGGGAAACATCCTTCCCACATCCACTTTTTCCAGTACTTTCATTATTTGATTTGTGTCAATGTGACCACCCTCATTTTAGAACGAGGAATGGTCTAAGGAGAGGTCAGGGAAGCCCCTCATTACTTGATGCAAACCAATATATATTTTAGGCTCACTAATTATTTCCTTGAGGTTTTTCATTAATGCCTCTTAGAGAGACAAGCCAAAGTATTTGATAAAAGATTAATAAAAGGCATAAACTGAGACTGGGACTGAAAATATTTAGGACAGGAGTAATGAAAAATGGCATGACCGTATGACAGGAAATAATTGAAAACCTTCTCTAGGTCATTTTTAGACTGGTGGTATGCCTCAGGGTTCAGTGCTGGGCCCATTGCCTTTTGTAATCTATATCAATAATTTGGATGAGAATGTCATGGCACGATTAACAAGTTTGCAGATGACACAAAAGTGGTCAGTGTAGACAGTGAAGATGATTGTCAAAAATTGCAGCAGGACCTTGATCGGTTGGGCAGGTGGGCTGAAGAATGGTTGAATTTAATATAGAGAAATGAAAGGTGTTCCATTTTGGGTAGTCTGATAAGAGCAGGGCATACACAGGTGAAAGGTCAGGCTCTGGGGAGTGATGTAGAGCACAGGGATCTCGGAGAGCAGGTACATCGTTCCTTGAAAGTGGTGTCACAGGTAAATAGGGTGATCATGAAGGTCTTCTGAACATAAGCCTTCATCAGTCAGAGTATCGAGTATAGAAGTTGGGAGCTCATGTTGCAGTTATATAAGATGTTGCTGAGGCCACATTTAGAGTATTGCGTTCAGTTTTTGTCACCATGTTATAGGAAAGATGTTGTCAAGCTGGAGAGGGTGCAGAAAAGATTTATGAGGATGTTGCCAGGACCTGAGGGCCTGGGCTATAGGGAGAGGTTGAACAGGCTCAGGCCTTATTCCTTAAGGCACAGGAGGATGAGGGGTGATCTTAGAGGGTACAAAATCATGAGAGGAATAGATTGGGTAAATGCACAGTCCCTTGCCCAGAGTAGGACATAGGTTTAAAATGAGGGAGGAATGATATAATAGGAACCAGAGGAGTAACTTTTTTACACAAAGGGTGATGGATGTATGGAACAAGCTGCCAGAGGACGTAGCAGAGGCAAGTACTATCACAACCTTTAATCATTTAGATAGGTACATGGATAGGACAGACTCAGAGACTTATGGGCCAAATGCAGGCAGGTGGGACTAGTGCAGATGAGGCATGTTGGTCGGCGTGGACAAGATGGGCCAAATGGCTAGTTTCCATGCTGTATGACTATGATTGCTGAATACACAGCAGTGTCTTACACAAGTTCACATAGAGAAACCATAATCAGTTACTCCAGCACTTTGTGTCCTTTTTTCACATATAGGTCGGATTGAATCTCTCAGTCCATATGCTGATGACAGTGAGGTTGGGCAGGATTTCAGCAGGCACACCCATCCTCTTAGCTCAGGCTGATGTCAGGAGGTGATGCAGAAGTAAGAAACAAAATTGCAAAAATCGGCAAAAGTCATTTGTTTCCCAAAGATTTCAGGCCCTTCTGTTTAGACAAGCTGCAAAACTACGGTTGCCAAAATTATGTTGGGTCTTAGAGGATCAATGAACTATGTCCTCCTTTACATTTAATTAAGTCTGATCATCTTCCTGAACTGCATCATTTCAGTCAAATGCAGGATATGATCCACCCAAAGCAGCTCTCAGAGCTTGGCGTCCACTTCAGTTATTGGGCAGGAATATCTCCTCCTGCCAGAATATAATTAGTTTATGAGCAAAAATCAGACTGCACCCATTTTACATAATCAACCCCAGTGCATTATTCCAAAGCCCTGAAAGCATTTACATTATCTAGCAAAGTGCTCCGAAAGGTTAGCTTGGACAAGAGTGGTGTTTTGAATCAGTGAAATAAAATGCAGCTTGGGTTCAGGTTTGCAAATGAGGCACAGCGCTGAACAAGACTGACACAAAATGCTGGAGTAACTCAGTGGGATAGGCAGCATCTCTGGAGAGAAGGAATATGTGACGTTTCGGGTCAAGACCCTACTTCAGACTGAGAATCAGGGGGGAGGGAAAGATAGAGATATGGAAGGGTAAAGTGTGAAAATGATCGATCAAAGGGGTGATGCTCAAGGAAAATGTAGAATATAGAAATAAGATTGTTAGCTGAGGGGAAGGTGACAACGAGGCATACAATCATTAACATTTAATCAGGAGGACAGTGAAACTAGTCAGAGAACTAGGATGGGGGAGGGATGGAGAGAGAGGGAGAGCAAGGGTTACTTGAAGTTAAAGAAATCACAATCATACCACTGGGTTGTAAGCTGTCCAAGCAAAATATGAGGTGTTGTTCCTCCAATTTGCATTGGGCCTCACTCTTACAGTGGAGGAGGCCAGGATAGAAAGGTTAGCGTGGGAATGGGAGAAGGAGTTAAAGTGTTTGACATCTGGGAGATCGCGTAGGCCTAGGCGGACTGAAGAAGACTAATGCAGCAACAAGCCACAAGACAAAATGAAGGTAGTTTGGAGATACAAGAAGTTAACAGATCACAAGAGGAACTATTTACACCAACAGAGACCCTCTCTCCCCCCACGTTTAAATATTGGCAGATCACAGGCACCAGGATTTCAGCTGACACAATTTATTCAAAGAGAGAGCAGAGAGCATTTGCAATAAACTACAAATTGTTTAATCTACAAGGGGGCCTTTGATGCAGTGAACTAAGTCCAAGATGCCTCATAGATGTTTACTAAAGAAAACAAACTGATCTTGGCACATGGAGATACTTGGGTAATGATTAAAATCCACAACAAAGAATTGGACTTCAGAAGAGTCAAAGCTAGAGATGGGAGGTAGAAAGGGTTGGGATGGTGCTATATTTGATTAAAAGGAATAAGTAGGAGGAACTTATCTATACCAAATTGATCTGGAAATCTAAAATGAATCTACAGAGCAGTCCCAGCCAAGTGTAGATTCCAAGGGTCAACCGCATTTTTCTTAATTTCTCTTTGGGCTGCATGTGAATGAATTCCAAACACTGGGCCTCGTAGCGTGAAGAGGAAATCATCAGATTGTCATCCACCTTGATCCAAATAACTATGAGTATGCTCCAATCAAGCGAATTGCCGAGTCAGATTCAAATTGTCGAGTCAGATTCACTTTAAACTAGACATGCACTGGATCTCTTATATTCCAGACAATGTGCTGGAATATAAGAGTACCACAAGGTCATATGTCAAAGCTCAACACCAAGAATCAGATCACAACACCAGCAGGATATCTAGGTGCCAGTGATCGGTTTGCTCTAGATAACTTGCAACCAAACCAGCAGAAATTACTGAAGATCATTACATGTCTTTCATAGAAATTACAAGAGAGTGCAAAGAAAACCCCAGTAAGTTTGCTTGCCCCCTACCTTGTTTGCTTGTCCCCCCACTCTCCCAAAATTAAAACAACATTGTTTTATCAAGTTATTTGAAACACGTTTGGCTAGAGAAATAAATTATACATACATTAGGCAGTTTGCTCCTACCTTGCAGTTCTTGTTATTTTTTACTTTTATATTTCATGTACGATGATAATGGTGATACTTTATGTTGATACTTTATTATCACATGTACCTAGGTACAGTGAAATGCTTTGTTTTGCATAAACCTGGTAATATTATATAGCTGACCTCACCTCGACTATATACTCGAGTCGTCACGTACTGTATCTGGCACCAACAAAGTTGCAAAAGATTGGAAAATAAACATGAATAGAATTTTAAATGTGACTACAATTTACTCGCTAAATTTTTGAAATTATTTTTGTATTATATTTTGAATGTTTTAAAATTAAATTAATGATGGTTCACACCCCTCACTGAATAATGCTCCTCACAGAACACCCACGCAGTTATCCAACTTCATAATTGCAAACAAAAGCCATGTAGAATTCCCATCACTGGGTCTCAGGAAATATGCACAACAAAGACATTACATAACAAAATAAAAACTTGTATTTAAAGGTGCTGTTTAATGTGGCCCAAATGTTTAATTTATGATACAGAGTTGCACTACTCTTAACAGCACGTGTAACTGTAGATGTCAAGAATATAGGATCAGTCATGGAAAATTCTCATTACATCATGCTTCCTTTAGAGACACTTTATTAAAAGCACATATCTGACCCCTGTGGCATAATAATTTAATATAAGGCGACGCAGAGCTGAAAGGGCCAGTGAAATCCCTGACCGAGTTAATTGCTAAACATTGGGGCAATGAAAAAAGACAGATGTTAAATAAATATTAATATAATTTTAAATGTCATTTAAGCAGACTACAATTATAATTGTTCTTGGCCACAATGTTTCCAAAAGTCCACTGTTTCTTGAAGATTCCAGGTGAACAATGGTCCCTTGGTCAAGGTGCTGGAAGGTAAGCAGGGTCTAATAATGACTAACAGTAATCCCTGTATCCAAGAAGGAACTGGGCTGGAATACAGATTTGACAGTTTCATCTTGGGAAGATCAGTCTGCCATTGGCACTCCAGCCTTTCCATGCACTGATGCACCTTGTAACTTGAAAGCATCAGATATGAGGTATAAATGAATGCCAGAAATATTCAGCATGTCTGGCAGTATCTTTGGAGAAAGAAATAGGTAATATTTCAGAGACACACAAGGAATTGCAGATTCTTGAGTAGAACACTAAGTGCTGGAGGAACTTGTGGAGAGAAATGGGCACAGCATGTTTTGGATTAGGACCCTTCGGAGTAGGAGGGAGAAAACTGGAGAAGAGAGGTAAGGTGGGGTAAAGCCTGGCAAGTGATAGGGTTTTAATTGGTGGATGAGTGGAGTAATTAACCAAGGCTAGAGCTGAAACTGAGACATGAAGGAGTCAAATAAGGAGAAAGGGGAAGTAAAATATAAAGCTGGAGGAAGGAATATGGTGATAATTGATGGGGAGGAGGGATAAAAGGGATATAGGCAACTCGGAATGGGAGATAAGCATGCAGAGGAGGTGAAACGAGCTGGGTGATATTGGGATGAAGGGGGGGGGGGAATATATATGTGCACCAGGATAGAGTGGGAGGGGAGGGGAGGGGGACGCAGAAAAGAGAAGGGATATATTACTAATAATTGGAGTGTCCATACCATTGGGTTATAAGCTTGAGGAATGGCACTCCATTGGCTTACAACGCAATAGCATGAACATTGAATTCTCCAGTTACAAGTTACCCCCCATATCCGCCTCTCATTCGGGTGCCAACCCTCATCATGGCTGATACACATTCGTCGCTCTATCCCTAACCACCAACCCAAGTAACCCTGCTTCTTTCCTCTCCTCTGTATGCCCATATCTCATCCTCAACACCAATATTTCCCTTTTATTTCCCCCTTCTCTCCACTACCCTGTCCCCTTTCACTCACACCCCTCCCTCCTACTTTACATTTCACTCTCCCTCTTCTCTCCTATCTGATACCCTTTTGTCCACTTTTCACCTCTAGCTGTTGTCATTCTTCTTCTTCTTTCATGTGGCGTGCACAGCCTAAAGTTGTTGGACAACTTGTTCTATTTGATCTTCCGTTTGTGCACGTCGAGTTGATTGCATTAGTCGAAACAGGGTAGACCACGTGAAGGTTACAATCTTCCACCCCGTCATTCTTCATCCTTCGGACAATCAACCTCGCACACCTGTATTCACCTATCACTTGGCCAGGCTTTGCACCACCTTAACTCTCTTTTCCAGCTTTCTCCCTTCTACTCCATCAGTGTGAAGAAGGGTCTCAATCCAAAATGTTATCTGTTCATTCCCTCCACAGATGCTGCCTGCTCTGTTGAGTTCCTCCAACACTTTGTTTCTTTCAGTTAACATTTCAGGTCCATCACCTTTCACCACTGGAAGAGCAATACTGAGTACTTACAGCATTTTCAGCTTTATTTCAGATTTCCAGCATCTGTAGTATTTTGTTTTTCAATCAGAGCGATAATCTTGGTCAGGGCCTGATGTGGCTCCCAAAATGTGAGTTAGACCTTATACACACAGTTATTAATGATATGAAGTGTTCAGAATTCAAAGTGCCCGAATTTTCTTCATTTCTGAACTTGGAACATCCAGGTTCAAGAACAGCTTCTTCCCCACAGCCATCAGGCTATTAAACACGGCATCAAACAAGCGCTGAACAATAACAGTCTATTGCACTTTATCTGTTTATTTATTGTGTATATATATGGTCTATGGTATATAGACACACTGAACTTTTATCTCCTGTTCTGTATTATGTTTACATATTCTGTTGTGCTGCAGCAAGCAAGAATTTCATTGTTCTATCTGGGGCACATGACAATAAAACTCTCTTGACTCTTGACTTCAGATCGAGAGTAACGGTGGTTGCTATTTGAGGCACAGCACTAGACAGCCTCTGACTAAAAACCTTTTGGGTTCAAGTTCCAGTTCATGGACTGAGAGAGGATGGCACCATTTAGGATAGTCATTCAGATGAGATATTAAATAAAACACAATCTGTGCTCTGAGGTGGCAAATACTTATATGTCACTCAATCAACATTTCTATAGCCAATTGTTTCAATGTTATTATGCTGTGGCTTGTGGGAGATACAATGCACAAACATATATACGTTGGTTATTGAAATACTTTGGGACAGTATGAGTGGTACTGTACAGATGAAAGTCATCCTTTGAATCTTGCATATCTATTCAGAACACACATACTATATCTTGTTCACGACTAACTCTGCTGCATGAAAATTGCCCACTGTTGCATAAAACTGCTGTATAAAACTGTCCTCCTGCATTGGCCCAGCTCACAGACACTGGCTTCATGCTGTCTTGAAGATAGGAATTGCATAACATGAATGCGTAACCTTTCTTTCTAGTGCTGGAACTTTTCTTGTGCCTATTTTTCTAACATATACATCCCTATAGCATTCAGAGATTGCTTCCACACCATAGGATCTCAGAGATAATTATCCTGCATTGTGCCTGGCCTCTGTACGGTGAAGCAGCTCCCACAGTTGGTGTCCTCATTGTGCGATTGGAATGCAACCTCCTGGGCCTGGACCTCAGCCCGGAGAGTGAGCTGTGGGCAAAGAGACAGCAGGCAGGAGCCAGCTGGACGGCATGCTCCATTGTGGACAGGGAGTATTTCCCTCACATGACAAATAAGCGGAGAGGCTGGGAGACCAAGTCTGAACTGATGGGGCAGGAGGGGTGGGGGAGGGGGAGAGGAATGGAGGGGGCGGATTGCACTCAGGACGTACTTTCATACTGGTTGGGATTGGAGCAACTGACGATGGTCCGGCAGACTTCGACACTAGTAGATTTGGTCGGTGGTGCAGGGTACAGACAGAGGATGAGGGGGTAGGAAAATAAAGGTAGGGAAATGTTGCAGCTTCCCCTGTGGGAAGTGATGGAGAGGTTCTCTCACAGTACAAGAACTGGGAAGCACAATGGTACCAAATAATACGCTTGATAGATTGCGACTGGAGCATTGAGTAAGGTTCTA
This sequence comes from Okamejei kenojei, assembly GCA_035221665.1. Lineage (NCBI taxonomy): Eukaryota > Metazoa > Chordata > Chondrichthyes > Rajiformes > Rajidae > Okamejei > Okamejei kenojei. The sequence goes on along the minus strand of CM069133.1, from coordinate 54,432,826 downwards.
GGCTCTGGTCAAACAGCAGGAAGGATGTGACAGAACTAGCGAGGATGGAGGAGAGATGTACAAGGATGTTGTCGGGGCTGGAAGACTATGCAACTCTCCCGACTGAACATAAGAAAATAGTAGCAGGAATAGATTACAATTGGACATTGGTGAGATCGCACTTGGACTATTGTGTTCAGTTTTGGCCATCCTGCTCTCGGAAAGGTCAATAAACAGAAATAAAGTGCAGAGAAGATGTATGAGGATGTTGCCAGGACTCAAAGGCCTGAGCTATAGGAGAGAATGGGCAGCAAGGACTTTATTATTTGGAGTGCAGGAGGCTGAGGTGTGATCTTATGGTGGTGTATAAAATCATGAAGGGAATGTCTTTTACAGCTGCTCTAAGAATCCATCTCGGACGCACTCTGCAAATTCCTTTTCTTGGGATCCAGTACCAACCTGATTTTCCCTGTCTACCTGCATGTTGAAATCTCCCATGACCACCGTAGCATTGCCTTTTTTACATGCCAAAGTTATCTCCTGATGTAATGTACCCTATATCCTGGCTACTGTTTGGGGGCCTGTAAATAACTCCCATTAGGATCATTTTACCCGTATAATTTCTCAGCTCTGTCCACAATGGCTCTATATCTTCTGATCCTATGTTAGCTCGGTTTAGTTTAAAGCTCTATCTACAGTGAGAAAAATTGCATCTCCGTCGAGATAAGTGACTGGAAAAAGTTTCCCCCGATACTTCCCCAATATAAGCCCCCCCCCCCCCAATATAAGCGCCACCCGGTGGTGTGCTGAACAATACTGCATAGCATTAAAGGCTAGTTTGCAATTTGCCATCTAAATAATTTGTTATACCTGCATGCTAACTTTTAGTGTTTTATGTACAAGAATGCCTAATTCCCTCTGTTGAGCAAACCATTTGTAGTCTCTCTGCATTGAGATTCAAGTGCATAAACTCACACATTTGTACAAAACTCCATTTGCTAATATTTTGCCCACATACTGCCCATATCTTATTTGCAAGTTCATATAACGTCAATGCAGCATCGTTTCCCACTTACTTTTGTGTCTTCCGTAAAATTAGATACAGTCTGCTCCTTCCTCCTCCATCACTAATAAAGATCACAACAAATTGTAGCCAGGAGCTCATTCTTGGGGCATATCCCTTGTTAGGTCTGTCTAGTCTGAAAAAGACCCATTTATTTTGAAGATGGTTTCTTTGGGATAAGTTGGACTGAGGAAATATTTTACTGAGGTATTTAAAATCAGGTCATGCCTGAACAAGCTCACAAATAGAACTGATTCAATTTTGAGGAAAAGTCAATAAAAGTCACAGATTGAAATTAGTTTGTCGGAGTAATCAAGTTACTCAACACTGAAACAGTCCCTTTGCCCAACTTGTCTATGCCGATCAAGATGCCCCATCTAAGCAGGTCCCATTTGCTCGTGTTGGACTATATCCCTCTAACCCTTTCTTATCCATGCACATGTCTTAATATATTTTACGTGTTTTGATTGTACTTATCTCAACTACTTCCTCTGGAGGTTCGTTCCTCATATCCTCCATCCTCTGTGTGCAAAATTTGCAGCTCAGGTTACTATTAAATCTTTCCATTCTCACCTTAAATCTATGCCCCAAGTTCTTGGTTCCACTATCATAGGAAAAGGATTATGTACATTCATCCTATTTATTCCCCTCATGGTTTTATACACATTTTTAAGATTACCCTTCAGTCTTCTGTGCTCCAAAATAAATTCCTAGACTGGCCAACATCTGTCTCGTGTCCTAACAAGAGCCTTGTAAATTTTTCTGCACACTTTCCAGCTTAAAGACATCTTTTCTACCGTATATCAGGGGAACCAAAACTGAACACAACATTCCAAGTAGGGCCTATTCAATGTTTTGTTCAACAGCAACATAATGTCCTCAATAGCCTGATTGATGAAGGCCAATTTATCAAAAACCCTTCTTCGCCACTCTATTTACCTGCAATATCTCGTTCAGGGATCTATGTACTTCCAGATCCCCGTGCACAACATCACAGCCCAGGCCCCTGTTGTTCACTGTGAAGGTCGTACCCTCATCTGACTCCCCAAAACGCAACACCTCACACTTAACTGAATTCAATTCCATTTGCAATTCCATGACCTACTTGCCCTGTTGAACAAGATCCCACTGGAATTCCTGATAAGCATCTTCACTGTCTACAATACTATCTATTTTAGTGCCATCTGCAAACTTACTCATCATGCCTTGTGCATTCTCATCCTATTCATTGATATGGATGACAAACAGCAATGGGTCCAGTACTAATCCCTGAAGCATAAGCCTCCAGTTTAATGCCTCAGCCAAAAGCAATTCTCAAAACTGTCCCTCTGACAGGGCAGTATATCCCCAGAACTGACTCTCCAGCAGTACTCACCCAATATTGCAGCGCTTCTTTTGTATAGGCCCTCTGACAGTGCACCACTCTCTCAGTACTGAAACTCCAACAGTGTGGTGCCACCTCAGTACTTCCTTCCCTCCACCCCTCCACCCACACTCTCCTCTGCCCTGACAATGTGGTGTTCCCTCAAGACACCCCCTCTGACAGTGCAGCACTTTCTCAATATTGTCCCTGTGATTGGAATGTTTGGCCATCTTACTCAGAGTCCGCCTCCACTGTGTGGGACAAAATAATTTTTCCCATTGATGAAAAATAAAAGAGTTATTAGTGTTTAAAAAATGTTGAGGTTTTTGAAGGTTTTGAAAAAATCCTTCCGGAGGGAGTATAAAACCCGGAAGTGTGGAGGTGCCTCAGTTCTCTGCAAGATGGGGGAACGAGAGGTCGCAATTCTCAGTCTGAGCTGTGAATAACACTGAACACATGTCTACTAAACTGTGAGTGGTTTTACTGACCTGTCAGTGCCCTTAATGTGGTTTGAAAATATAGTTTGAAAATGCAAAAGTGTGTTTTGGTTTGAAAGTGCTAAAGCTGTGTTGCCTTTGGTTTTGAAAGTGCTAAAACAAGCTGTGCTGCCTTTGGTTTTGAAAGTGTTAAAACATGCTGTGTTACCTTTGGTTTTGAAAGTGCTAAAGCAAACTGTGTTGGCTTTGGTTTTGAAATTGCTAAAGCAAGCTGCGTTGTATTTGGTTTTGAAAGTGCTAAAGCAAGCTGCCTTGCCTAATTAGAGCTGCCCTGCCTTCTATATAATTAAAAGTCTAATCTTGACCATTCACACGATTATAGCGTGGCCGTCATGACGTGATTGACAGGAGAGCGAATCTCAACAGATTTTAAACACAAATAACTCTTTTATTTTTCATTGATGGGAAAATTCCTCGGCATCTGATGAGCGGAGGGGGACTCTGAGTAAGATGGAGAAAAATTACAGCCATATGTGGTAGCATTTTTTTCTATAATCTATATAAAGCACAAACAGAAAGTGGTCAAGATTAGACATTTAATTATATCCAGAAGGCAAGGCAACTTTAATTAGGCAAGGCACCTGTAATTAGGGAAGGCACCTTTAATTAGGCAAGGCAATTTTAATTAGGCAAGGCAACTTTAATTAGGCAAGGCAAACACAACTTTAGCTTATCCAAACCAAAGGCAACACAGCTTTAGCATTTCCAAACCAGAGGCAACACAGCTTTAGCATTTCCAAACCAAAGGCAACACAGCTTTAGCATTTCCAAACTATATTTTCAAACCAAATTAATGTCACTGACAGTTTAGTAGACATGTGTTCAGTGTTATTCACTGCAGAGACTGACTGAGGCACTCAACACTTCCAGGTTTTATAGTCCCTCCGGAAGGGGCGTGGCCTTCAGGAAAGAGAATCTCAACATTTTTTAAACACTAATAACGCTTTCATTTTTCATCGATGGGAAAAATCCTCTTGTCCTGCGCAGAGGAGGGGAACTCTGAGTAAGATGGCCAAAAAATCACAGCTGTAAGTGGCAGCATTTTCTCTAAAATCAATATACAGAACAACAGGAAGTGGTCAAGATCAGACTTTTAGTAATATATGATATATATGTGAAACTCTCATCTTGTTATCTGCAGATTTGCGTTGTACCTCTATTTGCACAAAAACAGTAGACGATAGTGCTACAATTTTTGGCCCACCTTACTCACCATTGTTCTGTGCTGTAAATGAAATAAGTTTTGTTCAGACTGATGGTATATTTTAAAAGTTATTATAATTTAAAAAAAACTAAGTTGGGGGAGAGTTCCCATGCGCGTCTCTACTTGTGTCGCAAAGGGCACCCAACGGGTCCACAGCCGCACCTGTGCAGTTGGGGCCTTTCCAGAATTCAGATCACCATCTTTTTTTCGGAGATACGGGGTGAGGAATGGGGGAGGTGGAGAATAGTGGGATAGGAGGGGGTAAGGAGGGGAGAGGAGTTATGGAGAAGGGAGGGAGTGACTGGGGGTAGGGGAAAGGAGAGGGAGGAATTGGGGACGGGAGGAGGAGAGGGGAAAGAAGAGGGAGGGTGAAGAGGAGGGGGAGGGAGTGCTGGGGGATGAGGGGAAATGAGCCCCGCCTGCACAGTTAGAGGCTATGGGTAAGTGGTGGAATATTGCGTATGGGGAATGGGTTGCATTGGGGGAATGGGTGAGTGGTGGGTTATTGCAATGGGTTCCGGGCTGCATTGGGGGACCAGGCCTCCTGTGTGCCAGGGACCCAATGGGTCCCACTTAGTCTAGCTGCTTTATAATTTTTAACTCGTCTATCGGAGCTCTTATCCTTACCCTTTTCTGGGATACTGCACTTGCAGCTGACCCCTTCCCCATTCACTGCATCATTTGATATCTGGTAACATCTTTGTGCAGAAAAGATTTACAATCTCATGTACTCCAAATCTTTTATAACTGGAGTTTGGAAATGCGTGCCTTGTTCCAAGCGGTCAAAATGAGGTCCATTGTAGTGTTAAGAATGCTGATGTATTCTCTCCCCCTTTAAGCTCACTCGGTGACTACCTTTCCCATTTTTCATGCTATTATGTAATTCTATTCCCAGATCTCTGTACCCGTTTATTTTTTACCCCTCTGTACCCTTTCATAGAAACATATAAATAGGTGCAGGAGTAGGCCATTCAGCCCTTCAAGCCTGCACCGCCATTCAATATGATCATGGCTGATCATCCAACTCAGTATCCCTTAACTGCCTTCTGTCCATACCCCCTGATCCCTTTAGCCACAAGGGCCACATCTAACTCCCTCTTAAATATTTCGTATTTCATTTTCCAAAGACTATTGGATCTTTTGACTTTCTAACAAAATGAATCTGCTCATACTTTGCAGTGCGGAACTCAAGTTTCAGAACTCAGCTTTCCCTCCATTGAGAAGAACATATAACATAGAGCAGTACAACACAAGAGCAGGCCTTTCAGTTCATGATGTTTGTGGTGACCATGTGGTCAAGTTAAACTAAGCCCAACAGATTGCACAAGGTCTATATCCCTGCATTCCCTACCCGTTCATGTACCCATCCAAATTCCTCCGAAACAATGCTCTTGTATCTGTGCCCACTATCTCCCCCGGCAGTGAATTCTGCACACCTACCACTCTCTGTGTAAACAAACTTGCCTTGTAAATCTCCTTTAAACCTTCCACCTCTCACTTTCAATCCATGCGTCTAATATTTGACATTTCCTCCCTGGTACAAAGATTGACTATCTCCCCTATCAATGCATCTCATAATATTTTACATTTCTAACAGGTCACACCTCAGCCTTGGCGCTCATGACAAATCAATAGTTTATCTAATTCTCTCATATCTTATAGTCTCTAATGCAGGCAGCATTCTGGTGAATCACCTCTTCATCCTCTCCAAACCCTTCATATTCTCTCCTGTCACCAGAATTGCACACATACTTCCAAATGTCACATTCGCTCTCATTTTAATAACAAGCCTAGCAATATCTTCTTGGTGCCTTTACTTACTTATGCAAGTCAGTTTAGCAAGGCCAATCATGGATATCAATTCCCTGCTCAAGGAATGATGTTTGATGATTGCGTCAAACAATGCACAGTTTAAATATCAAATATTTTTGAAATTGTAAACTGATATCACATTTCCTGATTTCAGAATTGTAAACTGATATCACTAAACTCATTCCCATTGATCACAATATACACCATAATATTCATAGCTGGTACACATTTTAAATTGCGATTGTATCATTTGCATAAGTACGATGAGAAACATGGTGCCATGCCAGCAGGGCCAGAGACGCCAGTGGAGGTTTTTTAACCAGATCGACCCATTGCTGCTGTGTAGACCCATCTGCATCGGTATTCTCTGGGAAGGCAGGTGGCCAGGTGTATTCTAAGGAGAGTTATGAGGCTTCTTCTTCAGCTTTTTCCACTTTTACTGCTGGCTATTGATAGCCTGGAAGGCAGCCAAGGTAATGTGTTCTCATAACAGGAAGAGATAACTCAAAGGAATATCCCACTTTTATAAATCATGATTATATGATCCATAATATGCAAGTTACCCCTACCACAACCTCCCACACCCTCACCCCGTGCACACTACCAAGTAGTTAACAGATGGCTGTTGCAGTACAAGCCATACACATCAATGGATCACGTCCCTCCCCAGGGAGGTCAGGAACAAAAGTATTAAGTAGAAGTCTTTGACTTGACATACATGCAGTTAATCTTTCCACAATTAAAATGCCTTCTTTTTACTTTGATGGGTGTGATTTCCCTGATCTATTCTATCATTAACGGACATATTCTACCCAGTACCTGCTGTGAAAATAGGCTACTTGCAAGGTTATGGTCTGTCCAGCAACACAGTTCTCACTCCAAGGGGGAGGATACATTCAGTCGGCCAGGGGTAGGCAATTAGGCCTGTTACTTGTATTTTACTGGAGATCAGGCCAAATGAATACTGATCTTAACTAGCCACCAATAACCTGCTAATGAAAGCAGAACTGATTGTTTTGGTTAGATTGCAACAACTCCAACAGTCAGAGGTTTTTCATAATTAGATGCTGGATAATCCAAATTATTTATATTGAACCTTAGCTCAAATACCTTTCTTGTTTGAACAGGATGATTCTGCTCTCCAGTGTCTTAAGGGCAAAAATCTGAGCTGCCACTTTGGATTGTGCCACCCTAATCTCAAAGCACCACAAACATTTCCAGGAATGCCCACAGTTATGCACACAGATCGACGAATAGTGGGCCGTAGAGATTGGTACCTGGGCTCCAGTTATTTACAGTACAATCGATATCAACAATTAGGCTGAAGGGAACAAATCTCATATTTGTATAGGGGGTTTACACAAAATGCTGGAGAAACTCAGCGGGTGCAGCAGCATCTATGGAGAGAAGGAGATAGGCAACGTTTCGGGCCGAAACCCTTCTTCAGACGCTATTTGTATATCTGCTGATGGACAAAACTATATAGAACTGTGAGTAGGGAGGAGTTTGTTAAGAGATTTTGGGGATATAAACTACTGGATGAGTGCTTGAGAACATTGTAGATTGAATATAATGTAGTAAAATGTGAAATATTCCAATTTAGTGCACAAATACAAATGAGAAACTGCCATGTTCGCACAGTGTTTTGATTTTTTTCCTTTATATTTCCTGGCAGGAACTAAGTTGCTCTGGTGTAACATCATCCCCAATCCTCCTCAACTCCTATCGATTTCCTTCCTGAAGCTTTGTATCTCCCAAAGAGATTCAAAAGCTTTTAGGACAGCATTGTGTCCATCGAGACATTGCTACAGTTTGCTGTTAAAAATCAGGATAATCCATTGCATTAGGATATTCATGACAGCAGCTGTTTAACCTCATCATTTCCCACAAGTCAAACGAGATTAGAATTGTCAGTGGCTCGAAAGAGCTACTGGTTTTCAAAGCTTTTATCTGTTATGATGCACAGAAGAATTCTGCACACAACCTCTAACCAAAGGGCAAGTGGAGCTCAGGTGATGGATGTGATGACAGCTCAAACAATTTGAGGCTCAGCCCGCTAACACCCGCACAGATGCGCATGAGCCAAATCACATTGTGAACGTACAAGACTAGAAACAGATGTATGTACCACGTGCCCATCATCAGTCAGAAGGACGGAGAAGGGATGATCACGCAGTTCAAAGTATTAATTTCTGGCCTCAGGAGTGAATTTGAAATACTGGGCGCAGTTTAATTCACGGCATGTGTACAATATCCTTGCCGACGATACTCAAAAATATGATCTGTGGGCCATCTCCCCCTCACCTTTGGGAATTAGCAAACATCAATCCTGTCTCTATATCATGGTTCATAGACTGCAATGTGTCTCACTGAGCTTAAATTCAGTGGAAGGATAGCGAGGAGGAGGAGGTCAGTGCAGTGACTGAGAAATGGTTTTATAGAAGAAAATAGTGCTCATTCATTGTAACCATGAGAAGGCATTCTCAGCAAAATTCCCTAATGACCATAGTCCACATCAAGGAAAATTTAGTGATCAAATATTGCAGATAGAAATAAGATCACCTCTCATTTTTAAAATGTTATTCATATTTCAGGATTTTTACATAATCTATGAAAAGTAATAATATATTTAAAGAAAATCAAGATTAGTGCTCACATCTAATAAGCTATTTTTACCATGAATTGCATAATCAGAGCCATAAAAAACATTATCAAACTGGATGACAAACCCATTCCCTGTAAACTATTCCCAAACACTGGAGAGTCTACAAATATTTCAAATTAATTTAATGATGAAATGTTTAATTAATGTTGAAGTATTGCTCATACTTTACATCCATTAATATTTTTTTGAATGAGTGATCAAAATACCATCAAGACTAAAATCAAAACAAAGTAAGCCTGAGATAATTGAACACTGTATTCCCGGTTGACCAAAGATGGAGGGGTTGGGACTCTACCACAGATCAATGGTGATCTCATTCATTGTTGGGACAACCTTGAAACTGTATAGGCTCCTCAGGTTCCAGCAAGAGTGTTATAAAAAGGTATTTCTTGCATAACGGCAAGGTTTGAAATGTTTAGTAGAGTCTTAAAGTCATAAAGTATAGAAATAGGTCCTTCGACCTTAATCGATCTTCCCAAGCAGGTTTTACAGCTGAGCTAGTCGTGTTTGTACATTTGCCTGTGTTTGGACCATACCTCTCTCAACCTTGTAGCTGTGAATAACATGTCCTTGTCTAATTGTCTTTTAGATGACACCATTGTACCTGCCTCTGCAGCTTCCTCTGGCAGCTCGTTCCATATACACACCACCTTCTGCATGTAGAAAATGCCACTCAAATCTTTGAGATCCAATTTTAAAACCTAACTCAAGAGTTTCGTTTAGTTTAGTTTTGTTTAGAGATATAGCGCAAAAACTGGCCCTTCGGCCTACCAGGTCTATGCCGACCAGCAATCCCCGCACATTAACACTATCCAACACGCACCAGGGACAATTTTTACACTTACCAAGTCATTTGACCTACATACCTGTACTTCTTTGGAGTGTGGGAGGAAACTGAAGATATCGGAGAAAACCCACGCGGTAATGGGGAGGGGAGAACGTACAAGCTCCGTACAGACAGCACCCGTGATCGGGATCGAACCCGGGTCTCCAGCGTTGCAAGCATTGTAAGGCAGCAACTCCATCGCTGCACCATCGTGCCAAATTGCTGAGCCATGGTGTCGCCCTGCTTTTTATAGTTCTGCAACTATAAGGCCCCTTTGAGTAGCCTCAATCCAATTTCTCATCAGCTCAGGTGAAGATCATAAAAGAGTACAAAATGTCCGTCCCATATTAAGCATACAATAGTAGGGCTGGATAACAATAACCATGCTATAAATGATGCATATTAAAGAACCCTTCAGATTTATTTGTCCAACATCTGCAGTATTTTGCTTTGGTAAACTAGACACCCTTACCCTGTGCTATGACCGAGCTTGCACAGCTTGCTCCCAATACCTCAAAAAGTGCTCCATTTCCCACTATTGACATTCCACAAAATGACTAGCTCAAAGATGTTACAAATAATGCCAATCTGAATAATGCTTTTATTTGTAACTGCCACAGCTCTGGTCCCTAGTAGGGTGATCAAGCTGTCATGGTCTGTAATTCATTGAGATCGCATTTAAAATACATGAAACCAAGATGACTGTGAATTACTGTGAATCATTTGGCCCCTGCTGAAAGGTCACATTTCACTGACATTCCTTCCCATTTTAATTTACGTTGATAAACAGAGGGTACAGATTTAAACTATGTTGTGAGAAGTGTTTGTTTTAAATGCTTCAGGAACATAACACTGTATATATTCAAGTGTCAATCTCTCCACTAAACTCAAACAATTTAACACTGAAATGCTTGTTAAACACATTCATCTTTTCCCTCCAAGCATCACATTCCAACACCAAGACTGCAGAGCACCCTTTTGAAGAATCCTACCAAAATATGAACTGTCTGTTACTCTCAGAAGCTGTCTGACCTAATGTAGATTTCTGCCATACTCTGCTTTATGGACAGATGGATGTTGGTGTGGCGACGCCTTGTGGCAGCGTCTCGACTGCAGTCCGTCCACCTTTTCTTTCTTTTTGTCCCATTGGATGTACGTTTTTGGTTTTAGTTTTTGGCTGTGTATATGTGGAGGGGGTGGTGGGGGGGGGGGGGGGGGGGGGAAACTTTTTAAACTTTTGGGTCTCTTCCCTGTACGGGGACCCGACCTTTTCCATGTCGGGTCTCCGTTGTCGTTGGGGCCTAGCACCGTGGAGCGGCCTCCAACCAGAATTGACCTGGGGGTCCAGTCGCAGAGCCTGTGGACTCATCATCGCAGAGCTGGCCGGCTTCGGAGCGTGGAGAGCTGTGGTGGCGCGCGGCTGTGACCCGACCGGAGTTTCAGAGACTCCAGCTGCAGGCCCCGTGGACGGTGACATCGGGAGCTCGCGGGTCCCTGGTGGGAGACCGCTTTTTGGTGCTACCGCAACGGTAATTTCTCCCGCCCAAATCACGGGGTTAAAAACGACCCGGAGCGGGGCTCTACATCGCCCGGGGCTCATTTAACGGCCGCGGTACTTACCATCGCACACCGGGGGCTCCAACATCAAGACCCGGAGCAGGGCCTTATATTGCCCAGTGCGACCTTAACGGCCACGGGACTTGCCATCGGCCGCCGGGGGCTTTAACATTGGGAGAAGAGTAAAGTACAGGGGAGAGACAAGACTTTGCCTTCCATCACAGTGAGGAGGTGTTTACAGATTTGCCGTGATGGGATGGCTGTGTAAATTGTGTTAATTGTGTGTCTTGGGTTTTGTTTTTCTTGTTCGTATGACAGCAGAAAAGAAATTTCGTTTGAACAGGTTCAAATGACAATAAACAATACTGTATTGTACGGTGGGTGCATTTGAAGCACATCATTAGTACTACCCCACAGTTGGTCAGGATGCTACTGCAAATCGATAATAAACAGAATGATTACTTCAATATTGTAAAACAGCACATTATTGGTAACATTTCCGTCTGGCCAAGTAGATTATCTCTATTTTTTTGGTTTCAAGCATCAAATTTGCAGAATTATATTGCAATTCATCTGATTTAATGCCATAGGTACATATTGAGTCACAGACTAATACAGCGTGGAAACAGGCCCTTTGGCCTAATTTGCCCACACCGAACAAGATGATCATCTACACTAGTCTCACCTGTCCACACTTGGCCCAAATCCCTCTACCCTATCCTATCCTATCTCTATCCTATCCTATCCTATCCCTTTCCTATCCATGTACCTGTCCAAATGCCTTTTAAATGTTGTTATAGCACCTGCTTCTCCAGGTAGCTCGTTCCACATACCCATCACCCTCTGTGAAAAAATTGCCCCTCAGGCTCCTTTAAATCTTTTGCCTCTCAACTAGAATCTGTTTCCCTTGGTTCTTAATTCCTCTACTCTGGGTAAAAGAGCCTTTGCATTTATCCTTATAACTGCCTGTTAAATTGATAACAATCAGTATTAACATTTGTGAGAGAATCTTAAATTATAGTAATAATGCAGATATGCTTAAGACCGTACACCCAAAACAAGTCAGTTGCAAATCATCAAGCAAGATTGGGGAGGTAGGGGTACAGGTGAGCGAGCATTCATTCATTCATAATTCCTTCATTCATTATGAATCCATTCCTGCCCCAACCCCCCCCTTGTTGTTCCTACGCTTCTGCCTCCAGAGACAGTAATGAATGTACATTCACTCTCACCACATCCCCCCCCCCCCCCCCCCCCCCCCCCCCCCCCCCCCCCCCCCCCCCCACCTTCTGCTCTTCCAATGTTCCCAGGAAACGCATGTTGTTCCAAGGCTGATGTGGAACTGTGTCAACAAAAGGTTTTCCTGTACAGTAGCACACCCAGTTTTAATGCGTAGGAAAATACTATGATGGCATTGCAAATGTCAGGTATATTCACATGCCTTCAGGGGCATCATGACATTTATTCCCAGGTGAGAAGTGATGCCAGCCCAGTATTCCAGCAGATAGGAACCTGGTGAGGCTGAGTTTGGAAAAGGGACAACGGGCAAGTGGGACAGGGGGATTTGAAAGGGAAAGGCTGCTCGAATTGGGGAACCTTGGATGATGAAGATATTGAGGATCTATTCAAGATAAAGGAAGCAAATGTCAGATGTAGGCAACTGGATCAAACACATTTCTTGAGGAATATAATAATGTAGGAGTACACTTAAGAAGCAGATCAGGAGCTCAGAACCCTCGAGTCCTGGCAACATCCTTGTAAATCTGCTCTGCACCCTTTCCAGCTTGACACCATCTTTCCTGGAACATGATACTCTAAATGCGGCCTTACCAACGTCTTATATGTCAAGTAAGATGCTCCAGCTACCACAAGATGAATCTGTCTTGATAAACTACACCAAGCAAATTCCTTGTATGTATACATACTTGGCCAATAAAATGAATTTATTCAATTTTTTTTCTGAACTCTTTTACCGATGAATTTGACCTACTTTAGTCTTTTTTTTAATGCATGAATTGCACACAGCATTTTGTGGCAATATATAAGTTTTTGGGGTGAATGCCAGCAGGAGTCTGCCCAATTAAGCAAAGCAAAGATGGTGCTTTCCAATTGTATTTCCTGCTGCTGATGATGTCACCAACAGGTACATCTTATTTTAATTGTTCATTACAGAAATGGAATCAACAGGTTGTGACATATACAGTGAATGGCAGGCATTTAGGAGTATGGATGTTAAGAGGGCTTTTGGAGTGCAAGTCCACAGCTCAGTGAAAGGGGCAACACAAATGGATTGGGTGGTAAAGAAGGCACGCAGCATGCTTGCCTGCAATGGTTAGAGGTATTGAGTATAAAAGTCGGGAAGCCACATTTAAAGAATTGTGTGCAGTTCTGGTCAGAACACTCTATTCGTATCAGTAATGGTTTATTATAGTCACGCGTACTAAATTACAGTGAAAACTTTGTTTGCATGCTATCCAGTCAAATAATGCTATACGTGAATACAAACAAGACAAACACAACTAAACAGGTAGTGCAAAGTGAAAAATACCAGAATGCAGAATATAATGTCACAGCGTTATAGATAGGGTAGATAGTATTTTTCCCACAGTGGAAAGATCAAAATCTAAAGGGCATAGGACAATGGTGAGGCGGGAAAGATTAGTGGAGATTTACTGTACATGGCAAATTTCTTGCACTTTTTGTGGTGGGCTCCTCAGATACGGAACCGCTCGAAAGCTTGTTGGGGTGGGTGGGCGTGAATTGGGTTAATGCCTCCAATGCCTTTAAATAGGCTGCAGGAGGTTGCCCCAGGGACAACAAGATGGCCGGTGAACAGAAGAGAGGTGGTTCGCGGGCCCAACAGATCGTGGGCGGTGGAAAGGATCGAGAGCCGCTCCAGTAAACAGAGCGCGTGGGAATCTAGACTTTGAAGATGGAATAGCGCCAAACATGTCAGCGTCAGCATTATATGCAAATTGAATGTCACTATATAATACTTAATTGCATATGTGACAATAAATATCCATTGAACCATTGAACTATTGAGGTGTCTGGAACACACTGCCATTGGAAGTCGAAGAAACATAGAAGATAGGAGTAGGAGTAGGCCATTTGGCCCTTCGAGCCACCACCGCCATTCAATATGATCATGGCTGATCATCCAAAAACAGTACCCCGTATCCCTTGATTCCCTTTGCCCTAAATCTAACTCTCTCCTGAAAACATCCATAGAATTCCCCAGATTCACAACTCTCTGGGTGAAAAGGTTTTTCCTCATCTCAATCCTAAATGGCCTACCCCTTATTCTTAAACTGTGAACCCTGGTTCTGGACTGCCCCAACAGGAACATTTTTCCTGCATCTAGCCTGCCAAATCCTCCAAGGATGTTGTATGCTTCTATAAGATCCCCTCTCATCCTTCTAAATTCCATTGAATACAAACCCATTCTTTCTTCATACGTCAGTCCTGCCACCATGGGAATTAACCTGGTGAACCTACACTGCACTCCCTCAATAGCAATAATGTCTTTCCTCAAATTAGGAGACCAAAATTGCACACAATACTCCAGGTGCGGTCTCACCAGGGCCCTGTACAACTGCAGTAGGACCTCCTTGCTCCTAAACTCAAATCCTCTTGCAATGAAGGCCAACATGCCATTGGCTTTCTTGACTGTGGGTACATTGCAACATTAAAGAGGCATTTAGACAGATAGGAAATCGAGGAATACAATTTATGTGCAGACATGGATTAGTTTAGATTCGCATCATTAGAGACAATAGACAATAAGTGCAGGGATAGGCCATTCGGCCCTTCGAGCCAGCACTGCCATTCAATGTGATCATGGCTGATCATCCCCAATCAGTACCCCGTTCCTGCCTTCTCCCATATCCCCTGACTCTGCTATCTTTAAGTGCCCTATCCAGTGCTCTCTTGAAAGCATCCAGAGAACCTGCCTCCACCGCCCTCTGAGGCAGAGAATTCCACAGACTCACAACTCTCTGGGAGAAAAAGTGTTTCCTCTTCTCCGTTCTAAATAGCTTACCCCATATTCTTAAACTGTGGCCCTTGGTTCTGGACTACCCCAACATCGGGAACATATTTCCTGCCTCTAGCGTGTCTAAACCCTTAACAATCTTATATGTTTCAATAAGATTCCCTCTCATCCTTCTAAACTACAGAGTGTACAAGCCCAGCCGCTCCATTCTCTCAGCATATGACAGTCCCTCCATTCCGGGAATTAACCTTGTAAACCTACGCTGCACTCCCTCAATAGCAAGAATGTTCTTCCTCAAATTAGGGGACCAAAACTGCACACAAAGTTCCACATAGACAAGATGGGCCAAAATGGGGTATTTTGGTGCTGTACTGTTCTATGGTCTATGTTTCCTGTAAACTTTCATAAACAGCTCACCATGCTGGAAATAGTAAACTGTGTATGAATTATTGTTCTCCCATCCTCTCTCCCGCACATAGTTTAATATACAAGATATGCTTTCCCCATTATTTTTATTAGGAAATGGAATGCGAGCACCCTGTGCACAACTTGAGGATCTGTGAAGTGATAACAACCACTTGAAGACACTTCGAACTGTGGCTGGAAGTTGCTGCTGATCATAAGGGTTGAGAACCAGCTTTGGCCATGGGTGTGATGGGAGAGAGCCCCTCCACAAGCCTGCTTTCCCCTCCATGCCTCAGGTTCCATGCAGGGATCAGTTTGGGCGAGTCATCATGTTAGAGATGCAGCAAGGTTAGTATTTACCATCTGACATGTCAGGGCCAAGCATTGGTAAAGGGGAGAAAACATTGATAACCATTTTTAATGAAAGTCTGTCCTAACTTCTTTTGTAACTCTGCATTATGTGTTTGAGCAATAGGGAGCACCAATGTCCGGGCACTGATCTCAACTGTATCGGTCTGCACACTCAGTAATGAATTTTGTTAGATGCTAAGAACCCACTTAGCATAAATATTCTTGAGCTATGATAAAGAGATTTCAGTTTCAGCCCACTGATATTCACCATGTTGACACTCAGATGGCACGTTGCCAAATATCTGGTCATTAATATCTTGACATTGTTTGCTGTTGTTGGGAATGAAGAGGGTGTGGGGGGTAGGGGAGTAGAGAGGGAGGACTGAAGGCACTAAATATAATCACTTGCGAGGCATGGCTTATTAAAAAGGAGAGTAATATGCAGACTATAATCTTTCGTCAAGCTTATAAAATATACAGCAAGTAGAAATACGAAGATGAACCTCATATATTAAAAGCATTTATTGTCTGTCGATACCCCATAATGAGAAATCATCACAGTCAAAAGCTGAAAGACATTTTTGTCTTTTAAGTTTTTTTTCCAATTATAGACACATTATCTCTTTGTTATAAATATTTGCTGAGCGCGAGTTACGGACCACCACAGAGAGAGCTGCAGCCTGTTCTTCTTCCAGTGACGCCATGGATCAGTGATTTCCACCTGAGCAGGCAACAGTACCTAGGTTTAAGATCCTGCCTTCAATTAATTACTGTACAGTATTACTGCTGGTAATGGACTCTCTTTGTCAATGTGTGTGTGTCTAACCTTAACACATGAAAACACAAGGAGCTGCTGATGCTGGAATCTTGAGCAAAACACGAAATGCGGGAATAACTCAGCAGGTCAGGCAGCATCTGTGGAGGAGATTAATAGGTAAAGTTCATCTCTAGCATTTGTAACTTATTTCATCCATCTATCTGCCAGTCAAACCTCCCTCATCTGATTCTACCTATCACTGAAGGTTGACACAAAATGCTGGAGTAACTCCGTGGGTCAGGCAGCATCTCTGGAGAAAAGGAATAGACGACGTTTTCAGGTCAAGACCCTTCTTCAAAATTATCCTACCATTCGTCAGGCTTTTTCCCACCCCTGCCTCTACACTACAATTGGTCTGAAAAGGGTCCTGACCTGAAACAATTGGGGTGGGAGATTGCAACCTTCATGTCCGCCCTGTTTCAACTAATGCAATCAGCCTGGTGTGCACAATCAAATAAGATCAAATAGAACAAGTTGTCTTACAACGTTAGGCTGTGCACGCCACATGCAAGAAGAAGACCTGAAACAATGCCAATCCATTCCCTGCCCAGATCCTTCCTGACCCGCTGAGTTACTCCAGCATTTTATGTTTTACTCAAACTTTTATACGTGTTGCACTAGTTGCAGCTTGTGGGGAATGAAAAAAATCAAATTATGACTATACTTTCCAAGCTGCTAATTGTAAAATAACCACAAACCTCAAGTAGGGAATTTACTGTGGATACATTTTCATGATTCAGACTGAAATGTTCAAGGCCCTGTCCCACTTACATGTCCTTGGCACACAAATTATGCGACCTCATCGTCGCGTTGAGGCGCACGGGCATCGTGTGGCCGCGCGGGGCCGGTCGCACTGAGAAGCGCGGAGGGGTATGGAGTTGTGCGCAGTATTGCGTGGCGCTCCAACATTTTGTAGCGAACAAAATCAGGTAACTGCCGGCCAAAGTGGGACGGGCCGAAGCGCGACGCAACGTCTCACCTCCAACAGCAGCCGAAGCGGGCAAACGATCGCCGAGCTCGGCCTGGGGCTCACGGCCGTTGCGGTCCAGATCCGCCCCCACTTCTACACCCAGAGCGGGGCCAAGAAAATTGAAGATAGACACAAAATGCTGGAGTAACTCAGCGGGACCGGCAGCATCTCTGGAAAGAAGGAATGGATGATGTTTCGGGACAAGACCCTTCTTTCAGACAGAAGAAGTGTCTCGACCCGAAACATCACTCTCTCCAGATATGCTGCCGGTCCCGCTGAGTTACTCCTGCATTTTGTGTCCATCTTCAAATGACGTCACGCGCTCCAGACGGCTGTGCGGGCGCATGAAGTCGCGCGCGACCTTTGCGGGACGGTCGCGTAATTAGCATGCCAAGGACATGTAAGTGGGACAGGGGCTTAACTCTATTCTCAGATGCTGTCCGACCCGATTTCTCCCATTTTCGATTTTTTATTTCCTATCCAAAAGTCTCTGAAACAAACTATTTCTGCTACTATTATATCTGCCTCAATGAATGACTTGTTACCCTAGTTCCCTGCAGTGACTGAGCATGTGGGGGTAACCCAGGCACTACTCTCCCACATGGCCTCCACCTTCTGTGTAAAAAGACCTGCCTTGCATATAGCGATGTTACAAAACTTACCTTCAGCGGCGCTGCAGTTCTGCCACTGGCCGTGTGCGCGACTTTGGCACCTTTGAGGGGGGAGCCGGATTAAAATCAAATTTCTACTGTATGTCTGAGGCGGATTTCCTCGGGCTGCTAGCTGCTGAAGAATAATCGATCCGACTTCCGTTCCCGACTTTCTTTTTTAAATAATCGCGAGACAATTTAATAATTAGATTAAAATAAAAAGCGACTTCTAACGCCCTCAACGCCTACAACGTGACGGATCGCACAAACGGGACAAAACAAAGGGTAAGTCGTTTATTTTACATATAATCTTGCTTCTTGGGATGGCTTTAATCTAATTTTACGTTGCAAAAATGTGATTTGGGCCCCTATACGAACCGGCAGTGTTTTTCCTGCCGATATGGAGTTCAAATTCACCATAAATGCAACGTTCCAATCAATCGCGTTCCAGAAAAACCTACTCGCAAGATGATTTAAATGCTTCTTTTTTTTGGACAATCATGTCATAAGAGCATCTAAATCGTCTATATTTTGTGATATTGTCCATCCATAGTCAATATTTTTATACTAAATATTAGTTTTAGTCCCATGTATTGGGCAAAAAAGTAATAATTTTAATTATATTGAGTGGATGTTTCTAGATTAATTTATGGGAATTAAACATTAAATTCCTTCCATCTGGCATATAAATTCATGACAGCGAGATTTAAAAATCATGTTATATTATGAATTATTGTGTGAATGGGATTAGTTTGTTATTTGGATACTTAGGCTATTTAAAAAATATATCCTTTTCTTAAGAAATTGAATCTACAGGACATTCTTAATGGGAAAATAGTGGGCAGAAAGGCATGTCTTGCGTGGTTTGAAGAGCAAAAAGTTGTAGTTTACAATGCCAAAATTGAAAATTTGAGGAAAAACAAGCTGTACAGAGTTGTCTATTGGTTACAATCTGAGGAGTATGATGATGCTACTGATTATGATATGCCAATGTAACAGCTAGCAACTGATCTTCTCCATAAAGACTTGGTCTATTGCTAAAATTGTAATTTATTTACCTATCTGTTACAGACTTACAGCATATAATACAATAATATTACAATTCTGATCTTGAGAATATCACATTTGTGAATTTTCAAGGCAGTCTGGGTGTTTATTACTATTTCCGTCACAACGGTCAATTTTGGAATTAGCTACAATTAGGTAATTAACTAATAATATGCTTTAATTTCAGGTCATCCAAATAAGATGTTTTATATTTGTTTCAGAATACTTCAATCTATAATAACTGAACATTTCATTCAGTTCTCTTGATTTTTAAGAAAGTTATGGGCTTTTGTCTGTCCTCGATCACAGCTTTTGTGTTTAGTCAATGGAAAAACAATAGGGAAAATGACGCTAATTTCCAAGTATGAAAATGGCCATAACTTTTTAAATACTGAAGATATGAAAGTGAATTAGGTGTCAAATTAAATTTCTTTGTGTGCTTTATCTGATGGGATAAATTGCAGACTTGATTTATTAAATCTCAAAATTTCTGTAACATTGCTACTGCATATCTCCTTTAAACTTTGCCTCAACTTAATGCTATGCCCGCTAGTATTCTGCCTACCAGATGGACCACAAGAGCTCCAGATGGTAGCTCACGGCTGCCTTCTTAAGGACAATTAGGGATGGGCAATTAATGCTGGGCTTGCTGTTGATGTTGAGATCCCAAAAGTGGATATCCATTAAAACAAAATGTAATGCACGCAATTGCAAACACTTGTCAGCTACAATTTTGCTGATTTGGATGTGAACAAGTTTCCTTTCCTTTCCAGATGTTAACATGGGCCAAATTCAATTTGGTAATTGAATACTGATGTGCAGGCAGACTTGTTTTCTACGCAGTGCAAACTCGAGAATAATCAATATTTCTCACTTTACTTTCTCAGACAATATTGAACACTTCGAAAACCTTTTGAATCTCAGGCTATTTAAATACATTTGAGTGTGAAGTACTGGCCAAAACATTTACTTTGGCAATTAACCATACTGTAGGTGGCCTGACTTATCCTGCCTGAAACGGTCCACTGGGAAACTGTCCTGAAAACACAGGCGTAGGAGCTTGACAGTGATTAAATGGGGAAATATCTGCAAACAAAGCTTCTGCGATAACATATGTATGCCATAAAATAAAAACACGCTACACTAAATTATACTGAAATGTTGCTTTCATTTACTGAAATCCACAATGCCAACTTACTCTTATGGAAATTACATTTCAGGGCTCCAGCATACAATTACGTTTCTTACATCAATGGAGTAGAACAAGCATTTTGTGCCACATCAAATATTCTTCATGAAATCCATGGCTGATGCAGGCACTCAACCATTAACACTTTAGAATAGACTTGCTCCTGACCCTCAGAACAAATAGTTCAATGTTGTATGTTCTGTTGCTGTCGAGTGCTCCATAATGCAGCAGTCCCTACTATCAGTGGCCCTCACCTAAGAGCAGAAAAATACTGCATATCCTTTTCTGAATTTTCAGTAAAGAGTTACTCGCTGATGTAAGGTGGGATCATCTTCATCAGACACTGCAGCCTGATCAGATCAAAAGCCCTGCTGCTCTTCGGAAAAGCCTGATGTGTTGATTACGTCTACTTGAGCAATTTAATGTCCCATCAAAAGACATCACTTCTGAGTTACACAACCTAACTGTGATGGATGAATCAACATGCGGAATGGAACTAATGGCAGTGTTCAGGAAACATCCAATGATTAGCTCAGCTTCCAATTGTGATTTATATCACCAGAAATCTCGGCTTTTACAGACCAGTAAGAATTTTGTAACCAGCTCCCATGTTACTGTTAATCTGTCAGTGGGTACTTCATAAAAATCAGAACGGGTAATTGATATCAGGTAGGCACAGATGCCTGCCTCCAGGGCAACCTCTTCTGATGCCACAATTCTCCAATCCTTTGAACATGCAGGTTGATTCAAACATTCGGACGTTGAGGCACTGTTGTTTCATGGCAATCAGTAATACCAGTAGTTACGTCGACAAAATAAATTACTGGTGCTGAAATCATCAGCGTGTCATGTTTTCCAGTGTGGAAAGTTGTGGCAAAGATTATGGAGGCGACAATGGGTTTAGCCTACACAGCAGGAAGATCAGATGCCTGCCACTCAACGCGATTACATGTGAAGCTATACGTTTCTGGAAATATGCCTAGAATGGGAAGCTTTTAAAAGAAGCATAGCTCCTTCAACAATTGAGACAGCAAACAGACAGTAAACAGGGCCAGAGAAGGCCACTATATCTTAGTCTCACAGGAATTGGTGCTGGGACCCTTGCTGGTTGTCATAGATGTGAATCACATGAATGTGGATGCGGGAGGCATGATCGGTAAGTTTGTGGATGACACAAAGATTGGCTATGTTGTTGATAGTGTGGGAAGTACGCATAAGCTGCAGCGAAATATTGATGTATTTTGCAGTGAAAATGGAATTTGGCATGATGCATTTTGGGGGCACTAATGAGATTTTTATTAAAACCACGGATGAACCATGAGTCTAAGTCTACAATATCTGTGGAATTCTCTGCCACAGAAGGTAGTTGAGGCCAGTTAATTGGCTATATTTAAGAGGGAGTTAGATGTGGCCCTTGTGGCTAAAGGGATCGGGGGTATGGAGAGAAGGCAGGTACAGGATACTATTTATAACGATCGCAATGCTTTCAAGGATGCCAAAAGTGAATTCCAGACCAAGCTACAGTCCCAGGATAACAACAAGGACACCAATCAATTGTGGCAAGGCTCATATGCGATAACAGGCTACAAAGTGAAGTCAGCCAGTATCGCTGGCAATTACGCATCTCTCCCCAATGAGTTCAATGCTTTCTATGCACACCTTGAACAGAAAGTCTGTGGATTGATGTAATCTGTTTGACAGCCTCCTGTACTAATGGTCACTGTCACTGATGTCAAATCAGCCTTCCTGAGAGAAAAAAAAACAAGAAAGCAACTGGCCCAAATAAAGTCTCCGGAACTGTCCTCAAGATCTGCACAGACTAGCCTGCAGAGTTATTCATGGACATCCTTAAGAAGATTACTTTTATCCCAATGCCAAAGAAAAGCAAGGCAGAGTGCCTTAATGAATACGCTCTGACATCAACCGTGATAAAGTGCTTTGAGAGGCTGATAATGACACAAATTAACTCCAACCTCCCAGACAGCCTTGATCCACTACAGTTTGTCTACCCTCACAGCATATGCCATCTCCTTGACCCTACTCTCATCGCTGGAACATTTAGGTTTCAAATACATCTACATCAGACTCCTAATTGGGGTGGGAGATTCCAACCTTCACGTGGTCCGCCCTGTTTCAACTAATGCAGTCAACCTGGCGTACACAATCAAATAAGATCAAATAGAATAGGTTGTCCTACAACTTTAGGCTGTGTACACCATATGCAAGAAGAAGACAACTAATTGTTGAACATCGTTTCACCTTCAGCGCTCCAATCAAAACCAAACTCATCTCCAAACTCCCAGACCTAGGAGTCAACACCCACCCTCTGCAACTAAATCCTCGACTTCCTGACCAATAGACCATAATCAGTGAGGATTGGCAACAAAGCATCCTCCACCATTCTTTTTCTTTCGTGTGGCATGCACAGCCCAAAGTTGTAGGACAACTTGTTCTATTTGATCTTCCGTTTGTGCATATCGAGTTGGTTGCATTAGTCGAAACAGAGCAGACCTCGTGAAGGTTGCAATCTTTCACCCCCATCCTCCACCATAATTCACAAGGATGCATTCTCAGTTCCTTACTATACTCCCTCCTCAATCGTGATTGTATCGCCAAATTCTGTTAACTCCATTTGCAGATGATGTCACAGTGGTGGGCCAGATCTCAAACAATGACCAGACAGAGTACAAGAAAGAGATGAAGACCTTAGTAACATGTTGTCAAGACAACAGTCTCTCATTCAATCACAGCATGACAAGGAGCTAATTATTGATTTCTGAAAGCCAAGTGGTCTACATGCCCCAGTCAGTAACAATAGTGGTGCAGTAGAGATGGTCAGGAGCTTCATGTTTTTAGGCATAAACATCACTAACAATTTGCCCCGGACCAACCACATTGAAGCCACGGACAAGAAAGCACCACAATGCCACTACTTCCTCAGCAGACTAAGGATGTTTGACATGTCTCTAACTCCTCCTACTCACTTCTGCAGTTGCACTGTAGAAAGCATCCTAATGGGATGCATTAGAACTTAGTTTGGCAACAGCTCTGCACAAGACTGCATGAAATAAGTATATGAACATAAAGTTGCAGTGTTGTGAATGTAGTTCAGTCCATCATACACATCAACCTTCCCAACCCCCTATTCAACTCGATCAACACTCTACTGAAAGGTCCTCCCATGAGCTAGGGTGCAGTCCCGAACATCCAACCTATCTCATTGCAGTAATTGCAGTTTTTTTTTCTGTACTTTCTCTTTAGACGTAACACAATAATGCTGGGACACGATATTCTGCACTCAAATATTTTTCTCTTTGCCTATTGTTCTTGGATATGGTTTGATTGTACTTATGTATAATATGATTTGACTGGATAGCATGCAACCAATGTTTTACTGTATCTCAGTACACATGACAATAAAAAAAACAAGACCAATACCAATGGTCTTAGGGAGTACTGAGAAAAAGAGGGACCTTGGGGTGTATGTCCATAGAGCCTTGGAGGTGGCAACATGTAGATAGTATGGTTAGAAAGGTAATATGGTTAGTTAGAGTACTGAATATATAACCAGGGAAGTTATGCTCGAACGTTATGAATCCTTGGTCCCACCTCAGCTGCAGTACTTTGTGCAGCTGGACTACCATACCAATAGAAAGGTCGTGATATAGAGACATATAAAGCAGAGACATTGTTGTGTTTTCTTGGTCATAGTTTCAACGTAGTTGGTCCAGGACAACTTGTTAGTAATATTTATGCCTAAGAACATGAAACTCGCGACCACCTCCATTTCAGCACCAATGATACTGAAGTACACCACCTGGGTTCCTGAAGTCAATAATTAGCACCTTCATTTTACTGACATGGATATGCAGGGAATGTGCGGCTGCAGGGATATGGATTATGTGCAGGCAGAGATTTGTTTAACTGCGCATCTTGTTCAGCACAGACATTGTGGGTCAAAGGTCTGTTCCTGAGCTGTACTGTTTTGATCTATAGCACCGGGAGTGTTATGGAAATTTACCAGGATGTTGCCTGAGACAGAGAATTTCAGTTATGAGGAGAGACAGGTGAAAATAAATCTCTTCTGCCTAGTATGGAGGAGGTTAAGAGGGGACATGATTGAGGTATGTAAAATTATGAGCGGAAAAAAGAGTGGACTGCAGGAATGTTTTCCCCCTATCAGATTAATTAGAGGACATGGATTTAGGGTAAGGGAGTAGAGATCTAAAAAGGATATGAAGGGGACCTTCTTCCCAGAAAATGCCAAGTACCTGAAATGCACTGCCTTAAAGATGGTTGAAGCTCAGTCACTGGGTGTTTGCAATGTGTCTAGATAAGCACTTGATTCACCTAAGCATAGACTAAGTGCTGGGAAGTGCTGGTCAATATGGATGGATTGGGCTGAGTGGCCTGTTTACATCCTCTACAATTTTCTGACCATGTGAGCATCTCGAAAAGCCAGTTTTGACCATGCTGAAGACTGCTTCCAGCTGTGAACAAGCATTGGACTGCTAAATAAAAAAGAGAAAATACTAGAAAGAATCACTTGATCGGGCAGCATCATTTTCCCAATGCTAATTACTTGCTCAATCAGATATCATCTGACATTCACTATACCGCTTTTAAGCGTTATGTTTTGGTGTTCAGACAGATCCTATCAGCCATGCTTAAAGTTGATATTCTATTTCCAAGCAGCTATCCTCAGTTGAGTTTAGTTTATTGTCACGAGTACCAAGGTACAGTGCAAAGCTTTTGTTGCTTGCCAACCAGTCTGCGGAAAATGCTGTAACTACCTATAACATACAAAAACTTTTAGAGAATGGACTGCACATCCCCGGGCATTTCCGCAAAGCTCCATAAAGACCTCTTTGTTGCTAAACACTGATAGTTTGCTGGCTTTCATTTGCTTTGCATTTCTATCCCTCTCGGTATTAACTTTGTTTTTTTAGAATCTCTTTAATACGCAGAATCTCTCTCCCCCAGATCACTCAGGTCCTTTTCCAATCCTCAAGGAAATCAAAGTACAAACATTCTTTTGCAGAGAAACTAGATCACAATGAAAAAAGAGAAATCTATCAGTGAATGGAGGAGAAGAGCGACATTAGAGAAATTGCCTCACCCTGACTGGCCAAACGCCCTACAATCTGTGATTCAATGCAAATAAATGGTCAAAATAATAGAAAGATCAGTGAGGCTGTCAAATTATTTTTAATCAAAGCCACCAAAATGATAAAATGTGCTACAACAGACTACAGCCGAACACCACAATTTCTTCCATTTGTCGCCATATCATCACTGGTCACCGATCAGTGCATTGTGTCGCTAATTGTGCTCAGCTAGAAATTGTGAGGTTTGTATATGGCCACATATGCACTCACTGAGTTCCTGCACTGGCCAGGGAGACATGATATCATGGAAACCAGCGAAAAGAAAGCTTAATGGATCACCACCATTTTTACATTTCCCGAGATTGCAATTAAACCAGTATAATCAGGAATTAGATTAGCTTCATCCCCAATAGGCTAGCCCAATATATCCATCATCCTATCCACCATACACTACAGCCTCTTTAAAAAGTTATTTAGAAATGTGTATTTAATATTTTGCAGTTTCCAAGCAAAGATTATTTATTTTTAAATAACTTTTAGGAGGTGAAATGTAAACACCTGGAACTAATTAGTAGGTGAACTCACAGTGCAAAATGGATTGTGTTAATCATATTAAAAATTACATGAAATGAAGACCTAATTACAGTTTCATCGTAAATAGTACCAATAAATGAGGTTTCTCTCTGGCTAGCAGCCAATGAAACTTTATTGCTGGGATCACATATTTCAACATATATGTGTGATATCATTTTAGGGCAATAATTTCATTTTAATACCAAGAATTATGTGTTTCAGAGGGTGGGGAGACTCCTGGGGCCTTTGGGAATAATCACATTGTCAAAGGGTTGGATACTGGGCAAAGGCAAGCATATTTCAATGATTTTTAATATCTTTACCTCAGTTGGAGTATTCAAACATTAGGAACATTTCCACCAGTCAGGTCCACCACCAACAATTCTTTTTTTCAAAACCAATAATGAAGTAAACAGAATATGAAGTAATTGTTGACAATCCCAGCCACAGATGGATACGAAAAAAGCAGGCTGGCATTTTGACAGAATTTTTCACAAAATAGGTGTCCTAGGCTCCCACCTTTCATGATCCTTTAAAATACTTTTATCACTGCAATGTTGGGAACATTGAGAACACATTGAAACATAAGGCCACTCAGTCCTTCAAATCTGGTACACATTTCATTATAATTATGACAGATCCTCTTTCTCCGTAAGACCATAAGAAATAGGAGCAGAATGAGGCCACTCAGCCCACCGAGTCTATTTGCCATTCAATCATGGCTGATCTAATTCAATCATGTCTGATCCATTCTCCATACTATATTCCTGTTCTGTTCCTATATCATTTGATCTGTCTTTTGAATCCAATAATCTATCTACTTTTTAAAGATATTCAATACCTAACCTTTATTATTTCCTATTGTAGAGAACTCACAGGTCCACCACTCTTGAATAAGAAATTACTCCTCATCCCAGTTCTCATGAGAAGAATGGATCAATGGTTCTTTATTATCACGTGAGCATACTTTCAGGGAAATCTTGTTTTTTACATACAGTTCAGTAAAGTATTGCCATACCTAGGCACATTCCCAGAAAGTACAAAATGCGTAGAAATAGACCATTGAGACCGCATGCAAGAATCACCAGGTTTTGGTGCCATTTTCTAAGATCAGTCCAGCCCACACACTCGCTTCTGGAGCAGCGCTCCAGATATTCTTGAAGCAGATCAGCTTCGATCATATTGAATAACAAGGCAGACAGAGTCGAGGACCAGAGCTCATAGCCTCAGAAATAAAGGACATCCATTAGGAAGGAGATGAGGAGGGATTTCTTGAGTCAGAGGGTGGTGAATCTGTGGAATTCATTGTCACAAACACCTGTGGAGCCCAAGCCAATGGATATTTTTAAGGCAGTGATAGATTCTTGATTAGTATGGGTGTCAGGTGAACAAAGATTGTAAGCCACTGCATAATTGTTGCATAACATCCATTGACAGCTATTTAAGCAGAAAAAATTGCAATGTGATAATAACTAATCAGCTGGGGTGGCTGATATTGAGTGAGAGATAAGGTCTGACTCAAGGACAATAGGGAAAAACTACTTCTTCAATTGAGAGGCAGGTGGGTGTTGGTTTATAATCGCATTCTGAAGATAGCAATTCCAAAACATCATGACATTTCTTAACATATTGAACAGTACAGCCCAGCACTGGACCTTCAGCAATGGATTGCAGCCTAACCAATGTTTGTGCCAAACATGATGTCGTTAAACTCTTCAACCTCATCAGCCTGCAGGTGGGCCATATCCCTCTATTCTCTATGCCTCTATGTGCTTATCTAAAAGCCTCTCAAATGCTACTATTCTATTTGAAACCCCCACCACCCCTGGCAATGCGTTACAGGCCTGCCCCTATTATTCTCTGTGTAAAAAAACCTAACCCACACATCTCCATTAAACTTTCTCCCACTTACCTTATAGTCTGGACATTTCCACCCTGAGAGAAAGATTCTGACTGTCTGTGCATATCATCATTTTATATGCTTCTATCAAGTTTCCCCTCAATCTCCTACATTCCAGGAAAAACAATCCAAGTATCCAAACTCTCCATATACCATCTGTGGACTTACCCGATAACAAGTACTCCAAATCTACCCTCCCTAGCTCCTGTCTAATGACTCCGAGCCTGCAGTACACATTTCAATGGTTTCTGTATGTATCCAAATTAAAGTACTTGTTATGATATATAATGACTCTGTATCAATAGTACTTTAGTGCTTAAACCACTGGCATGCAGCTTGAACCCACAAACTACAGCCAGCAGTTGACATCATAGTATCCATTGTAGATGAAGACGTTTGCAAAAAGTGGTGAACACTGCCCAACCCATCATGAGTACTGAACTCCCCCACCATCAAAGGGATCTACAGGAGTTGCTGCCTCAAAAAGGCAGCCAGCATCACTAGAGACTCACACCAACCTGGCCACACTAATTTCATTGCTGCCATCGGGAAGAAGGTACAGGAGCCTGAAAACTGTAGCGTCCAGGTTCAGGAGCAGCTTCTTCCCTACAGCCATCAAACTATTAAACATTACAACCTCCACATAGGTTCCAAACTATATAGACTTGGAGACATTATTTTGACTTTGCACTACTATTGTCCATTTATTTGTCTGTTTGTTTTATAAATGCTGAACTTTTGTTGTTTATTAACTGTTTTACAGAGTAATATGTTAACATTTCTGTTGTGCTGCTGCAAGTAAGAATGTCATTGTTCTGTTTTGGGACATATGACCATTTAGACACACTTGACTCCACTCTCTTGACTACTCATCACAAGTTTCTGTCTGAAGAATTGCTAACTCCTTGAGGAAAGAGAGCAAACTGCGACAGCTGATTAGAGTTAGAAACAAATGATGATAGAAATATTCAGAAGGCAATAGGTCCTGATCCTCTGACAGGATTGATAATATCTATGAAAGGAATAAAACTTGAGAAGGAGTGCATTGAGAAATCAGTCTTCGTTGAAAAATTATTGCTTTGTCTTAGCGCGGAGACATTATAAGCATGGAACCTTCAAACAAGAAGTATTATAATTTTGTTATACTCCACTGGTTGTCTAATGTAATATTCAAAAAAAATATTTGAATACATCAGTGTACTAGCATCTTAATAACTATATAAACACAGCACAATTTTCCTGAGTAAGAGAGCAAACACACCATGTTCACTATGGTACGATCAGTCAACTTTATAGGTTCCACCAGTGCACTATGACATCCCCTTCCTCATGCTAAAAATGTAGAGCATTGCTCTCACTGTTTATTTATGGTTACTCCGTTTTCTGTCATCTTTTACAATTACCACTGTGAGTTTCTCTTCAATCACGAACCAAGACAACATATTTCCTTTCGAAGGCAAATGCAATATATCACTGAGTAATCTAACTGCCCTTAAATACACAGGAGGCCCAGGCAAAGCACTGAGTCTCCTCCATCCTACCACTGTCAGCTCATCTGATTCACTAAGTCCATCTAACTTGGGAATCTTTTAAAACCTTTCCAGGTGTAGCTGCAAATCACTTGCACTTCTTCCAATCTAATGTACTGCTTTCAGTGATCACAACACTATCTTCTCTATGCTGGAGAAATCAAAGTTGTAGTTGGTGGCTACAGAACACCTTTGTATAGTTTACAGGCACAACTCCTGAGCTCCATATTATCGACCACTGTAATATTCACCATTCCACTCCCACTTTGACCTATCTGCCTGTGGCCTCTTGTACTGTTACAAAGAAATCCAACACAAACAAAAGGAACAGCAACTGATCTTCCATCTGGGTATATTGCAGACTTCTAAAGGGCTATCCCACTTGGGCTGTTCCACTAATTGGCGAGCTTAGAAGAGTTTGAAATAATGTCATGTTGAAGACCTCCTTCGACTATGTAGAAGACCTCCTTCGACTATGTTGAAGACTAGCTACAACTAACTTCGGGAAAATTGGACACCGAATAGTGGAGAGTGACGACGACCTCCTTCGATCTCCTTCGACCATGATGAAGAGTATCTATGACTACCTTCGCCTACCTTTGATTACATTTGACTACCCTCGATTACCTATGACTAAAATGCCAACCTACTACGACCTACTACGACTAAACCTACGAGTAAAAAAAGTATTGATTTTTTCCATGGAGATCTTTTTTTACTCTAGGGCATTTTTCAACATGTTGAAAAATAGGCTGCAACCTAGCTGAGGCCTCGATTACACGGGGACTACTCTCGAGTATGAAAGAGTTACAAAGACCTCCTACGACCTCGTTGCGACCATGCTGCGAGTCGAGGGCAAACGCGTCAGAATTCGCGGATTAGGTCACCCAAGTGGGACAGCCCCTTAATCCAATATCGAATTTGCCACTTTAGATAACCCGCTTTTTCTTGATGTCTGTGTCAATTTTGCCAATCGGCTATCTGTTTTGACTCAGTTTTTCTAAATTGCCTTTGGTACAGCATGACTTGCTGGCCATATTCCCTATAATAGTAAGATTAAATGAGAACTTACCAGTTTGAAGTTTGATCTTTATTTTATGAGGAGTTACGGTGAGCGATTACGTGAAGAAGGCCCGCCAGTGCGCATGCGTGTCAATCTTCAAAGCACGGGCGTGAAATCACAGTAACCACAGTCGAAGTAATATAGTAAGACTCAGAAGACCAGAACTACCAGATGACCTTTGCAATTATGAGGGCCGGGAGCGGAGGGCACGTAATCGCTCATCATAACTCCTCATAAAATAAAGATCAAACTTCAAACTGGTAAGTTCTCTTTTAATCTTACTATTTTACTTCAGAGTCACGTGAGTGATTCCATGAAGATTTCAAAACTCTGTGATTTAATGCCGTAGATCTAGTTCCATACGACACACTGCTTCGGTTGATACAGGATAAACAAATAATGTATTGAACATTGTTTGAATTATACAAATTAATGTCTTAATAACAAAAGAAGCAATAACAACCCCTCTCTCCCAGGGGGAATTTACAAACAGAACCCAAATAGCATGCCCAAATCCTTCTGGCGTGAAGATAGGTTTGTTATAAAACCGTTGAAAGTCCCTTCACTGGACCATCCTGCGGCCCCAAGGATTTTGTCTAAAAGGGCGTCCAGTGCCCTCGCTGCGGATGTTGATACCGCCCTGGTGGAGTGAGATTTAAACACATCAGTGTCTACTCCAGCACAATCCAAACCTGTTTCAGACACCTAGAAATGGTCTGCACCGATACCTTTCTATGGGTTTTTTTGTGACTGATGAGCATCGTTGTTTTGGAGCGTCTAAGGCTCTTGGTGAACTCAATATATTGACGTAGTGTGTAACTACACATAGTCGTCGATCAATGGGGTCTGCTCTGAAGATCATTTTGGTCCCGGACGTCCCTGGCCTGCTTTATGTGATTAGATCATATACATAAAACGTAATATTATTTACAGAAAATGCATGCTGTCCAGTCATAACTTTTGCAATGTCTGGATCCGTTGTGCTGAAATGAGCACCATGAGCATGACCACTTTAAGTGTTAGTTTTTCGAAGACAGATGTATTGGAGCCCATTGACGAAGCAGCGTGAGAACTATGCTCACATCCCAGACTTCCATATATCTAGGTCTAGGAGGGTTCTTGTTAAAGTACCTTTCATGAATCAGGACACCAATGGATGATATTCGACAGAATGTTGTCCCACCCCCTGCCATAAATAGGAGGACAATGCACTCCTAGCACTATTAATAGCAATATAACTCAATTGCTCGTCAAAGTGTAATGTAACAAGGAAACTCCAATACATGAAGTATGCCTGCAGTGTGATAAGATATATTTGACTGTCAGCAGAGCATCTCCCATTTTTATATGAGATACATATCGTTTTTTGTACTATCCCTCCAGGCCGTAGTTATCATATCCACTGTCCGCCTCGATAGTCCGAGCCCCTGGAATGGTCTCGTCAGAATCTGCAAATCAACGATTATGGAAAGGGTGACTCTTTCCTGTCACAGGGTGAACCAACAAGTTGCTGCATTTGGGGATAACCATGAATGCCTGTGTCATCAGTCTCAGAACCAATGGTAACCATGGTTGTGTGGCCCAGTCGGGGACTACCAAACGCCTGAAGCAGAGCCATGCTCAATTTTGGTGAGACATTGACTGATAAGGCAGAATGGGGGACAGCGTAAAAGGGCATACCTCCCCAATGTAGCGGGAATGCAACCACCGCTACTGCCCCTATATCCGGTTCCTATGAGACGTATTTAGGTGACCGGTGATTTAGCCTGGATGCAACAGATCTATGTCTGGCAATACATACTGGGTGACAATCCTTTTAAAAAAAACTTTTGGATTCAACATCCATTCTGTGTTGTCTTTAAATTTACATGGGCTAGAGTCTGCCACCACGTTATCTCTACCTAGTAGGTAGATTGCTAAAATGAGGTTTAGCCAGATTATCACATGATAACGACTTCATTCCACCCATGTGATTAATATATGCAATTGCTGTGGTATTGTCAATCTGGAGCTGAACATGTAAATCATGCATTTGTTGAACAGTACGCTTTTTTGGGCCATAGAATGCCCCCCAACGATTACAAATAGTTTATCCCATGCATCTGTGGGATTAATGCCTCTTGCATACTCCATCTGCCACCGCGGCTGGAGTTGTTATCAGTGGCTCCCATTCCTGAAACACTCACATCAGTTTGTAAAGCAGCTAAAGGTTGTTTACTCAGAATGTTACTAGAACAACATGAGATATTTGTTATCCACCTTTGCAACTCGGTGATAGCTTAGACTTTCAACTGCATCGGTCTATCAAAATGACCTGCATGTTTTTTGAGAGCCTGTTCCTTAGCTTGTTACACATTCTGATAGTGTAGTGGCCCAAATTGCACTCCAGGGAAGGCTGCTATTAATTTGCCAATAACATTAGCCACTCGTTGGATGGAGGGTTGCTGTTCTTCTACCAGACTGCTGCAGGCCTAATTTCTAAACTTTTGGCCGTAGGCAGAGTCACTGACTTGTTGGTTGAATCAATGGTGAGCCCCAATAGTCAATGATTCTTAGATGACATTTTAACGCTTCACGAATTTGCATGTCATACTTGCGCAGGAGCCATAGAAACATAGAAAAAGGGGTGCAGGAGGAGGCCATTCGGCCCTTCGAGCCAGCACTGCCATTCATTGTGATCATGGCTGATCGATCCATGCTCATCTTCTCTGTATCATTCCAATATTATATATGTGCTGCCGAAGCGAGCACTCAAATTGGATTTAGTTGGATGAATGAGGAATCCCAACCTCTCGAACATATATTTGGTAATTGAAACAGGAATTCAGCTGCCTCCTGAGTGTTGCCTACGATCAGAACATCATCCAAGTATGCCATCACAAGTGATTCTGAGCCCAGAGTAGTCCCAATACTGGTTTCAACAATTTTGTAAACAAGCTAGGATTTACCCATTTGGCAAAGTTTTAACTGCCACAGCTGTCTCATCCAACTAACTTTCAATATCTACGGTAATTGTAATGAATTGGTACTGAATAATATGCATCTTTCAGATCTATACTTGACATATAACGTCCTTTGGAAACCAGTTGCTTAGCAGTACTGAAGTTTCCATTTTTAAGTGTTTATACTGGACATAGGAGTTCAGTTGGGCTAAGTCTAAAATGACTCGACATCCAACATCCTTCTTTTGTTTGGGGAATATATTAG